>HG995328.1:0-2500 GCA_905333045.1 Lysandra bellargus | reverse complement strand
GTTGAGCCTTTTTTGGACCCCCATCTTTTCCGCGGTGGGTGCCCACGCTGCTGATGCATACAAAATAGTCGGCTCTATCACGGCCATATATATAATCCTAACTATCTGGGGGTTAAGCCCCCATCCTACTCTTGCCGCTTTCGCTAGTTGTTTATAGCGTGCTATTGCTTTCTTGCACACTTCAGTGACATGAGTATTAAATGTTAGGCCGCTGTCAATAGTTAAACCCAGTATTTTTATGTTGTCATAATATTTTAAATCGACACCCCCCATAGTTAGCCGTGGCACATCAAATTTTAATTTCCTTGTGGACAGAAGCGCACAAGTTTTGTGGGGAGCAAATTTCAGTTTGTTACAGTTGCCCCATTTCCTAATTTCCTCTAGTACTTTATTTGCCTTTAACTCAATTTCGAGGGCCGTTCTCCCTTCGAATACTAGCACGATATCGTCTGCAAAGGCTTGGTTGAACACTTCCATTTCCTCTAGCAAAATTAGCAAGGGGTCCAACAAGAGGTCCCACAGGATCGGTCCACCGATGGATCCCTGCACACACCCCTTGTCGGTCCCCCTGCTCACTTCCACTCCAGCATATCTCACGTTCACTCTTCTGCCGCTCAAGTAGCTACTAAACACCCGCCTCAGGTTCCCCGGACACCCAACTTCAGCCAACCGAACCTTTATGGCCGGCCACCAAGCACTATCGAAGGCACCCTCTATGTCCAGTGATACCACAACAGAAATTTTCTTCTCCTCCCTCAGTTTTCTGATGTGGTTCACTAACCTATAGAGGGCGTCTTCGGTGCTCCTTTGGGGCATGAAGCCATACTGGTTGGGGCTTATTTTGGGCAACAGGTAGAACCTAAGTCGGGCGACCAGCATCTTTTCGAAGATTTTGCCGAGAACGGGAAGGAGGCCGATCGGTCTATAGGCTTTCGGTACCCGGTATGATTCCTTGCCCGGCTTTCTCAGCACCACCACTGTCGCCTGCTTCCATTTTTCGGGAAAGTAGCCGACAGTGAGGCACCTATTCAACAGAGCAAGGAACCATTCCGGGTTACAATCCACAGCGTGCTGGCAGATGTCGGACGTGAGACCGTCCGCCCCGGGGGCCTTTTTGGGGTTGAAGGACCTTACGGCTCTCTTCAACTCCTCCATGATGAAAGGAGGGTCGTCCGGGCCCGTCGGCGGTTCGGAGTCCAAGGACTCCGCACGCCGGCGCGTCCGTCGATGTTCCTCGCTTTCATCACTTTCCAGGTCCGCGGGGTAGAAGGTTTCCGCCAACAATTCTGCAGAGTTTCGGGCGTCGAGGGTCTCACTGCCCCTTTCTAGGGGCAGATCCTCCTCTCTCCCTCTAACTCTGTTCAGCACTCTGTAGATGCCCTCCCAGACCCCCTCCCTATCCTGTTTTCGGCAAAACTCCTTCCAGCTCGCTACTTGAGCCTCTTTCACTGCCTTCTCATACTTCTCTTTCACTTCCAGGTACAACCCGACTACGCGGTTTCTGCGATCAGGCGCTGCGTTCCGGATCCTGCGTTTCCTCGTGGCGACCTCCTTCTTCATCTGCGCGAGCTCATCATTCCACCACGACAAGGTGAATTTCTGCGTGTGTTTTTTGGTCGGCATAGTGTCTCTGCATGTCTGTGTTATGGCTTGTGTGTAGCTGTCTATTGCGTCATCTATTTGTTGTGTGCTGTGTATTGAGTCTATCGCATGTACAGTCAATTGTCTGTCTGACATCAACTGGGTTAGTTTCTCACGAAACTGAGTCCAGTTTGCCTTATGAGTGTTAAAGATGCGTGTGGTACGTATTATGTTCGTGCTGTGGATTTATGTTGTGTGATGCCGAAGGAAATGCCGTTGTGGTCCGAGCTCGTCAGACCCTCCTCTACCCTCCAGTCACCCACTCGGTCCAGCAGATCGTCGGAGCACGCTGTCACATCCACGAAGCTGGTGTACCTTTTACCCCCTCTGACGGTGTCGTACGTAGGTATGTCTCCAGTGTTGAGTATGTGTAAGCTCATTGCTTCCAGTACAGCAGACACTTCCCTTCCTCGCGGGTCTTCCACATCGCCACCCCACCACGGGCTCTTTGCGTTGGCGTCGCCTCCCAAGACCATCTTATCGGATCCCAACTCCCTTCCTATCCTCATAAGATGGTCCAGGTAGGGCCCCACAGGCTTATCGGGCTCGAAGTAGAAGGACACTACAACCATCTCCCAGGCTTTGGTTCGGAGGGTGGCCACAACAATGTTGTTGTTGCTGAGGCGCGTGTGCAGCTCGACGTCCAACGTGTCGTCGAATACCGCAACACACGCCTTGACAACACCGTCCCCTTCCCCATCGCTCTGGTAGACCCTCACTCCGTTGTGTGTCCTCATACTCCGGGCCCCACCTATGTAGGGCTCTTGCAGCAGCGCTACACAGGCCTTACGCGTGGTGGCTTCGAGCATTAGCTCCCTTGTGGCGATTTGGCTCCGCTGGAGGTTAGCCTGCAGTATTC
>HG995327.1:11903026-12248026 GCA_905333045.1 Lysandra bellargus | reverse complement strand
ACTTCTTTTGATGTTTTTGTACTAAATGAAAATAATTATTTTTAAGAATTATGCATGAACTAATGATATTGTGAATTGTGATGATGAAATAACACGACAACAGTTTGACACGATACACCCAGGCTACAATATAGTGGTATCTGGTGGCAAATATAATATCAAACACCCTATTTTCCAAGCATTCTCATCGTTGTGAACTAAACTAAATATTTTTCCAGCGCTCAGAGCTACGACGTCCGTCTGCCGTCGGACTTCACGTGCGAGAACTGCACGCTGCAGCTGCAGCGCGAGGCGGGGGAGTGGGGGCCCAAGTATCGCTTCTGGTCCTGTGCTGATATTGATGTCGTGGAACGTGAGTACTACCACTGACGACATCTCATCATCACTCATCACAATTATTATGTATTAGATTAGCTAAAGCGATGAACTATAATGATGAGCTCCAATGACATTCTAATTGGAAATTAGAGCTGTACTTCGCCACTATTAGAACCCGTAATGTTTGTCCAGTTTGCATATACATGTATTGTAGAAACTTCTTGGGCTTTTTCCAGGACTGGAAAGATATTCAATAATTTTCTTATTCTTTTTAATTGTATCTAGTGGATTCGGAGCTAACAGACATACATACCTACATCTTGATAACATTAGTATGGTTATCAATCTAATTTGCAACACATTAAAATTCCAGGCAGCGACTACCACGAGTCCTGTTCCGGACGGGGTTTCCACATCCTCGGTCGGTGTAAGTGTCACAAGCTGCACAGCGGGCCACGCTGCCAGTTCGCGGACGAGTGTGCCGAGGACGCCGACTGCGGTCTGCGCGGGAAGTGCCTCGATATCAACGCCACAGAGTCACCCACTAAGATGTGCTACTGCCCGCACGGGTTCTACGGCAAGGGGTGTAACAAGAGTGAGTATAGCCAATCAGCAAGTGCTACGACAGACCGTGACCTTGACCTAAATGCTGCTCCGAAATCATCACTAGCCTAACCTAACACGGTAATGTTATGTGCTCATATCTGAGGACGTAACATTACCATATTACATTACATGTGTCATATCAATAAGCGAAACATACGGGCTGGCTGGGAAAAGTCGAAAATACCCTTGCAGAGCAATCAGTTGAATTGCTCTTTAGGGTGTTTTCAACTTTGCGAACTTTAATGAAGTCGCCATGGCAACGCAACAGTAAACACATTTTTATTTACGCTCCGTGAAAAAAATACCCAAATGACCTTACTGATCACAACCTTATCATGGTCGGAGCAAACACAGTAAAACCGAGAAATTGTTTAAAAAACAGAACTAAGCTCTTTATTGATTATGATAAATTAGTAAGCATAATCAAGGACGTATCGTGGACTTACGTGGACTACGATATACGTGGACATTAAGCAACAATACTGTTGATGAAATGGCTGAAACATTTTCGAACACTCTTAAATCTGCTATATCAAAATGCTCAACTCTACAGCGCCTTAGTCATAAAATGTATACCTTTCAGCCATGAATGACACCCGGATTAATAAAATGCTCAAAGCATAAAGATAAATTACACCTAGACAGTAGAAAAAATCCTAACGATGAAGTAAAAAAGCTTATTTATAATAGATACAGGAATTTTTACACAAAAACATTACGAAATCTAAACAATGAACATGATAGAAATTATATTAATGAAAGTCGACATAGTCCAAAAAATCTATGGAAGGCAATAAATCGAGTGTCTCATCGAAATCTCAACAAAACAAATAACCCACTGATAGACATTTCTGGCATTAATGGTTCTGTTGAAAAATCGCTAGATTCACTGAACACCTACTTTACGTCAGTAGGTCAGTCCTTAGCCGATAATATTCTGGATAGTCTCAACGAAACTCATGAATCTGTTGCTTCCCAGTGGTCTTCAACTAAACCATTCCCCAACTCGTTTTTCATTACTCCAACTGATCCAAACGAGATTATCGACATTATAAAAAGCCTTAAGCCAAATAGTTCACCAGGTCTAGATGAAATAGACAATAAAACCCTAAAACTGCTAGGTAAACACATTGCTGAACCTCTATCCATTATATTTAACGCGAGTATTGAAACTGGAATTTTCCCGAAAATATGGAAGGTTGCGGCAGTGGTTCCTATTCACAAAGGTGGCACTAAATCTGACCCCTGCAACTACCGTCCTATATCTCTTTTGTCCAACATATCTAAACTCCTTGAACGTATTATTAATAAAAGATTTGTGTCATTTCTAGAAGCTAACAATTCCATCTCAGAAAATCAATTCGGTTTCAGACGAGGGAAATCTACAGAGGATGCTGTGACACTTCTCACAAACACTATTGTTACCTACCTTGATCAGGGCCAGAAATGCATCGGTGTCTTCCTTGACCTTGCCAAGGCCTTTGACTCTCTCTCAATCCCGATTCTTTTAAAAAAAACTAGAAAGCTATGGAATAAGAGGAAATCAATTAAATTGGTTCAATAGTTACTTAGCTAACAGAAGTCAATGAATTAAAACCTGCAGCACTAAAAGTAACGTATGCTCTATCTATGGAATACCTCAAAGAAGTGTCCTCGGTCCCTCTCTTTTTTTCCTTTACCTTGCTGATATCGCTGATGTATCACTTATAAATGCAAAAATTATTTGTTACGCAGATGATACAGCTATTATCTTCAACGATTCTACTTGGGAACAAGTATGCAAAAGAGCGGAAGATGGCATGGCTGCTATATCAACCTGGTTAAACTTCAATCTCCTCTCCCTTAATACCTCAAAAACTAAATTCCTTTGTTTTCATAAATCTGCTCCTTCTGCCCCATCCTCGGTCAATGACTTAAAAATCCATTCCAAAATCTGCTTGCACCCAGCTCTGAACCACCTCTGCAACTGTTACTCTATCCACCGCAGCGAATCCATCCGGTACCTTGGAGTAATCTTAGACGACCGTATTACCCTTAAACTGCATATAGCTGAAATGTCAAAGCGCGTTAGAAAATTAATCGGCGTTATGAGAAACTTACGAGGTGCGGTTGATGGTCATACCCTAAAAATAATCTACTTTGCCCTATGTCAATCAGTTATTAACTATTGCATTCTGGCTTGGGGTGGGTCTTCATCTTCTACTTTTATTCCACTGGAAAGAGCTCAGAGAGGAGTATTAAAGGTAGCGATGGAAAAGCCCTTAAGTTACCCTACAAAAAGCTTGTATGACGAGACCAAAGTCCTCAGCGTAAGAAAACTCTATTTATTAACAGTCTTTGAAGCCGTACATAAATCAATCACTAAATGTAAACATACTCACGACCAAATGCTGGAAAAAAGAATATTCAAAGTCCCTAATGTTCCTGTTTCCACTTCTTTTGCCTACCGTTTTGAAATTTTTCTGTCACCTTATATCTATAATAGATTGGTAAATATGTTTGACTTGAAACAATGCACAGTTCAGAAAAGTAAAAAGGTACTTACTCAATCACTGTTGTCCTGGTCATATGACGAATCTGATCTGAAAACCTAGTAAAAGTGTACAAATAACGCACATATTGCACTCAAACATGCACACACTCATACACACATACACACACTACACACACACACACACACTCACACATACGCACACACACACACACACACACACACACACACACACACGCTCACGCTCACGCTCACTATAATATTATAAGTAGTATTACATATTAAAAATACATATTACTTTAGTTTAAAGGAAAATATTGTTGTTCTTTATTTTTATTTTTATTGTTATTTCTGAGATTATTTCTTTTGTTTTCTTTGTGTAAATTGTTTTGTTTTTGTTGTTTTCTGTTGTTGTTAGCCGCAATACTTATACCTAGGACACCCTACTTATACATAGGACAGGTCTTGCCTAGTTTGGGGGACTGTTAATTGTAAAAACCCCTTGTAAACTTTATGGTCAATAAACTGTTATTATTATTATTATTATTATTACTATTTATAATTCTATAAATCTTTCACTTAGCATTGAACCTGTTTGAACGGTAGGGGTGTAACACATTTTTAAGTATTTTGGCATCACACTCCTAGATTTAAAAAAAAACCTTAAACCTTATATTCATGACAATACATTGTTATTTTACAGAATCGCCGTGGAAGGACAAGACAATCAACATAGCGCTATACAGCAAACGCGAGCTGTCGGACAAGTTCACGCTGTACTGGCGCGTCGTCAAGGAGCTGGGCGAGGCCGAGTTCGTCATGGTGGTCAACGGCACGTCGTACGCCGGTGAGTGATGATGATGATCCAACATGGCGCTGAACAGTTAGTATGAGCGACATCAGGAGCCTAATTCGCATATCTTGAATCTCAGATCGACTTTAAACCTGTCGAGATGAGCCGGCCAACCATATAAATTACAATTAATCAAAGACATGTAATAAGAATTGGGTCCCAACAGGTCATTCTTTAATACGATGTACAGTTTTTAACCGTAACAACGAAGCTTTATTAAGATAATATACAGACCATAGTAATTAAATAATTCGAAACTAAGACAATGTAGGTACCATAAAATTGCTTTATATTTTATTTCAGCTCTCGGTTGGAGACCAAAAGGTTTGAAGAAGGAATGCAAGAACTTCCCAGTAATAGGTGTACCCTTAACTCCCTGTAAGTAATTAAAATACATGAAAGATAATAGATAATCCCAGATAAATCTTTCATTCACTTTTATCACTTGATTAATAATATTTCAGCAACTACCCCAGCTCCAGAACCTCTACCGGAACCGGAACCAAAGGCGGAAATAACACAAAAAGGAGAACCAAGAGCAGAACCGGAGCCTGAGCCCGAACCAAAGACAAACTCAACCCAATCGAAGATTCATGACTTACAAGTAGAAGAATCTAAATCGGAACCGGTCCCCGAACCTAAATCTGAACCGGAACCAACACCTGAACCCAAATCGGAACCGACTCCCGAACCGGAACCTTCTGCTGAACCAAAACCAGAACCAGAACCGACAGCGGAACCTAAACCGGAACCGGAACCCGAACCATCATCTGAACCGACTACTGTAAATCCGAATTTTGAAAACGATAACAGAAATAAGAGGGTAGCGATGCACACACTCGACGGATTTGATTTCAAAAACCTTGGCGATGATGTCACAGTCAAAACGAGCGTTTCTTTCAAAGTTTCTAGCTCTAAAGGTAAACATCTTAAACTTTACAGTGGCTTTAACTTTATGCGCAAAATCATAGCTTAGATATATTGTATTTTATACATCATTTAAATATTACAGGTCGTAAAAAGCGAGCCGCTGACGACGCCCCAAGTGAGTATAAAGTAGTAGTAGTATAAAGTTCTAGTTGATTCTAACTACTAGTAATTTCTTAACATAAACAACTAAGGTAACTCGTGTGCTAATACCACGGCATCGCGAGCACAATATTGACGTGCAAACTAATATGTAAAATACACAAATAATACCGCATGACGTTCTTTACAGATGTGGAAACATCAACGATAGACCTAGGATCCCCTCCCACTGACGTAGAAACTAAGTCTCAACCAAAGTCAAAGTTTACACCTAAGTCCCCAAAACCAAAGCCTAAATTTTCTAAGTATTTAAGTACTACATCCCAAAAACCTAATTTAGAATCTGAACCTGCGACCGATTCGGTTCAACCACAACCGGAACCCGAACCGAGTTCGGAACGGGAACCCGAACCCGAAGTGACCGCGGAACCCGAACCAAAATTAACTAAATCGAATCTACAGTCAGCTCCGAAACCCGAACCAGAACCCGAACCCACTTCTGAACCTAAATCAGAACCGGAACCATCATCAGAACCGACTTCCGAACCGGAACCATCCCCCGCACCAAAATCTGAACCAGAACCCTCCTATGAGCCTGAGCCATCTCCGGAACCCAAATCAGAACCTGAGCCATCTCCTGAACCTAAACCAGAGCCCGAACCGTCTCCTGAACCAAAATCAGAACCCGAGCCTAAATCAGATCCTGAACCTTCCCCCGAACCAAAATCGGAACCCTCCCCTGAGCCTAAATCGGAACTAGAACCTGAGCCCGAACCCAAATCAGAACCGGAACCTTCTCCCGAACCCTCTCTTGAATCCACTTCAGAACCAGATAATCTGTCAGTAGAAGCCGACGACAATTTGCTTGTGAAGGGTCTGAGAGAAGACACAGGTAAGAGCACCGCTTTAGCTACATTTGTAACACCTGAAATAATTAGCGTTGAGATAAAATGCGTAAATGATAATAATTTTTAATTATTATGCATGGAGGGTAGATGGAGGAGAACTATCTTATATGGGGGATATTTGAAAAAGTGTCCAGCTGTACGCAGTAAATAACAGTTGAAAGTGGCGCTAGCTGCAGCAAAGGGTATGGAATGAATGTAGACGTTGGTGACAAAATATAAATTGAAGTTAGCCGAATAGCTGAGTCACGGAATTACTGGGTTAATACCAATATATTTTTAAAAATATAACCTAAAATAGCTGAAATAAAAGCTGCTAAATGATTTAAAATTTATCCTGTTGCTACTGTAGCGCCGCCCTAATTTAACGCATTTCAGCGGGCACTTTTTACATTCAGAGATAGTTCTTCTCCATCTACCCTCCATATTATTATGGTATGGCCTACGAGTAAATTTGCAATTTAACTCAACGCTAAAATTAAAACTATTAAAATTCCTCCGCTTGAAGTGATATGTAACTTGTAGTGGAGCTTTGCAATTGTAAAAATAAAAATAGAAAATACGAAACTTTTATAAAATTGTTATCTAGATGTATCTTTACTTATTTTATTCATTTATCATATTTTACTTGTACATAATTTTTAAAACGATTTTCTGTTACAATTCATATATTCATTTATTCATAACTTTGTTCATTTATACATATCTAACTACAATATCTTGCTTTAGCGCTACTAACGCTCTACGCTTGTGCTGGCTGTTTGATTTTCCCCTTACCCTATCTCTCCTTTTACCTATAATCTCACTCTGTTTCTTTTTAATTTACTTTGGAGTTGGTCCCTCTGGATATTTGATTTCCCTCTTGATCTTTTACCCTTTTTCGTTTTATCTTACCCTTTTTGGAGTGGTTCATCTGGATGGTTTACTTATGTTTGGTTAATCTTTTTCCTCGTTTCTTGTCTTTATTACCTTACTACTTTGGAGTACGGAGTGGTTTTCCTTGACGCGTTTTCTTTTATATTTAGACTTCTTCTCTTGTCTCTATTATCTTATGTTTCCTGAAAACAACTTCTATTTTACGAAGTGTGCTTTTCAGTTTCATAGGATACTCACTGTTAACTTATTTCTTATGGTCTCGGGTTTTGTAAATAATCTTTATTTAATCTTTTAAACCTACCTAAGTTGGGATGAAATTAAACATATAACTTAATCTAATGGTGAAAATAAGTATGGTTGGATTTGAATTATATAATTGTACTTCATTATATTTAACGAACAGGTTTGCAGCAAAAACACATTTAAGTATTTTTGAGGCTCTGGAGACAGTCTAAATATATTATTCTTAGATGTGTAATCACAGTTTGATGTATCATTGTTGATAATGATAATAATAATCAAAAATACACACATCTGAGCCTTTGAGACACGACATTCTAAGACAGTTTTACAAAATACACGAAGCACACACACGCAAAAAAATATTTCGTTACGCAAAAGTCTGTTAAGACAAGACTTTTTCGTTTTTGACTGCCGTGTTTCAAGGCAATCCTAATGCTGGCTTCTCATGGCTCATAATATCACTAGCTGCTCCGCTCCGAGCCGCGCCTTTGAAGTTACTGACTTCAATCGGATCGGATACGCCTGCTCGAGCCAGCCCGCACTACCCCCTTCACACGGCGCGTGGCTTGAGCTAGCGCGTGTTCATGGCTCGTGATATTACGCGCCGTGAGAAGCCAGCATGAATGTATGCGGTACTAACATATATCGTCATCAGGCTACTTCCCCGCTCACGAGTACGCGCCGAAGCTGGACTTCAACCCCATGGACTGCACCGACATCGTGATCGGCACCGCGCGCGGCAACTACCACAGGGTTCTGGATTACTATACTAGAGACAGGTGAGAGAACTTTCATACTTATTTATGAGGTATACGGTATACCCCGCGTTCCATTACGCGTTAAAAGCGAAAACGCTCAAAATGCCCTATATTTGAGCGTTTTGATCGTTCTAACGCTTAGGGTCTAAACACACTAGGCTGAATTACGCCGGCGTAAATACCGCCGCGTTTACGCCGCGTTTAAATTGCATACAAAATACGGGCCGAATACTAGAGGTGGCAAACTATTACGTCGCGTTTTGTATGCGTTTGACATTTGCGGCGGAAATTACGCCGGCGTAATTCAGCCTAGTGTGTTTAGACACTTAATGGGACGCTGGGATCAAAATGGCTTAAGGTTCAAAGACCACGATTTCCGAAGTTTTTTTGCGGATTCTAATTATACTAATTAGCTTCTCCAAAGCTTCTCTAAGGGTATTCAGGGTATGGGTACCTAACTACCTAGTATATTATATTATGTACATTTAGAATTTAGATTCAGGGTAAATCCGTATAATTAAAGTTAGGGCTAAATCTCCCAGTATTCTGTCGCCTGGTACATTTAAATAATTGTAAAATGAAAAAAGTAAACCAAGGTGAATAAATTCTCTTTGAAGTGAACTACTAAAATAAGAAACGCATCTTGTAGTAATCAAAAAAGTCTTATTATAGAAAAATCTCTCGTCAATTTATCAAATCTCAAAATACGTAATTTCAGGTCAACCCCGCGCGTGGACACGTTCTGGGGCGGGCGCGACGACGTGACGGCGGCGTCCGGCTTCGAGGAGAACGGCGTCACCACCATCATGTTCCGGAAGAAGATTAAGGTCAGGACACAGTATACTAGAAAAAGTATTGTGTTTATATTATCCTCGAAAACTGATTCTAACGAAGAAAACAAAGTACTCAAGCATGCATTACAATTATTTGAGTTCCAATAATAGTCTCATAGAGATATTAAAACAACAATTGTTTCTGATATCTGTGAATAGTCTTAAAATATATTTACAGTTAAACATAAAAAAGGTAAGAAAATAGCTTAAAATATACAATCCGCCATGGAAGAGGTGCACTTTAACTGTTGCTGTAGCAGTAAGTATGACAGATTTGAAGATAAATCGGATATGTTATGAATACTTATATAAATGGCTATTATTAACCGACTTCCAAAAAACGAGGAGGTTATATGTTCGGCTGTGGATATATTTTTTTTTATTTTTTATTTTTGTATGTTCAATGATTACTCCGCCGTTTGTGAACCGATTTTCGAAATTTTTGTTTTGTTGTATTAGGTTTCACTCCAATTTGGTACCATGTTCACAAAAGTGGTGATCTGATGATGGGATCCATGAGTAATCGAGGGAACTCCTCGAAATGTATATGGAAACATATGGTGATTTTGATTTTATGAGAAGCATCCTAAGCATATGCTACCAAAACACAAGATTCTGCACCAAGGTATACTATGGTTCCGAAGATACTAAGAGAACTCCGGATTCCTTTTAGATACAAGTTTGGGGGTTTAGGCGCTGTTTTAAGAACTGAAAGCATATGCTACTGTACAAATTATATTCATCATCATCATCATCATTTTTACGTCAGGGTCACCAATGTCACCAAAATTGAACATAACAAAATATTCAACCTTATCTCCAGAGCGTAAGGCACACATTTGACATTACTTCTGAGAAGTAAGTTGCTTCGATAATACAAGTAACATGCTAGAGTGCACAGCTGTCACACTTACTAATCACGGCCACGGGCGGCCGTAGACTTCTCAAGCGATACTATGTATTACAATAATAAAGATAAAGTTTAAAATCATATGACAATGAAAGCCTCGCCGCTGCCGCGCTGCTAAAATTCCGGTTTGGCGCGGCTCTGGCACGTGTCCACTTCGATTTTTTTTAATGTATTGTTCAAAATTATCTGCAGCTGATATTATATTTTGTAAGTGTGACTGTTACCAAATTGTAATAAGATACGTAGAATAGTATACAGGTGTATTAGGGCCGATTCACACCGGAATGGCGCAGGCGAGGCGAACAGTTTCAGTGTCATATGATTTTAAACTTTATCTTCATTGTTGTAATAGATAGTATCGCTTGAGAAATCTACGGCCGCCCGTGGATGCTCGTGGACTCTTGCGGCCGCCGGCGGCGTCAATTTCTCAAGCGATACTATGTATTACAATAAAGTTTAAAATCATATGACACTGAAACTGCTCGCCTCGCCTCTGCCATTCGATGTGAATCGGCCCTAATCTACGTATAGTACGCGATGATTTTACTAGGTAACTAAAAAGAGTGAAATTATTATTTTTAACAAAAAATTAAAACCGACTTCCAAGGTAAAAACAATAATAACATCCTTATAATATGAACTAAAAAGTATTAAATAATTTTTCCTATCTCATGGTGCCTTTTTCCGAATTCGGCTAAAACTCAACTATTTCTGTACTCAATCTTCATAATTTTGAAGTCGGTGCCAGTTACAAATGTTTCAAATATTCTGGCATCTGGGTTCAGCTATATCTGGTACCGACTTCAAAATTATGAAGATTGAGTACAGAAATAGTTGAGTTTTAGCCGAATTCGGAAAAAGGCACCATGAGATAGGAAAAATTATTTAATACTTTTTAGTTCATATTATAAGGATGTTATTATTGTTTTTACCTTGGAAGTCGGTTTTAATTTTTTGTTATCTCATTTAATTCTTAAAGTATTTTAAGATAACTTTCTTTATAAACTTTTTAAAATCAAATGAATCGTTAGAAACATCAATTCTACCCCACATTTTAAACGTCATCAATAATACCGATTTATTGTTATCGTTGGGTGTTAGGGAAGGTAAAATCGGGAGGTTACAACGCTGAGTATTTACGTATTCTATGGAAAATCTCGTAATATCCGCCATTTCTCGACAGTTCACATTTGAACCTCAGTAGGACTGTGTACATAGTTTTTTCAAAGGAAGTTTTTTTGTGACACAAATTTAAGTATTACTGTTTCACATAAAACTATCAATGCATCATGTGAGTAGTCAAAAGGGCCATGTTTGGGGCTTTAATAAAAACCACATTGTGTATTATTTACAGAGATTAGTTTAATTTTCTCAACGCTATGATAGCCTCTACGCTATCATTTTGGTGCTCCAACGTCATATTTCTCAACGCTGTGATAGCGTAGAGGAATAAATTCGCTACAATTTTGGTGCTCCAACGTCACAAGCAGCGTAGATATTCGCCAATTTTCTTTCTCTCACAAAATTTTTCTGCGTCATATCAGCAAAAATTGGCGGCCTCACCCATATGCGTATTCTATTAACCATTGTTTTACCTGAGAATTATTTTAAATCTTTCTAGACTCTAGAGCTATATAATATACTATAGCTCTAGAGCATCTCTAGAGTCTAGAAAGATTTACAATTATAATTTACAATTATAGCTTATAAGGTAAAAGTGCCGTTAAATATAAATTTCTTATCAATATGATATTGTTCCTTTACTGCGAGTTTCTTACGCCGGTTCTTCTTGCCCGGTTAGTTCCCGAACCGGTGGTAGTTCATCATGTAGATATTCTGAAAATATTTAATTCTTTACTCAGAAATAAAACAATTTTTATTTTTACTTCTTAACTACATTGTGTTTCCAGGCGGTAGAACCAACGGACCACTCACTAGTGGACGAGGACATGCACGTGATCTGGGCGGGCGGGCAGGCGCGCGGCTTCTACCGCCCCGACGAGATCAAGTACCACGGCAGAGAGTCCAGGGGATTGGCGCATATTAACTTCTTCGGTGAGTAACTATAAAACCTTCCTAACATGACCTCTAGTCGACGAATAATAAAAACTACGTGACTCCCATACTTCAACCATTTTGTAGTTGGTTCCTTTTCGCACACTAAAATATGACAATAGCTATAAAACACTATTACCATCTATTACTATTCTTTAGTTTTTAATTTTTATTATTCGTAGCCTCTAAATTCTAAAATGAACCACGCACAACTTGAAGTCTGAAGATTGTTTGACGAAGAGTTTTGCGTGGCTTGTACTGAGTAATCTTACATATTTTTTTTGCAAAATTTTGGCAAACTCCCTTTGCCGGTTCCTCTAACCGGATTAGTACCGAACCGCCGCGCCGATATTCATCATGTACTGAGTACATGACGCAACACATAATAATAATTAACATCTGTGACAATTCAACAACGCAACAGCATTATACAACAGTTCAACAACTAGTTTTGAATATAACTTACTATTAACATTATACAGTGGTTTCAATTAATTTCTCATTTAATTCCAACAGAGGAAGCCAAATCCCCGATAGCCGGCGGCATAACCCCGCTAGGCGGCGACCGCTGCGGCGCGCAGTTCAAGTTACCAGCCAACTGTGACGTCACCAACAACACGTGCGACTACACCGCCAGCTGGGAGTACCTGGGGCAGAGACGCGGGAAGGACGGTGTGAGGTTCACTATAACTACGAAACAGAGCAAACACTGGACGGGCATCGGGTTTAGCAATGATCGGAAGATGGTTAGTATTGGTTTAGTTATAATTTCAGTTATTGTTGATTAACAAATGTCAGCATAGTTATTATATGTGATGAATATCCAAATCCTAAAGTTTTGACTGCATAGAGAAGTATTAAGTAAACAGCGACAAAACTTCCAGATATTACGAATTAACTTACTTATTTATAAATGTAGTAGTGTAAAATATTACATCTTATCAACATTTATTGGAATTGTCTGAGTTACAAAAAAAAATGTGTTTGCGAAAGTTTTGCCTATGTCCAACTTGAACTCTCTATAAATTGATTTTGGTGATTAGACGTATTCTTTAGTCAAGACCTCGTAACATGTTATAAACCTTACCGACTATGAAAATTTGTCTTATCTTGTCCCCTTTCTACTTCCAGTCTCAAACGGACGCGGTGATAGGCTGGCTAGACCCGAAGTCGGGTCGGCCTGTCCTGTTGGACACGTGGCTCAACGGGTACGCCATGCCGCGCCTCGACCCGCGCCAGGACCTCACCCAGATTAGCGGCTCCAGCGTTGACGGTGTCACCACTCTGAGCTTCGTGAGGAAGAGGAATACTGGGGACCAGAAGGTACAGAATTAGATTACTATGTTACATACTACTAGCTGTTGCCCGCGACTTCGTCCGCGTGGACTTCAGGTTATAGCGCGCGGTGTCAACAAATATGGTGTCAAAAAAAACTTTTTAAAACCCTTGTACCCCTTAAATCAAAATAGCCAAAAACAGCTGTGCAGTATGCACATAATATTTAATTTTTTTAAACTTCATTTATGCCAAATTTTAAAGCTTATTTAGCTTTAAAGCCATCACACAACTTTACCCATAAACTATATAATATCATTGATAGGTTTAAGGTTACGTCACCGCACACTGCATACTGACTACTGAGTAGTGAGTTATTTAAAACGTGTATAACAATCGAAAGAATCGAAAAGTTTAACTTAAGAAAGACGTTTGCGCAAGTGTTAGCGCGATGTAGGCGACTCTAGCGCCAACTGTTATGAATTTTTGGAACTAACTTTATTTGAACAAATTTACGCATAAACACCACAAAATACAAAATACAACCCCTTTTTCCAGTTGAAAAGTAGCCTATGTCCTTTCTCAGACTTTAGACTATCTGTGTACAAAATTTCATTACAATCGGTTCAGTAGTTTTGGCGTGAAAGCGAGACAGACAGACAGACAGAGATAATTTCGCATTTATAATATCAGGGACGTTGATTCGTAGATGGCAGACCTACGTATTTCGCTCTTATTATATCTAACCCAGCCGACAGATAATACGGCCAATTTTGAATTGACATAAACCAACCAAATAACATAGGTCCGTCGACTGCCTATAAATCAATTTCTTCGTTGGTATGTATTAATTCGTAATTTGGTTGTAAGATTTATAAAACCTAGTAAGCTTCTGAAATCACTCTGACAATGTTTTTCTCAGCGCAGTTATTATGAGTTCAATGTAATCGTCTCAATATCGCCACTACATCATAGCTAATAGCTATCATCGTCATAACCATTAGCAGCAACAATGAACACTGATAAACATAATATAAAAGCCTCTTCCAATCAGCACCAAGTATCAACCATCTTATGGCCCAACGCTAAAACACGGGCGGACGTCAACGGAAACAACGTCGACTCCGAAAAGCATGTGCCCGCGCCGTGTACCTGCCGTACGCCGCACGTGTGACGTCGCCCGCGTCCGCGCTCCGTCGTATGCTTCTGCGCTGCCCATACTATTTTTTATTATACTGTACACACGCGAGCGTGCGCCCGCGCGAGTTTTAGTGTTGGCCCTAAAGAAACCTTGTTCTTTGTCTAACCTTAGAAATTAGTAGCTTAGTTATCTTCTACATTTTATAGTACATACGGAACCCTATATTTTCCAAAATAAAAAAGTAGCCTATGTTACTCGTAAATAATGTAGCTTTCGAATGGTGAAAGAATTTTTAAAATCGGTCCAGTAGTTTTTGAGCCTATTCATTACAATTAAACAAACGAACAAACAAAGTTTACCTCTTTATAATATTAGTATAGATTATTATCTAAATATTCCCCCAGGATCTGGCGTTTACTGACAGCGGCTGCCTGTACATGATGTTCGTGAGTCACGGGGGCGGGTTCGACCCCGTCAACAAGAAGACCAGCAAGCACCTCCACACGCCGCACGTCACCGAGGAGAGGATATGCATCAAGCCGTGCGGACCCGGTGAGTTTTCATCTGGACCACAAAGTAATTCGTACATTGAACTACGAGAGCAATGCCACCTTCTCCGTCGTGAGATTGCACGAGATGTTGCATCGTCGCAGCGCTTTCATTAGTTTTGTCCACACTGTGCCTTTTTTTGTTCATCAAGGGCATGCGTTATAGCGCAGTCAACATCGCACGTGAGGCATGCCCGCGACGCTATGACACTTTTCTTTCCAACGCGGGTGGATTTCGACGCATTCAATTTCGAAAGTTGAATAAAAAGATGATGAATGAAGAGAAAATTGAAGATGAAATTGCATAGTGTAGACATAGCTATTGAACATTACCGAGATATCAATAGGATGTATAACTACAATGATTTGACGCTAGAGTGCAGCACCATCATAGACAGTACCTAAACAATAAGTTTGACGTTTGACAACATTTCTATACTGTACACGACGAAACATGGCGTAGCGGTCATTGACTCCCTGTCAAAAACATCATTTTCTATATAAATCGCGATTCACAGTAAAGTGTCACATGTTGTCAATCTTGAATTTATATAGAAAATGACAAGTTTTTGACAAGGAGTCAATGATCGCTACCGCCATGTTTCGCCGAGTACAGTATGCAACATGTCGAATTTTGGTCGGATTATTTACTGTATGTGCTAGTAGCGCCCTCTGCTTCGATATTTGCGTAATATTCCCTATTGGTGCGTTAGCAAAAGAGATAAGTAGATGTAAATCAATGGCAGAATTTTTACCTGTTACTTTATACCACGACCACAGGGTGCAAAGTGTGTCGAGATTTTACCGTGGAGCTAACTAACTTGATGCTATAAATACACTTAGCTAATAGCTTTCACATATTAACTTTGACCTATGCTAATGCTGATAACTTATATGTCGGCTCAACTACTTAATAGTAATTATATCTTCATCTTCTTCTTACAGAACCTGCGGAAGACGAAGTAACAACCGAGCCGCCAGTCCCGGGCGGTCGCACCTACTCCATGCTGGTGCGTGTGGAGGGGCTGGCGGAGAGCTTCCGTCCCCCCGCACCCGATACACCCGACTTCACCACCCTGGCCGCAAGACTCGCGGGGGGGTTGGAGGGGGAGTTGAAGGGGGTTCCCGGATTCCGGGGGATCACTGTAAACGGGTTCAGTCAGTGAGTACGATGAGCGTTGCGGCCGAAAAGGAAGCGAGATAGCATGCTCGGTCAGGCCGAAGCCCACTGACGTCATTACAGACGTTGTATAACATATCTTGCCGTTCTCCTAAGCTTCGATAGCGCGATACAGGATTGTGAGGCTAATTGTGGGTACCGTCACAGTTGTATTACTGGAGAGTTGAGAAAGTGGTGGAGGTCTACTTCAACCGCTTTCTTACAACTTTCGTTTTACAGCTACTACGACTAACTTCCGACAACGTTAAGAGCGATGTTGTTAGATCGTTGAAGATTGAACCAGCCTAATGTTTTTAATGAAAATATTTAAAAGTATGTTAAACACAAGATAGAGTATGAACCGACCTAAGGTCTCATAACAGCTGTAAATTCGCATCGCATCGCAAATATCTGCGAGAAAATTCATAATAAAAATAACATTACGATGCGATGCAATGCGAATTTGTAGTTTTGTGTGGGAACCCTAAATTCGTGAGCCATACCTAGATTTATTTATTTTTATTACAGGAATGAAACGAAGGCAATAATAGCTGACGTGACGCTCAAGTCGATAGAAATGCAGGACGAGAGCGGGCGCGCGCTGGATGACAAGTCGGATAACGGCACCGACACGTCGGACGACCAGTCAGACGACAAGTCGGACCCCGACCTCGGCAAGTGGGAGCGCGCGGTGCGCTCGGTGCTGGCGCGCGGCACCGTCGGCGACCTGCGAGTCGATCCCGAGTTCCTGCTTATTGAACCTCAAGGATGTGAGTTGATCATGATTATTGTAGCTTTATAATATTGATGACGCGACTATTAAATTCCCCTTACTATCATAAAGTATAATGTTGCGAGTGTCCATGGGCGACGGTAGTTGCTTTCCATCAGATGACCCGTTTAACGACGATTTTATAAAAAAAAAACTTTTGTCTAGTGGTCCGCTCGGTGGAGACGGAGCGCGTGGCGGAAGGCGGGTGGGGGTCGGGCGCGCGGCTGTGGGCGGTGCTGGGCAGCGTGCTGGCGCTGGCGGCGCTGGCGCTGCTGCAGGCCGCCTGCACGCTCGCCGGCGCGCGCGCCAGACGCACGGTCAGTATGATAATGATGACGATGTGTCATCCCAACTTGACGAATTATTATGCTGGCTTCTCACGGCGCGTAATTTCACGAGCCGCGCCGTGCCGAGCTGATTTGTACGAGCGAGCACGAGCTAATAGGCGAGTTCGCGCTACCCCTTCTCACGGCGCGGCGTGTCAGGCCAAGCCTTTAAAGTTGCCGACTTCAATCGGATCGGACGCGCCTGCTCGAGCCAGCCAGCACCACCTCGAGCCACCCCCTTTACACGGCGCGTGGCTCGAGCTGGCGCGGCGCGGCTCGTGATATTACGCGCCGTGCGAAGCCAGCAGTTTAGAGTAGATTTCTCAACACATCATTATTGACTGCGTGTCAGGTGTGCTGGTTATAAATTACGTATCACAAAGCAGAGTAGGTAGCTGATTTGTCAGAACTTCAGCATGCAAGAGACCATTATCTTATTGGTTAAACTTTATAACTAATAATACGTAGTAAGCATGGGCGCCGGCAGGGGGGTGCCAGGGGGTGCTTTTGCACCCCTTGGGAATCTCGGGATCAACAGGAATTATTGAAATAAAAAGCATTTTGTAACCCTATTACCTACCATGCCGTACAAAAATACTTCATAATGTTTCGGCACTAAATGTATTCTGTTGACGTAATAGACAGTCACTGTTGTTCGTAAAAAGTAAAAAGAAAAGAAAAGAAAGAAAACTAAAATCTGCACCCCTTGGAAATTATTTCTGCCGGCGCCCATGGTAGTAAGAAGATAATAATTAATACTGTGCTTACAAGTTACAATGTTATAATTACTAATATTCTTGTCTGTCAAGCTCAAGATCCTTTTTTAAAGTTTCAGAGAGGGACAAAAAATTGTACAACTATTACGTTTTTTACTCGTTTTTTGACGCGCCTCACATAGAAGAAGGCTTTAAATAAGTAATGAGCAATTTCGGCGCCACGTCAACAAGACCGTGTGGCCTAATGGATAAGGCGTCGGACTTCGGATCCGAAGATTGCAGGTTCGAGTCCTGTCACGGTCGAAAACCTATACTTTTTCACATTTTTTTGTTAACAACTTTTTTACAACTAAATAGCATACCATTAAGTTTAATAAACTTTACTGCATTGTAATGCGTCAACTGTCTATAATATTTATTTGTAAAGATTTAATATTTTGTCAGTCCCTATCCCTCTGAATAGTTGCAATAATTTTAACAATTATTAACAACTATTCAGACTCATTTTAGTTTGTAAACTCTTGAATTGAATTTTGACGTGCACAATTGTTACTATGTGACCTATGTAAATAAATTATTTTGATTTAGATTTTTTAATACATTTCTGACGTGGCAGAGCCATGCTTCGGCACGAATGGGCCGGCTCGACCGGAGAAATACCACGTCCTCACAGAAAACCGGCGTGAAATAGCGCTTGCGCTGTGTTTCGTCGAGTAAGTGAGTTTACCGGAGGCCCAATCCCCTACCCTTTTCCCTTCCCTACCCTTCCCAATTTTCCTTCCCTACCCTCCCCTATTACCCCTTAAAAGGCCGGCAACGCACCTGCAGCTCTTCTGATGCTGCGAGTGTCCATGGGCGACGGAAGTTGCTTTCCATCAGGTGACCCGTTTGCTCGTTTGCCCCCTAATTGCATAAAAAAAACATACATTTTATTTACTGGCATGCCTTAATGGTGACAAAAATTGATGCTCACCTTAATATAAAATCTAGGGCAAAATAAACGGTATGTACCATCGAAGAAATTGATTCATAGGCAGGTTGACGGACCTACGTCATTCGTTCGAACAGTGTCATTTTAATATTAGTCGTGATCTATCCTAGGTTCACTGACCTCCATTATACAAGTGGAGGTCAGTGCCTAGGTTAGACATAAGCGACCAAAATACATAGGTCCGCCATCTGCCTATAAATCAACTTCTCTGATAGTAAATATAACTCTGACATGGTATTCCAGGATCAACTGATTCCGAACTCCGCATGGAAGGAGTACGGCCCGGCGAACACCAACTACGGGTTCGAGCCGCTCGACGAGCGGTACAGCCCCCCGCACACCGCGCCCCGACCCCCGGCACGGCCCGCCGGCCCGCCGCCGCCGAGGCCCGCCAGCGCTGACGTCGACAAGCCCGCCAATAATAAGGCTAACGGGCATAAGGCTAATGGACATAAGGTAATTTAGTTTCCTTAGATAAAAGTCTGAATGTAACATGTTCATTTCAAAGTTTTGGAAGAGTGAAAAAAAAAAAACTTACAACAAATTTATTTAAAAGAAATTTGACATAATTTGTTTCCTCTGAACTTCTTAATTAGTTTGTCAATTTGTTATCAACTGCACAAATGAGCTGATTTCGTTGAATGCCTCTTGAGCGTCCGCTGCGCGCTGGTTATAGGCTGCATGACGTCATGTTTAAATGGCTACATCGCCATATAGGAGGCTTAAAGTAAAGAAGTAAAAAAATCGTAACAATATGCTTTTGTGGCGTACAGCGTTGAGTATTTTATAAGTTAGAACAGTTGAAGTATGTCCTATGTTATTATTTATTTTTACGTCATCGGTTTTTTGAACTACTTAAATAAGTACCTACTTGTTATTTCAACAGCAGTCAAACGGCGACGGGTACAAAACCAACGGTAGCGGCTACAAACCCAACGGGGATGGGTACAAACCCAACGGGGATGGGTACAAACCCAACGGGGATGGGTACAAACCCAACGGGGACGGGTACAAACCCAACGGCACCGGGTACGGGTACGGCACGGGCGGGCGCGGCCGACAGTTCCCCAACAGCGCCGCGCAGTACTACCACGATACTCGCTCGCTACAACGACCGCGGTCGCAGTACAGGTGAGTCTAGACTCCAGTTACTATAAGTTATAACTTTATAATAAGGTAAGGATTGATATTCAAGTACTTAAACTAGGCCTAGCTTGTATTTTAAGTACTTGACCGCGGAACGGATTGTTTCGTTCTTACTTGTCCAACCTTTTAAAATGTATTAGAATTTAGACACTGACAAAAAGTGATAACGTTATCCATTGTGTTAATTTTTTTTGATTGGAAAACTGTTTGGCAAAACCAACCTTCCAATAAGAGGCTACTGCGTCATGTTTTACGAAAGACAGGGTAACTTTGACCCGGATTATCACTAGAAGGTTTTAAGTTGGTAAAGTTGTCGGGAATTTTGCCGCTACCCGCATGACTGTGTGGCCTAATGGATAAGGCGTCGGACTTCGGATCCGAAGATTGCAGGTTCGAGTCCTGTCACGGTCGAAAAAACTTTACATTTTAACTTTTGTTTCACGTTTATAAATATCACTAGAGTGCTTTTACAGTATACCTGTTGTGACTGTAAAAACACGGATTCTACTCTATTTTCCAAACCCAATCATCAGAGTTGGGCAAAAAGTAATTAGATTAACAATTACAGAATTACAAATACTTTGTAGTTGTTAATCAGATTACAAATTAATCTGATTGATGAAGAATTGTGCACCTGAAATTACGCGTTAGTTGATTAGAATGTATTTAGACTAAAATGTATTCTAATTAGTTTGTAATTAGATTAAATTTAATTAGACTAACGAGTATTTTAATTACCCAATTACAATGTCCAATGCTGGTAATTATAATAAATAAAAAACTTCCACACCGGTTTCGGTCGCAGGAGTAATTTTATGGCGTCCAAGTGTGTGCGCAAATTGCTCTATTAAACCAGAGTGCTCTTGTGTATTGCGCATACACTGAGGCACTATAAAATTAATCAATAATTAAATTATAATTAATAAATAAAATTAATGGTTCAAAGTTGGAAATAATGCATTACTTTAGTTAATGCATTGACGTTTCATTACTCATTACTTCTAGTAATAAGTAATGAGAATTTTTTCTCAATTTTGAGGCCAGGATCGTATAGAGGGGAAAAATCCAGGAAGAACAAGCCGAAGAACCCCATATCCAGGACAAAAGTTGCCGAGTTACAAGCATTCAAACTTTGACATTGACAGCTCGGCAACTGTCAAACGTCTTACGAAAGTAGTCATAACTCCGCTTCCAATAGGCCTAGAGGAATGGGGTTTCTTTTAAAACCAAAGGCAAGACCTCGGCTACCCCCTCCCCGAATTTGAACTAAATCGGAGATATCAATTTTTTTTCTCAATTCTGAGGTCAGGATCGAATAGAGGAGAAAAATCCAGGAAGAACAAGTCGAAGAACCCCATATCCAGGACAAATAGTTGCCGAGTTACAAGCATTCAAACTTTGACATTGACAGCTCGGCAACTGTCAAACGTCTTACAAAAGTAGCCATAACTCCGCTCCCAATAGGCCTAGAGGAACGGGGTTTCTTCTAACATCAAAGGCAACACCTCGGCTACCCCCTCCCCGAATTTGAACTAAATCGGAGATATCAATTTTTTTTTCTCAATTCTGAGGTCAGGATCGAATAGAGGAGAAAAATCCAGGAAGAACAAGTCGAAGAACCCCATATTCAGGACAAATAGTTGCCGAGTTACAAGCATTCAAACTTTGACATTGACAGCTCGGCAACTGTCAAACGTCTTACAAAAGAAGCCATAACTCCGCTCCCAATAGGCCTAGAGGAACGGGGTTTCTTCTAACATCAAAGGCAACACCTCGGCTACTCCCTCCCCGAATTTGAACTAAATCGGAGATATAAAAAATTTTTCTCAATTCTGAGGCCAGGATCGAATAGAGGAGAAAAATCCAGGAAGAACAAGCCGAAGAACCCCATATCCAGGACAAATAGTTGTCGAGTTACAAGCATTCAAACTTTGACATTGACAGCTCGGCAACTGTCAAACGTCTTACAAAAGTAGCCATAACTTCGCTCCCAATAGGCCTAGAGGAACGGGGTTTCTTCTAACACCAAAGGCAACACCTCGGCTACCCCATCCCCGAATTTGGACTAAATCGGAGACATCAATTTTTTTCTCAATTCTGAGGCCAGGATCGAATAGAGGAGAAAAATCCAGGAAGATCAAGCCGAAGAACCCCATATCCAGGACAAATAGTTGCCGAGTTACAAGCATTCAAACTTTGACATTGACAGCTCGGCAACTGTCAAACGTTTTACAAAAGTAGCCATAACTTCGCTCCCAATACGCCTAGAGGAATGGAGTTTCTTCTAACATCAAAGGCATTACTTCGGCTACCAGGCCTGTAAAATTACTCCTGCGTAACTGGCCTGGCTTCATTGAAAGTAGAGTGCTCGTGTATTGCGCACACACTTGGGCACTATAAAATTACTCCTGCGTTACTGATCTGGTTTCATTGAAACCAGAATTCTCTTGTGTATTGCGCACACACTTGGGCACTATGAAATTACTTCTGCTCAACTGGCCTGGTTTCATTGAAACCAGAGTGCTCTTGTGTATTGCGCACACACTTGGGCACTATTAAATTACTCCTGCATAACTAGCCTAGTTTCAAAGAAACCAGGCCAGTTACGCAATGTCCTTTTCCGGGACTCAAATATGCTAAAATTCAGTATAAATCGGTTCTGTGGTTTAGGCGTGAAGAGTTAACAAAGAGACAGATAAATAAAGGACAGACAGACAAACTTTCGAAATTTATAAACTCGTATGGATAATCATCAGTAAGGATGCTACTATGAAGTCGCCATTTCTTTTGTCCGACGATAAATTTCATAAATTTTTGTGTTTTTAACTGTAAAAATATAATACGAGTCGAAACCAATTACAAAAGTAATTGTACAAAATTAATTAATTAGATTCATTTGAAATTGGATTATTAAGGAATCGATTGCTTTGTGTAATCTCTATAACCACAATTTTGAAGTAATTCAAATACAATGTAATCAGATTAAAATGTATTCTAATTAGTTTGCAATTAGATTAGTAATTAGATTAACGAGTATTTCAATTATGCCCAACTCTGCCAATCATAAATGATACGAGGAGAAAATATTTTGTGTAAGTACTAAAAGAAGTACTCTGAAATCAGTAAAGATCAGTAGGATCTTTATCACCATCAACTTCATCAAGTTGAGAGTGCGTTAATATTATGTCCTGGGGGCTGGGCCTGAGCTTATATTTATTTTAAACCTACTATACTGTATACTGTTGTGAGTTATGACCTACTGTGACAACTCCACCTCTAGGGCAAAGGCTGAACTCTCACGAGGATCTTTTGGTCTTTGGTTTGTATCTAGACCGAGCTAACTTTGCCAGAGCTTTGTATATTACCTACTTGAACACTTTTACAGAATTCTAACGACTAGCGATTAGGTACTGGTGCTACCACAGAAATAAATCAAGATCTTGATTTAGTTCTGTGGGACGTGGGTGCCATGGGCAGTGCCGTAAATAGGGCAGTGCCACCGGTGCCTAGGCACAGGGCGTAGACTCTGGGGGGCGCAAGAATGACAAAACCAGGCAGGACATATTAATGTTTCTGTTTTCTCCCGATAAGTTCTTGCGGCGCTCCTAATGCTCCAATTGGAGCACTAGAAGAGTGGCAGACCAATTACAATAATTATTGTAATCGGTCTACCAACACCAAGTTTTGTTTTATCACCCAGAATGGAAGAAAATATTGCTGATAAGAAAATGTTGCTATCGGTATGTACCTATAATATATAAAAAAACAGGGGCGTTGTTATAAAAGCTCGCACAGGGCGCACAAGGCTATTTACAGCACTGGCCACGGGCGTATATATATAGCTTTGAGTTATGTCCTACGTCTCTAACGTAAAAAAGCGGCCAAGTGCGAGTAGGAATCGACAAGAAGGGTTCCGCTGCAGCAAATAGGCAATGTGTTTAGGAAATCAAAAATATTTTTTAAAATACATGTACCGGACCGATTTTATTCGGCGAGGTACATGGTACATATATTATTGTCGATTGGGCAAGGATGGATAGTAATGGGGGGGGGGGGGGGGGGGTCGGTAACCCCAGGACACCTCCCTTATATACGCCCATGGTGGGTGCTCTGCAAAAGTTGACAGTGGGTTCAATCATGTTCAATATAATCTTCTCTAGTTGGAATCAGGCGTTACTTTGCGGTAAATGAGTGAGTGTATGCATAGACATGCGTACAGCACCTGCAAACACCACCACCACACAAGCAATAATGTTGGCAAATCCGTGCAAGGCCCCTCACCACCATGCAGGTTGAAAACCTCGACGCGCGTTTCGCTCCAACACCGGAGCATCCTCAGGATGTGGACTCTACGAACAACGTCCGTCACTTTCTTCTCTCCTTCGTATTTATGAAAGAGAGGTTAGGAGGGAGGTGATATTTTGATTTAGACTTTAGACATTACTGGAGTTGGGCTACTGCCATTACTTCTACCTAAACATTAATCTTTATAATAGCATATAGACATAATATTGTGTCAAAGTCAAGATTGTACATTAATCATAACAAATTATACTTTTCAGCTACGACACTCCCGACGGTCGTGACGTGCGCGACGGTCACACGCGCGAAGGGCGTGACGGGCGTGACGGGCGGCGGTCGCGTGAGATAGGGGCGGGGCGCGGCGCGATGTCGCTGCCGCGGTCGCACGCGCAGCCCGACTTCTACTTCATGCCGTCGCAGCGGAAACACGAGGGTGAGTTCGTGAGGGTGTATGTGCCGGCGAGGGACAGGCCGGTGGAATAGTTGACAACCCTAGAGATTACGTACTTAGTAATAGTACTTACAAAGTATATAGAGTTACTTACTAGGGTTGTCAGCATTATTGGTGATTACTTACTTGGTAGAGCAATGTTGATTACTGGTGATTACTTACTAAGTAATATTAGTTTTTATTATTCGTAGGTAATATTACTATAATGTATACTTGAGTAACTTACTAGAGTTATCAGTGTTACGGGTGATTTTTTTCTAGATACAGCTGTAGGGTTGCCAGCATTATACTAAATGTCAACAAATAAATGAAAAAATACCGGCAATATTGCAAGATTGCTGGGTGTTAGTTGATAGGGTTGCTATTTGCAGGATTCAGATGCCAGATGCTACAGATGTTTAGGTTGACGGAGATAAGAGATTTATCGCTTGTGATAAGTTTGCCAGTGATTAAAATTTAGGGTTGCCAAGGATCATTAATCATGGCATTATAACCTGATTAACATAATCGATTTGATCCAACATAGTCTACAGATAATATTATCAATAAATAAACGTACTGTAAGTTGTAACCAGGTTCGATTATGGTGTAAATGCTAGCAGCTAGAGTCTAGACCTACCTAAGGTTGGCAATCATCTTCGCCAAATTGTGGTATGTAAATAAAGCTGTACTTAAAAAGAAATTTTGTGGTGGTTAATATAACGTATAGCTGAAAAAAGTAGCGCGCTATTTCTTCGCAACGAATAGCCCGCGCTATAAAACTATGCACAAGACGCTACGTTATAACGTATCGCGCGGTCACTGACCTAGCGCGGCGCCGCTCGCGCTGCCGATCGCGCGCGAGTCGCGACTTTCGTTGGTTCGTTGTCGTGTCGTTCGGGTCCAAATCGGGTGAATTCGGCTGTCATAATTTTTTCAGTGTTGCGTTGCGTGCATAGGTAAATTATAATGTTTTTTAATCATCAGTAATTGACCCCCTGCTCCGAAGATCACTGTACTGTAATATAATGGTAATTTCCGTTCCATGAGAACTTATTTTTTCTAAATCTGGATACGTTATTATATTTTTTAAATGTAAACAAAATGTAAACAAAAAACTGTTGTAAAAAAAGATGTAAAAATAATTTAAGTACCTATATTACTTACCAAAAAATTTAAATATTTCAAACATAATAAAATCAATCAAATAAATAAATAATACCTTCAAGCGATTATATTATTCTGAGTAATTATCTTTAACAAACACGTTATATTATATTAACTCACCCACGGCGTTGTAATTATTAAGGAAAGAATTCAATAACGTCGGTAAGTTTACAACGTGTCCAATCGATCGTTATAACGTAGCGTCAAAACTAGCGCGCTTGAAATTCGTTATAACGTAGCGTCAAAACTAGCGCGCTTGAAAAATTTAGCGTATTCCATCTAGCGCGCTATGAAAATATAGCCGTTAGGGACACCACTGAAAAGAATACCTACT
The DNA here is from genome assembly GCA_905333045.1 of Lysandra bellargus. Taxonomy (NCBI): domain Eukaryota; kingdom Metazoa; phylum Arthropoda; class Insecta; order Lepidoptera; family Lycaenidae; genus Lysandra; species Lysandra bellargus. Next base: position 12,221,842 of record HG995327.1, on the reverse strand, counting down.
GTGCAAAAGCTCCCCTCAAGCTCAATATTTTATAAGCACAGATTATTAACCAGATGTAAAATAAGTATTAAGTATTATAAAATACACCATTGGGTAAATACTAAATACGTAGTACGTACGCAAGCAAATCCAGTATATAATATCATTATTCTTAATTATTGCAGGCCCTAGCCTTAACAAAAATAGTTTTCAAATCTTGCATAAGTTTAATATTATAAAACATAGATGGCGCTTTAACTATGATATTAAATATATTTTATAATTCACAGCCAAATGAGCGAATAAGGTACGACAATAATTAATTCCCAGTTTATGTTGGGATGGTCTAACAACATGTGCATAATATTACTATTTAAGCCATTAATAAGTATATACTATATACCTTAATGTCTTCATACTCTGGTCACTGGACACTTTGAATTTCGGCCATTAATTGCAACGATATCAAAATACTAGTCACAGGTTACACGGTCAAATTCTCATCAATCTGATCCATCAATCTGATTGACGGAATATTGATGGTTATAAAAAGTTCATATAAAATACGATCAATCCAACAATCCGTGTCGTACACGATCAAATTTACGTCATACGTACCGGATTGATGGATCAGATTGATGAAAAATTCATCGTGTAACCGGTGACTATTGCTATTTGACTCTTTCTTTCACAGGCTATTGCATACGTGTGGTTACGAGATAGCTTTAGATAGGTCGATGGCCGATTTTTATGGGTCAGGTGACCGGGATCTAAGCGAAATTTTAGTGTCAGTATAAATAAAAATCATTGAAATCTTATGTTAATAATAATTAACTGGTGTTGGGTACTGTTCTTTTCTGTGTAAAGTCAAGAATAAAAAGTAGGAAGTAAATAATTCATTAATACGAAGTAGCAAACACTGCACCATGAAATTAAAATACTTATGTGATTTAAAATTATTCCCTCTCTTTCGTTGGTACTAAGAATGAGAGAGAAAAAGATACGTTTGATTTTATGTTAAATATTTAAATTAGTTTTAGTACATATTGTGTATTGTGTACTCATTTTAAATATTTGTTTTTTCTTTTCCAGATTTCTGATCCAGAGAGAGCACAAAAGAGATTTAGTTACCAAATAATTTTTTAAATTGTATTTATTATTCAGTAATTACAGCTCAATTATATTCGTTGCTAAATCAAAATTAAGATATTTCATATTCGGGCATTACGTCGCGTTGTAAATAGGAAGTGATTTTTGGTCATTTTTATCGTTTTTTAGATTTTAGAAAAATATTGAAAGGTAGTAAGAAAAGATTTGATTATATGGAAATGTAGGTGATTTTGAATTTGCAACGATATAACCATATCTAGTCTCGTGTCACAGTTTTAAACTAAGTTAAAATATATCTCGATAATATTTACGACAACATAACGTCTACTTGAACTGATTTTATTCTGGTTTAATATTACTCAGATGTAAACCATAATAGAATCTACGAATCGCACAATTGACAGCTGTGTGTTAGTTTTTTCTATACTGCTCGAAGAAACCGCTACAACTTACAAGTTATATTGAATTTGTTACCGTTAACCACAAGTGCTGCATGTTTTGATGCGATAAATACGTACTCTCTAAACTTGAGTTTCCGATCCCATGTTAAGAGTCCGGGTGCCAACGAAGTTCTCATACAAACGTAATCAAATCAAATCAAATCCTCTTTATTTCGGGCATCAGAGGCCCATAAAACAAATACAGTGTAAACTCCATGTAACGTCACTCTGTTTAGCGACAAACTCTCTAAAGCGTCGAAATCATTTGACATTGGTTGGTTTAGCTTGTCTACCATACAATGATACACTCTGTATAACATCACTCCCACTCTCAAAAACGACAAAATCACAACGATTGAGTGATAAAAAGAACCTTTTAATTTACTAATATAAGTAAAACCTGCGCAGCTGTGTACGTTTTTTTGTCGCTTTACTATCCTAGCCCGCAATTAACTTAACTTTCGGCATCATGCATACCGAAATTTCTAAGAAATTCGTTCTTTTGTTTATAAATCGGAATTGCTTGCACGTGTAGACTGTTTTTGAACATAAAAAGTATCTAAACGTTATCATATTCTCAGTTGCTCATAAACTTCGAAATAGTAAATATGGTAAGCGAAAAAAAAAGACTGTATATTGACGGAAATTCTTTGATTTTACATCTCTCCCTTTAACGACAACTCTCTATAACGTCATAAAATGCACGGTCCCTTCAGTGACGTTATATAGAGTTCACACTGTATCTTATATCTAACATACATATTAATAATATAATAAATACCTTAAAAACGAACATACATATTTTATATTATACTTATAAACTAACACTTGTTGCCGGCGACGTGACTCAACGCTTCGTTCCGGAGTCTCCCCCGGAATCTCCGATAGACCACATCCAGCGGCTAGAACTCCGGCGCCTCGAAAGTCGACAGAAGATTCGTCGGTACTCTCACCACAAAGGAGCTAAAGTTAACCTTGTGGCGAGACTGCAGACGCTCGACCCTCAGGCGCAGTGTCTTCTTCTGGATTCTCCACGACGTCCTCGACCTCCATGGACCAGTGCAGGCGGGATATGTACAGGGGCGTCGCGGGGACCTCGCTCCGCAGACGCAGCTCAGGTACATATGTCGCGGTGCCGCGATGGTTGCGGGCGGCGCACTTCTTCCTCCTCTCCACCAGTATGAAGCCCTCCTCATCGCACCTCCTGCTCTCGTCCTTGCTAGGTCGATAAGATTCCGCCTTACGGCTCTTCGTAGCCTTACGGCTCTCCTTGGTCTTTCTTGGTAATACCAAGATAATTTCCCATACGAGAATATTTACCATATTTGAGTTATTATTCAGCTTAAGATAGTAATTACCTAGGTTTCTGGGCAAAGATTCACTGCACAATATTTACATACCAAAAATATGAACGATTACAATAATTTACTATGTAAGTATTGTAATCGTTTATTTTTGGTGTGTAAATATTTTGCAGTGAATCTTTGTACAGGAACCTAGGTAATTACTATCTTAAGCTGTATAATAAGTAATAAATCAAATATGGTAAATATTCTCGTATGGGAAATTATCTTGGTATTGCTTACGTTTGTATGAGAATTGCAATGGCACCCGGACTCTTAACGGTCAGCAATGCCAAAAACTAGCACTCAGTACGCTGATTTTACTTCCAAATGAATCTAAACCAATAATAATTGTTTTGTTGGTGTGAAGTATAATATAATATGATTTTATACCTACCTGATTAGAATAAGTATTAAGTAAGAATCAATAAAGATAGTGTATTTGTATAGTCAAAATATTTGTAGATTTAAAGATTTTACGAATATATTATGAATGAAATTAGATTGTATTTTCTGATTGGGGATAAATTCAAATAGAGAAAAATATAATAAATAATCATATTATTGAAAATGACTTAAAATATAAATTATTGGACAAGTAAACATAATAGCAATACAACGTTGAAAAGCCAAACGGCATCAAACCATATTTTGATATTCCAATTTTGTTTTGCTTTTGTGCATCGCCGCATCACGCCACGTTTCGGTATAATCTGACGAACTGTGGAGCAGGCCTAAGATACCTGTAGAGATTATATTATACGTAATAAATAGTAGATAGTTAATTGTAAATTACTTTGTAATTGTTTACATTGAATAACAGACTACAGAGGTTGTAAGCGAATAATGTGTTAGGGTAAGACGATTATTGTACAATATTTATAATAGATTAACAAGTGGTATTGCCAAATGTAAAATAATAAATGCACATTACGCCTTATACATCGTATTTTTATTTCAGATTTTGTCTTATCTTAGGACCTACTTAGGACGTACAAAAAGAAGCGTTATGGTCCGGGAGCTGTCAATCTCGAAAGTGCCCTCATAGTGTGCGAGGATTTTTTTGATGAATATAGATAGTTTACAACTATATTAAAAAAAAAATTACAAATGTTTTGCCCTCACCATGTGCCTGTACAGTTTGCCTAAAGTAATATTATTCAATAGAAAATTTATTTATCTTTCAGGAAAAAATTACGCAATTCGCAAACCAATTTTTTTGGCCGGAAGTGAGTCAGGCAAGCCTCTTGAGGGAGGTCATTTTGCCCTCATTACGTAACATGATTTTTTTAAATTTGTTCCTTGCAATATCTACGTTAAGATTATGTTGGTCTGCGGGCTCAAAAACCGCTGGAAATGTTCAGAAAACCACCTTAAAGTTCATTGACTCTGAACTTGTTTTCTATAAAGTATAGTAAATCAATATTTTTTTCATCGTATGAGAGCCATGCTTCCCCACGAATGGGCCGGCTCGACCGGAGAAATACCACGCGCTCACAGAAAACCGGCGTGAAACGGGCAACAGCGCTTGCGCTGTGTTTCGCCGAGTTTACTGGAGGCCCAATCCCCTACCCTATACCCTTCTTTACCCTCCCCTGCCCTATTACCCTTTTCCCTCAAACAAGCAAACGGGTCACTTGATGGAAAGCAACTTCCGTCGCCCATGGACCCTCGCAACATCAGAAGAGCTGTAGGTGCGTTGCCGTTCTTTTAGCTTTGTTTTAAAAAAACTAACTTACTATTGTAATTGAGTCAGCACTCAGACCATAGCTTGTCGGGTTCCATAGATATTTTAATGAAATTGTGTATTAAATGACGGTGTAATCTCTAAAAATCCATTGTAATATATTAAGATTTAAAGCAATTAGAATATGTATATTTAGTTATTTTGGCTGTTACTTTAGGATTCTATAATATTATTGATATATTTGTATGCCATTAAAACGGCAAAACATGTACTATTTTATGCAAATTTGTAACATCCTTCTTATCATGTTTTGTGCAAATAAAGATATTGAATTGAATTGAATTGAATTGAAAAAATATAGAATCTAGAAATGGCAATATATTAGTAGAGCGCCACCTATTGACAAGTCTTTGTAAGTCAAGTAGTCCAAGTTATGGTAATAGCTTAATATTTGATAAAAAATTAATTAAATATGTTAATTAATATCAAGCGCTATAATATTATAAACAATACAATAATACTTTACTAATAATAGGAATAATAGGAATATTTTTGTTGGCTCAATAACTTTGGAGTAAAATTTAAATAAAGGTTACTTAATAATTCATTAATGTTAGCTAGGGAACGTGCACAACGGAAGTGCTGCTAGGGTGTCGACAATCCAAAACTTACTTAAGTATGTGTGCTGCTATACTTCCTGCCACATAACTACTCCTAGACGTACTAACCTAACCTTACCCATAGTTCCTGCTTGTTCCCTATAGAGGGCACATTCGTCTATCATTGCCAAATGCCATTAATCGTCGATTGTGCATACTCGATGTTGTCTAATGTCTGTCATTGCCTAACGTACAAGAGGACCTTCAGCAACAAGTATAAAAATAGTTCTGCAACTAGCTATAGACTATCTGTTATCTCGCAGAACAATTAACAGGATTTTCCTCGTACAGGAAATTATGTTTATCTTTTATCAAACACATCATGGTTTCATGGTCGTGAGACTGCACTTTCTGTTGAAATACAGTCTGGCTAATATCACAACTCACACTCTTAGGCCCGTATTTTTGGTCAGTACTTAAGATGCGACCCAGTCTCAAGACGCGGTTCGGCTCTGTGATTGGTCCAAATTTTGACAGCCAACCAATCACAGAGCCTGAACCGTGTCTTGAGACCGAGATGCATCTTGAGTATTGATCAAAAATACGGGCCTTAAAGACGATGGTTTCATACCATAGACCAAGTGACCACACATAGACCAAGTGCTCATTTTTTCACCGGTAAGATAGCAATAATATTATTTGATCTACGTCTGTGGTGGCATCGAATTGTTCGTAGTTACAGGTTACCTTTGTTTTCCACTAGGCGCGGTTCGATGCAAAATATTTAGTAAAGACTAGAAATTAACTAGCCAGCAGTCAACACGTATTTTGCTTTACATTAGGTAGGAAGTAGGTACAATTGTCTAGTAACAATTGGGCGGCAACTGATATCTATAAGTAAACTTAAGGCCGTCCCCCGAGCAAACGATCTTGGCCATACATTTGCCGCGTTGCCGAGATCACACCAAAACCCTATTTTTTACTTATCTTAGTTCAAAATTGACCTAAAAAAAATTAAAACGTTGAATATGTAGTTAATGATATTGTCGATCTATTGGCGTGTGTTTCAAATAAAAGTAATTTGTAAATACTAAGGAGATGCTGAATGTAAGCTTGAATTTTAATAAATTGGTTTTACTTTGGAAGCTGATATCATGAGTATAATAAACAAATATAGAACATTTAAAACGTGGAAACGAATGTTGATATACTGAAGATTAATGCTGTATTTTTATTATTACTTTGTAGCTTTCAAATTATGAGTTTATATAAGGCACTAAATACGGTAAATTACGGAATCTCCGTAGGGAACGCCCTTAAGCGATTGGGGAACTGTTAATGTTAAGTGCGTCGTTGCGGGTCAGCCTTGCAGTCATTTTACGGTTGTTATAATAACCTTGCAGTTGCAATCGGGTGACTTTTGTCGCAAGAGAATCAACGGCTACATGTTGATTAGTAAACATTAATTGATTTAAAGAGCTATTGAATACAGCCTTCCACCTTTAATGCCTCCGTGGTCTTATAGCTTAGACCAGAGGTCAGCAACAAGTTTCATTCGGGGTCCATTTTAAAAAAAGAAATGACCCACGCGGTCCGCACATTTTATAACAAAAAATATATTTATTAAACTAAGGTAATTACGGAAATTACAAAGGTATTTATTTACATATCAATGAGAAAAGTGACAATTTTACAGCTTGTTTTGAGTGAAATTGGTGCAAGCTATTGATAATTAATCCTGGAGGTGTTCATCAGTAAGTCATGATCGAAATTTTAACGTAGTTCACCTTCGAAATTGCTCGGTCCGCATACAACGCGGCGGTCCGGATGCGGACCGCGGTCCGCCTGGCTTAGACTAAAGGGCTCCCGAGACGATCAAACGGTTTGACTCAAACACGTAAATTTTGGTTTGACTCAAACCATTTTGATCGTTTACAAAGCTAGTTTGAACGGTTTATCAAACATTTACATGTTTGAAGCTCGTTTGATGAAATTTCATATTTTTGTTGTGTTTGACGCGCCGTTTGATCGTGTTCCGATGCGTTTGAACAAACTTTATACCATTCTTTGGAGTAGGTACATTATTTTTAACCGACTAAAAAAGAGGAGGTTATCAATTCGATGCGTGTGTATGTAATATTTCCAGAACTGCCCATGCCCAGTTTTCGTATATAATGTTAGTCTATATCAGCATCTGAACAAATGTGCAAAATTATATATCTAATATGTTTTTATGTTTGTGTTCACATATCTCCGGAATTACAAGTCCGATTTAAATATTTTTTTGTTGTACTATAATAGGTATTGTTTAACTTGGGAGACTTCTGCAAGTTTCATTAAAATAGGTTTAGTAGTTTATGAGATAGGGAATTTAATTCTCAATTTCGTACAATTTTGAAGTCAGTTTTATCTTTTAAAAAATAATATTTATTCGTCACAAGACGTGTACTCCACAGCGAGTATTGAACCAAACTGCGCAGTTTCGTTTGACAAACCGTTCAAACCGACATCAAACGGTTGCATCAAACACGTAAGGTTTGAATCAAACCGTTTGATCGTCTCGGGGGCCCTTAACGCTTGACTCGGAGTTCACATAGTCGATTCCCGCGATGGAACAATGTTTGGCTAAAACAATGAAACCTGCATTGTTTTAACCTTGCTAAAATGCTAATATTTGTTAAGAATGATAATCTTGCTATATCGCTTTATCGGCCCAATTACCTAAAAGAAATACATTATACATGGTGTCTTTGTGTATTGTGTGTGGTACAGTGTACACGCTGGGTACTACAAAATGACTTCTGCGTTAACTGCCTGACACCAGGCCCGTCAACTACCTATGAATCAATTTCTTCGAAGATATAGCTACCCCGTAACAGTGCCGTAAATAGCCTTTTTTGCGCCCTGTGCCAGCTTCTATAACTGCGCCCTTGCGCAATGCTTTCAGGGCCACAGGCTTCTCTGGTCTGGTCATTCTTGCGCCCCCCCAGAGTCTGCGCTCTGTGCCTGGGCACCGGTGGCACCGCCCTACTTACGGCACTACCCCGTAAACGAGTCTCAGAACACTTCTCGGGTCTTCGAGACTGTGTCTGGTAAGGCACAACTGCGCAGCAATATTCAAATGAGTCTTCGTCATTAATATATGTTGCTTTAACTAGCTACACAATATAAGCACCAAATAGTAAAAGCTACGTCCTTAAATTCAAACACGTTAAACACAGAGAGAAGTAATAAAAGCGTGCAACTCTCTGAAAATAATTTGAAATCTCGCTAATATCTTACTTACGTTGTAAATACGAAAATGTGTATGTACGATCCCTCTTCACGCTAAAATCACTAAACCGACATTATATATAATATATATTTGATAAAATTTGGTTTGAAGATCCCTTGAATAGAAAGGAATAGACATAGGATACTTTTTGTCCCGATAAAAGTAGAGTTCTTCGCCGCAATCAACGAATTTTGTCGCAACGGAATTGCGGGGGACATCTACTTAGTAATATTGTGTGTACGCCTGTCAGTTCAGTCACTTTTGTATGGTAATAATCTACTTAATCTACTGAATATCCCTTATACTGTGTATATTAAATGTCGTCATAACATTAGTATGTGGAGCGCGCGGGATTTAGTAACGTGGTCTGTGACAACACTGTGTTTGTAAACACGATCGATTTGAGGGCACACCCATTATGGAAAATTATGGTTTACTTGATTACCGTTTACATTGAATTTACTTAACTTCTGGAAGCCCATTATTGTAAAAATAAAAAATGTGATATTTTGGCGCGTGGATACTCACGCCCACAGTATAATGTCAGCTATTAGTGCCACTGAGGGTCTTTGGTAAGAACAATCATTTCTCTTCAAGAGAAATTTATTTAAAATCGTTTATATGGTCTACGTCTATAATTATTATGTAAATATTATACGTTTGGGTCAAAACTCAGTTTTCCTTGGTAGTTAAAAATTAAAATGCGTATACCGTATCGCGTTACCGGCAAATTTATTATCTGAATGTCATCAAAATTGATGTGGTTTGAGCGTGAACGAGTAGACACAATACTTTTGCATTTATATTATAACTAGCGACCCGCCCCGGCGTCGCACGGGTATAAAATATACTTAATTATAGCCACTGAAAAAATGATCAAAATCGATAGCCTATGATCCTTCACGTGGTCTACTTCTTATCTGTGCCAAATAACATAAAAATTGCTCCAGTAGTTCGCGAGATCCCTTTCCAATAATTTCCCTCGTTTTTTCCACATTCTCCTATTAGTCTTAGCGTAATAAAATATAGCCTATAGCCTTCCTCAATAAATGGGCTATCTAACACTGAATGAATTTTTCAAATCGGACCAGTAAGTAGTTCCTGAGATAAGCGCGTTCAAGTTAGCCCTTTCAAATAATTTTCCCCGTTTTTTCCACATTTTCCTCTATTTCTTCGCTCCTATTAGTCTTAGCGTGATAAAATATAGCCTATAACCATCCTCGATAAATGGGCTATCTAACACTGAAAGAATCATCAAAGTCTGTTGCATAGTTTTAAAGATTAAAGGGAACAAAGGGACATGAGGGAAAAAAGTGACTTTGTTTTATAATAAGTATAGATATAGATAGATATAGATAGATAGATACCTCTTTAATTCCTTCAATGATCCACTTCTACACCTTATTAATTGGGCGATGTCGGCGTTACTACTTACTTCTCGTATATTGGAGCTATTCATCGCCAGCTAGCCGGCGCCATGGAATTCGGCCTACTATAATTATTTTCCGCTAGTTAGTGTACCAATTAAAAATGATTTATAAGGTATCATTTGACATTAGTTGCATGCCTGCCTTCGCCGTACTAACTTTGAGTAAGTACTAGATTAGTCTAATTTCGTAAAATATTTGTATAGGGTCAATGATATTCAACTTATACAGATCTGTTACGTTCATACTATTTTCCGGCTTAAATCTCTTCCGAACAATTTTCAAATTCAAAATTGGACTTTGAAAGATAAGTGAAACAAAAGATACGAAATGCCATTTACATAAAAGAGACAGACTAAATAAAAGACGACTCAATCGGGTCGTATTTGAGTCTCCACAACGCGCGCGGTACTAACTATCTGCTTTGAGTTTTTTATATAATAATATCATTGTATAGGGTACTTAAAGATGCGGTGAATGTGCGCAAAACGTAATCATGCTGGCACCGTCCATTTTTTTTAAATGAAATAAGGGGGCAAACGAGCAAACAGGTCACCTGATGGGAAGCAACTTCCGTCGCTCATGGACACTCACAGCCTCAGAGGAGCTGCAGGTGCGTTGCCGGACTTTTAAGAGGGAATAGGGTATTAGGGGAGGGTAGGGAAGGGAATAGTGTAGGAGATTGGGCCTCCGGTAAACTCACTCGGCGAAACACAGCGCAAGCGAGCCGGCCCATTCGTGCCGAAGCATGGCTCTCCCACGTATTGTTACGATAAACTGACTTTACCAATCTTTCCAGTTTCCCATGTAATGTTAGATGTTCATTTTTTGACGACCTCTGTGGCTTAGTGATCAGAGTGCGTGGTCAGCACCCAAGCCGCGGCTTCGAATCCCGCCGACGGAACAAAAAAAGTTTTAATGTTCCTGGGTCGTGCATGTGTATTAAATATGTGTATCTTATATCTTTAAACGAGCAATTCTTGTATATATATATATTGGAATCTCGGAATCGGCTCATCATTTTCATAAAATGTCATTTTATGTGTGTTTTTGGAATATTTTGAATACCGAGCGAAGCTCGGTCATACAGCTAGTGATATAATAAAAATCTTAAATATATGTATAGTATAAAAATATTAAATATATTTCCGTTGTCTGGTACCCGTAACACAAGTCCTTCAGGTACTTAGCACGGGGCCAGACTGACGTGGTGTGAAGCGTACATAGATATTATTATTATTTTTACCCAGCTTCGCATTCCCGACTTTATAAGCAGTTGCAAACCCATATCTAGTCTAAATATACTATAAAACTGATCTATCAACGCACAGCCCAAACCACTGGACGGATCGGGCTGAAATTTGGCATGCAGGTAGATGATATGACGTAGGCATCATCTAAGAAAGGGTTTTGATCAATTCCACCCCCAAGGGGTTAAATAGGGGATGAAGGTTTGTATATAATAATACTTCTTAACGCGAGTGAAGCCGCGGGCAATAGCTCGTAAGTAATATAATACTTCGGTTGGGTTACCGTTATACAGAATGTTTCAAATAAGGTATACTAAGCCGAAAGGGAGTGACTATAGGGTCATTCTGAACAACTTTAATTGTTCTACGAGTTTTGGAAATTCCCGAAAAAATTCACCATAGAAACTTTGTTGGTCATGTGAGTTTTTACTGCTCTTTCGGCTTAGTATAGATACCTTATTTGAAACACCCTGTATAACCCAACCTAATTATTATACCATACACAGGATGTACAGGATACACACCATATTATACAGGATATGGTGATAATCCGACCGACAGAGCATATCGCTGGACGTTGGACAGATTACGGCAATAATAATTATAATATCATAATATTATCAATGGACACTTCACACCACGTCTGTCTGGCTCCATGGTAAGTACCTGATGGACTTGTGTTACGGATACCAGACAACGGAAATATATTTAATACTTTTATACTATACATATATTTAAGATCTTTATTATAAAATACACATATTTAATACACATCAAGAACTTTGAATTTTTTTTGTTCCGTCGTCGGAAGGATTCGAATCCGCGACCCCCGGTTTGAGCTACCAACAGCCCACCAACTGAGCCACAGAGGTCGCAAAATCATTACTTGACGCAAAAGCGGATCTGCCCAATTCCGCATATGAATGCATCAATTTCTCTGGTGATTCATCGAAGGAGGTGTCTTTTTATTTAATGTTAAGGTTACATACCTACGCTTTGTTGTTTTTTGCTATCAGTACCTTCCGATCGTGCCTCGTCCTCGAGTGTCTACATCGCGGAAGTCGGGAACATAATGTTATTTTATTTCGAGACCTTTTCGCTTAACGACATTCACTTGTGTGAATGTAAGGAACGAATATCTTATGAGATCATTTTAATTACTATATCCATACTAATATTATAAATGCGAAAGTGTGTCTGTCCTGTCCGTGTGTCTGTTACCTCTACACGCCCCAACCGCTGAACCGATTTTGCTGGAATTTGGTATGGTGATCGTGTGTGTCCCGCGGGAAAGGACATAGGAAACTTTTTACCCCGGAAAAATGTAATTTTCCGCGCAATAAACAAATTTTGACACAACGGAGTTGCGGGAGTCATCTATGTAGTATAATTACTATAATAAAATATAATATGTAATACGGAATGTCTACTTTAGTATATACCTCCCTCGGATTTGTTAAATCTTTGTACTGATGTTTCATATCCAGTTATCCATTTAATGACACTTAAACGGATTTGAATTAAAGTTAACCCTAGGTCAAATACCATGTAATCGCTTTTGTAAGAACGATAGAGGTGGATAGTCAGAGCCCAGAACTAATTAAAAGTAATTTAAATCTGCGCATGCGCACCATAAATTAAATTAGTGTTTATATATACATATTTTATTACATTACATACTATGTTCATAAAACTGCAAATACTCCCCACAACCATGACTAAGATCTGAAAGCATATGGTAGCTTGCAGGGGGTCTAAAGAGGTGTCATGGCTGATTTAGACCCCCTGTAACGCTACAACTTACAACATTGCTGATGTAAACAGGAGGAAAACGCTTTTTTATAATTATCGTCAATGTCTCGCGTAACGGAAATGGCGGTCATATTGACAATTATTGCTGAATAGCCGCTGCCTGTTACACTTACACACCTGGCCTCAAGGCGACGCCATTTTAGAATTTGTGCTAAAAAGGTTTATTATGAATTCATAACACACTATAGACGACAAAACATGGGTTGCTCTCGAAATTAGAACTCGTGCCATCTTGTAAAATGTCAGTCAAGTCGAGACAGCTGTCAGATTGTTCACACGCACTCCTCCGATGTCATCCAGGTGACTGACTGTATTAAGACTTATATCATCATTATTTTCTTTTGAGTGATAACTACGTTCTTGCATTTACAGCCGCGGCCCCGCAACAATGTCATCCACGCGTCAAAACATCATTGAAACAAATTATCGGACGCATCCATAAGTCGCGGCTGATGGACGCGGCTTAACAATGTGCACGGTTCATCCGCGGACGTCAAAGACCTAACCTTTATGTCAATGGCAGACGTCCGCGGATGCAAAAGCATCCGTCAGCCAGATTCTGTTCGGACGTCCGAACGCTCAAGGTCAGGTCGCGTCCGCGACTTATGTCAGACAATGTGCACAGTTTAGTGTATTTTGTATTAATCAGATAGAAATAAGCCGCATCCGTCCAGGAAAACGTCCGAGGACAGCGTCCGATAATTTGTTCCCAGCTTAGCCTATCTAGAATTAACACAAAATTCGTGAACATTTCGCAATTGTCATTTGTCGTCATTTAGCGAATTAACAATGCCATGTAAAATTCCATATATTTTTGTTTGCGAACATAGTTATCGCTATCGTTAAAGGCAACTTGACTAAAGGTTCTAGGTACGCCCTAAGGGCTATTGACACTGTTATTAACTACTTTCAAAGTTAGTAATACAATGTAGAACCATTTTACAATTATTGGTCTATGATTAGGCACACCAACAATGTCTTGGCTGTCGTTCTATAGTAATATAATTGCAATAATAATATTATGTTAGATACAATGCCAATGTAATGTCAAGTAAAAGTAAGAAAACTACTATCTTTATGTACCTGCTATAGCGGAAGTTAAAGAAATTGTTGCAAAATGTGCAGAATGCATATTTTGCAGTAGAAAAGACATCAACGACCACAAACGTCGTAATAATAATTTTGTTTTTTTTTAAGTTCAAAGTAGTTAGTTCTTGAAACGCTTAGGTTACAAATAATAAAAACTAGCTGTTGCCCGCGACTTCGTCCGCGTTAGCATAGTAAATCACATCCCAAGTATTATTTATTTTACAAAAATATTCAATGTACAGAATTGACTTTCCTACGATTTTATTATAAAAAGATGTTCCTCGCGGCTTCGCTTGCGTAATTTAGGAATTACACGCAACCGTACATTTTTCCGCAAAAAATAGCCTATGTCCCTTGACGTGGTTTATTTTTCAAGTTTGCCAAATAAAATAAAAATTGCTCCAGTAGTTCTTAAGATAATAAGCAATTTCATATAATTTCCCCCGTTTTTTCCACATTTTCCTATACTTCATCGCTTCTATTAGTCTTAGCGTGATAAAATATAGCCTTTAGCCTTTTTCGATAAAAGGGCTATCTAACACTGAAATAATTTTTCAAACCGGACCAGTAGTTCCTGAGATTAGCCCGTTCAAATGAGCCCTTTCATATAATTTCCCCCATTTTTTCCACATTTTCCTCTATTTCCTCGCTCTTTTTAGTGTTAGCGTAATAAAATATAATTTATATTATAATTTCCGCCCGTTTTTTCCACATTTTCATCTATTTCTTCGCTTATATTAGTCTTAGCGTGATAAAATATAGCCTATAGCCTTCCTCGATAAATAAGCTATCCAACAATAAAATAATTTTTCAAATCGGACCAGTAGTACCTGAGATTAGCGCGTTCAAACAAACAAACAAACTCTTCCCAATTACAATATAAGTATAGATACTAGTAACTAGATAAGTACGTGTAGGTCTTAAAAAAAGCTAGATGATAAAGAACAGAGGCAAGGTCGATTCATCATCGCGGGAATCATCACTCTGTTTAGTCGGTATGTAGTAAGAAGAGATTTCTTGTTATGGGCACGTCATGCCAAATTATGTCGTAGCGATAGGAACGGAGTTGTAACAGGCCCCTTAGACAAAGTATCTTTCGTTAAAAACGATGTCGAAATTCGTTATCAAAATGTATGCAGTTTGACATAAGTCATCGCTAAATGACATTTCACAGACGAAGACTATTGACAAATCCCATACATTTTGATAACGAATATCGTCATCGTTTTTAACGAAAGGGAATCTCTCTAAGGTGCCAGTATACCACAGATTAATTAATAGTTTCTACATAATATATAAACCGTCTTATAAGAATCCCATGCCACAGATACTAAAGTTGTTCTGACTGCAGTGTGCTATGTCTCATTCTCTGCTAGACTAATGTTACACATGCGAGCACTATTAGAAATAAATTGCTTATTATATAATTTATATGTCAACCTCAGACTGGAATCTAAGGATCTATCCACGTATTCACGGGAATATAGACTTTAAAACGACGGAATAGAGGCTAGCGAGAGTGCAAAACTGAGTAATGCAATGCGATTATTTGCAAGTACACCACATAATGGTTGTATGAGTCTTTTTATATTGTACAAATTAGCTGATAGCAATAACAAGCTGGGTTTTGCTGTGCTCAGGGCTACAAGTTTTTACAATATTAGGTTGCAGATAGTATATTTTGATGATATTTTAAAATAAATAGATTTTTTTTCACGTCGGTGGCTATCTTTGGGAAAGATAGGGAAGCGAACAAATTAGAATGTAACAGCGCCTCTACAATAGTAGCGCCGTTATATTCTAATTTCAACCTCTCTTCTAACCAATTATTAAATAGTTACTGTGTAATTAAAATGATATTCAATCTTAAAATGGGTACTTACCTTACTTACCTAATAAAGTCTTTTAAGCTACCGGTTTTAAAAAATAGAGTTGAATAATTTCTAAATTAATCAACTCTATTTTTTAAAACCGGTAAAGGCCGTTACCTTTACATGATATAGAAGTCTAACAATAATACAAAAAAAATATATGTAATTAATCTTTTTACTATGCTATCGAATTGGACATTAGTATGTAATAATAGTTGTAAGAATGTATAAAATAAATAAATAAATAAACCTTTACATGATTTATTTATTTATTTATTTTATTCATTCCTAACTCTAGTTTCTAATCTCTTTAATTTTTCTCAGCTGCTAATTGCAAAATCTTTTTATAGCTGACACACTACATCTTCCTGGTAGCTCGGAACAGCTGTTTATATTGTATTTCTACAAGAAGCAAGGTTAGGATATTGCCGACCGAGCGTGAAACTCACGACAAATTATAAAATGGCTCGTACTAATTACTGTGTCGGATATATAATTGCCGGTTATTAATGAAATTACTGTTGTCAGATTAACAGATAAGACGATAAGCTGTTGAGAAATGTTTCGTCAGCTTCCTCTTAACTATATTATACAATTATCTTCAGCCTCTTTATCGTTTGCAAATTGCAATTTGTTTTTGATGATTTGATGCCACATTTAGTAATGAGTTTAATAAGAAATTTTGTAAATAATTTTGTGAAATAGGTATTTGATTTTATTTGCCCTATGGCTCATTTTAAATTAAAAAATAATTGTGGATCTCCACATTTTTTAGCAAACAAATGCACACACTTGTTTGTCCTCGGTAGTCGGCGATATTGTTGCGATATTGTCGCGATTGTGTTTCACCACAGACCACTTCCCAATTCGTCGGAGGCCGACGACTCCCAGTGCCCGGCCTTGTAGCTGACGTCATAGAACGTCTTCACTTGGCCAGTCATTACAGGAGCTATAGTATGTATTCTGTCATCTGTGGCTATAGTCAAAACCGCGGCACTTGAGAGAGATTTCGATAAAGTTCTGTACGTGATCTCACGATATGGACTATAGTTGATTCGGTAGTAGTAGATGAATGTGATAGTCTGTAGTCATTTAGTCATTATTTACCGCGTAGGTCATTGCGCTTTCGGTCAATTTCACTGCCATTGATGTAAGGCCGCCGATACGTCCGCGACACTACGGCTAGCGGTAGCTTTTAAATGGTTTAATATTAAATAAGTTAATTGTAAAACAATGGCTAGCTTATTATTAAAAAAAATATTATATAATATTATCATTAATTCAGTTAGAAACATACTTGAAAGGGCTCCTAAGTTATAGCGATTTTGTGTTAAAAATATTTCGTAAGATGTCATTATCCAAAAATCTTGAGAAATTATGATCTATAAGCTTCTATATGGCTTGATTGATGACTGAAGTAAGAACACGGTATATTATATTAGACATCGAAAGTTGTTTTACCTTTATCTGAACCTTTATTCCGACGAAATAGAAGCTCCGAGGTAGATTAACCATGAACGGTTCAGCGGCCCATTTCACAAGGTTGTGAGTTGCGACTTTCTGCGACTGCGGTTCAACGAACTACCTTGAGGTTGTCTGATTCCCTTAAAGTACCGAGTACGACCATTATCTGCAGGTGCAGTAAACATAATATATACTTAACGTGGCATATTTATTTTTTTAGTCAGAGAGGGACACCTACGGATCCCCCCCCCCACAATTTTTCCTTTATAATAAAATGACAATTTTATTTTCATTTTATTATTAATTATGAAAGTATAATAGAGGTAAATACAACTGATTGAGTATTTTGTGAATGTCTAGTGCCTAATTATGGCAGAATAACCACATTGATTGTTGAATGGGAGTGCGTTATTTCCAGGCATTATTACACACTACACAGGCATTTCAAATATGAAAATACTTTTGAATTGTCGTTTGGTCTGTTTGCGGAAGCGGGACAATTTCGGCCGGACAGACTGCCTGAAAGCGGGACTGTCCCGCCCAAAATTTTGAGTTAGATCAGTCCCAAATTTTTCAGCACTGAGCAGGCCGATGATGATGAGGTAAAGCTAACTAACACTCTCGATCAGATTGTCAGCTTTCAAACATAAAAAACGAGATCAAAATCGGACCACCTGTATAATATTATTATGGAGCTTACCTCAAAATCTTCATTTAGTAGTAAGTAGTAGGTACTTATGAATTTTGTGTATTTTTACCAGCAACAAAAGTATATAATAGGATATCTACTTCTTTTAAATATGAACTAGCTATATGACCGAGCTTGGCTCGGTATTCAAAAAATTCAAAAAACACGCATAATATGACATTTTATGAAAATGATTCCTAGCTAGATCGATGCCGATTCCGAGATTCCAATTATATATATATATATATATATATATATACAAGAATTGCTCGTTTAAAGATATAAGATAAATTAATGTCTTATTATATTTGGTCACAAAGACTATACATAATATTTTGAATTAGCAAACTCTGGGAACTGATTTGAAATTCTCATTGTTTAGCTAAAATAAAGATTTTTGTATTACTATTATAATGGCTTACGTTGGTGAATATTCATTAACCTACTAGCTTATTATCACAGATTAAAATAAAATATTATCTTGTAAGAAAAAAATAAGTGTGTAGCCAGCCTTATAATCAAAACTATCGCAATGCGTTAAATAGAGTGACACTAACATTACGATTTTCATTTGAAGCTTTATTACAAGGTCATACAGTTGAATGTTGCTGAGCTCATTGGAGCATCACTACGTGGTCACGTTGTATGACATGGTCGGTCTTATATGACTCTGTGTCTATGAAACCAATGTATGAAATACCCATAGCCTTGAATATATTTAGGTCATAGCAAAAACAATTCTTCACTGAAGAAAAAAAAACAGTTAATGTTCAATAAAATATGACACTTTCCGACGATAAGTGTTATGTTGACTACCACAACTCCGTTTGAATTCGTTTATCGCAGGAGCCGTACATTTTTCCGGGATAAAAATTATCCTATAGTATTCCCATACCAAATTTCATCAAAATCGGTTAACTGCGGTTTAGGCGTAAAGAGATAACGGATAGACAGACACACTTTCGCATTTATAATATTAGTATGAATAATAATTAAATGAACTTAATATTAGAATCATAATACATAATATTATTATACTTTCTTTTGGCCCACTTGCGTAGATCTGGGTTAAAGTTAACCCCGGATTAAATGTTATCACTTTCGTAAATATGAAGAATGTGAAGAGAAGAATGTTTCTGGAAATTGGGTAGAATTTCCAGAAACACTTAATTTGAATGAAAGTCCGTCATTTCTTGAGTTAGAAACATGAAACTTTATTTTTGGGCTACTGATTAAAAATGAATGGATACGTATTTAAGCGTTTCTAGAAATTCTACCTCCAAGGAGAGAAATTATGGTTGAAAATTTGAATGACAGTCCGTCATTACTTAAGTTAGAAACATGAAAGATTATTGACGTTTGCGTTTGACGTTTGCTTAAATAGGGTCCCGTTTTTACCCTTTGTATAAGGAACCGCAAAAAGGGGAAAACTGTCCATCTTTGTTATTATACTATGTTAACGCGGACGAAGTCGCGGGCAACAGCTTTTTTTTATAAAATTAGTGGCCAAACGAGCAAACGAGTCACCTAATAGCTATATCCACACTATGCGCTTTCGTCTTCAATTTTCGTCATCTTCTTTCATTCAACTTCCGTTTTGGCGCATTTAATAATTGAATGCGTCAACGAACGCAACGCGAACGACCATGCGTCGCGGGCATGCCGGCCTTGTAAGAGGGGAATATGCTCTCTTCTTGAAGGTTTACAGGTCGTAATGATCCAGAAATACTGCTGGATGCTATATTGTTACATAAATTTTACACGTATAAGTACATCGTCTTTCGCATGCCCTGTATAAGCCCTGATTCCTGATCTGCTTGATAATAGTTTAGATATTTAGAGTTTAGTGTGACAGTAGATATAGTTATATTTCGTCAAACATTTTTGGGATTTTAATTCATACCGTTTTTACTTTTTGATGATAATACGTCAAATGAGTTCAAACATACATGTCACAAAATATGTTGGTGAATTCCGACCACAAGCCGCTAGCTATCTAAAGGGCCCCCGAGACGATCAAACGGTTTGACTCAAACACATATATTTTGGTTTGACTCAAACCATTTTGATCGTTTACAAAGCTAGTTTGAACAGTTTGTCAAACATTCACGTGTTTGAAGCTCGTTTGATGAAACTTCATATTTTTGTTGTGTTTGACGCGCCGTTTGATCGTGTTCCGATGCGTTTGAACAAACTTTATACCATTCTTTGGAGTCGGTACATTATTTTTAACCGACTAAAAAAGAGGAGGTTATCAATTCGATGCGTATGTATGTAATATTTCCAGAACTGCCCAGTTTTCGTATATAATGTTAGTCTATATCAGCATCTGAACAAATGTGCAAAATTTCAAAAGTGTATGTATGTTTTTATGTTTGTGTTCACATATCTCCGGAACTACAAGACCGATTTAAATATTTTTTGTTGTACTATAATAGGTATTGTTTAACTTGGGAGACATCTGCAAGTTTCATCAAAATAGGTTTAGTAGTTTTTGAGATAGGGAATTTAATTCTCAATTTCGTACAATTTTTAAGTCGGTTTTATCTTTTAAAAAATAATATTTATTCGTCACAAGACGTGTACTCCACAGCGAGTATTGAACCAAACTGCGCAGTTTCGTTTGACAAACCGTTCAAACCGTTCAAACGGTTGCATCAAACACGTAAGGTTTGAATCAAACCGTTTGATCGTCTCGGGGGCCCTTAACTCGTATAGTATAGTGCACAACTGGGTCGTAAGTTTAACCCTCGGCTGGTCGCGCTTTTGAAATAATGCCGCCGTAGGGCACCTGGGGTCTTTGAAAGCCCGAAAAAACAAAATGGCATTAATGTAAACATTTCTTTTTTTTTAAGTGAGGAATTCTGACCACAAGCCGCAAGCTATCATCTCACACTTGAATAGTGCGTAACTCGTAAGTTCTGAATAAAAAATAAAATAAAAATAAAAATTGTTTTATTTCCGAATAGATTTGCAACAAATACTTTCAGAACGTTGATACTACTGGTGCCTACCACCGGTTCGGGAACTATCCCGGCGAGAAGAACCGGCGTAAGAAACTCGCACTTTTTCTCACTTTTTACCAAAAAAGTGAGAAAAAAAATTAATCTTTTTAAAATAAAATTTACAATTGTAACTTAAAATTATTATACAATGTCAACATCCATACATGATTATTGTAAGTCATATTATAATGATGTAGAAGTAGCCTTGCAAGCAGCCATCCAACTCCCAAGATGTGCCATCGTTTATGAAATCATTGACCTTATAATAGGCTTTGGCACACAAACGTTCTTTGACTACTTTTTTAAATTTATTAATCGAAAGATTTTGAACGTTTTCTGGGATTTTATTGTACAGGCGTATACACTGACCTTTAAAAGATATACTAACTTTACTAAGTCTGATCATCGGCAAATCTACGTCGAATAGTGCGTAACTTCAAGTGATCGTCTCGATGACGTCGGAGGAAATTGATGAGTTATTCCTCAATCGTACGCTCAAATTCCTGCCGAGTCGCTTATGAACACGCAACGCAACATTTGCGTGTTTAAGTTATAACATTACAGCGATTTCACTTCTTCCTACTTTCAGGGCACACCGATATGACTGCACAGGCATATTACAACCGCTAGTTTTGACAGCGAATTTAGTTATTGTATTTTTTTATAATCGTAAATATATTACTGTAATATTCTGATATGACGTGTGCAACATGTAAGATTTTGGTTTGACTATTTACTGTATGTGCTAACGCCCTCAGCTCCGACCATTGCGTAATAATATTATTCCTCATTGATGAAATATGAAAACAGTGAAAAACATAACGTCCTCATGATAATCTTGTAACAAAGATTTGCCAGATTAGATAAAAAATATTATTATTGTTGTGATATCAACAATATTTGAAGAATTTGATTACTAAGATATAATATGAATGGTTTTGATAATATATATTGATTCCTGTATGTAACTATGTGATGCTATGTGCTAACACGTTGAACTATTTTCCTATAATTTAAATTGTTTCAGTTAGTCACTTTTAGTCTGATTAGCAAGTGCCATTTTCGTCAAAACCTGATCTCATGCACCGAAAATTATGATTTTGGGCTCATTCGATTTGGAATACCATCTAGAACATTCTATCAAAATTCCAAGAGGGGCTGAAAAAAAATGCAATAGTTATAAACAATTAAGTAAACATAAAAAGAAGGGTTTGGATTTTTTTAATATTTCAAAAACTATTTGAGATAATCAAATTTTAAAAATAGATCCTTAAAGAGCAGGAAATTACCTAAAAAAAATCTCAGATCCTGGAACCTTACCAATAATCCTTATAGCTTTAAATGAGCGGCGAAAGTAACGGTAAAAACGCGTAGTTCGGGTTTCGCGTGAATTGCCGCAATCTGCCACGCGAACTAAAAAATATATTTTAACTGATTCAATATTAATATAAAGAAATAAAAAAATTTGGGTACTAAGTAGACATATCAATAAATAATAATCCGTCAACAAAAATAAATTATCACAATTTGTTTAAATGTTATGCTTTTGTTCATTTGTTAATAGTCACCATTTTAATGTTAACATAAAAACGCTGATTATTTCTAAACAAGAAATCTAGAAATTTTTATTATTCTTTTGAGCTAATCTTAAAAGGGTTTGGAAAAGATATCCAGTAGAAAATTTCAATAATTTTGATTTTTCACTTTTTTATGAACAATCAAAGGCATTCAGGAAATTTTCATGTAAATAAAACAATTAGGGTTTTTTCATCAATAAAAATGATTATTTAAATTTTATTAGTTATAAATACAAAAAATATATATTGTTATCTGGCTTCTAACAACAACAAAACAAAATAATAACAATAATTGGATATAAAAGTACCGTAATTGCTTTATTTACATGAATCATTTTGGAATGCTTTTGAATGTTAATAAAAAAGTGAAAAATAAAAAAAAATGAATTTTGTCAACGGGAATCTCTTCTAAGCCCTTAAAAAGATTAGCTCCAAAGAATAATAAAAATTTCTAGATTTCTTGTTTAGAAATAATCAGCGTTTTTATGTTAACATTAAAATTGTGACTATTAACAAATTAAGAAAAGCATAACAATTAAACAAATTGTGATTTGTTTTTGTTAACGGATTATTGTTTATTGATATGTCTACTTAGTACCCAAATTTTTATTCCTTAATACATAGGCTGCACTAAAAATATCGGGAATGGAATACTTCCACTATTCCTGTCATATTAAAATCCTTTTAATTGAAAACTCCTTGGTTTTAAAAATCGAATACCATTTATTTATTTAAAAAAGATTCTCGATCTTGTCACGAGGTCTTGTCAAACTTGTTTAGTCGTTGAGAAAATGGAATTGACTCGAGAAAATTCTAGAGCGATGATTTATTATGACTTTCGAAGTGGTTTAACACAAAAACAGTGTGTTGATCGGATGATTTCTGCATTTGGTGATGAAGCCCCATCCAAAACCACAATTTATCGCTGGTTTGCTGAATTTCAACGTGGACGTGTCAGGCTCAGTGATGATCCCCGTCAAGGTCGTCCAAAAACTGCAGTCACCCAAGAAAACGTTGATGCTGTGCGTAAGCTGGTTGAGGAAGATCGACATGTGACATACCGCGAAATTCAGGCAACTTTAGACATTGGCATGAGTCAAATACAAATAATATTGCATAAACAATTAGGTTTAAAAAAGTTGTTTTCCCGATGGATACCGCATTTGCTCTGTGAAGAGCAAAAAGCGGCTCGCGTTACTTGGTGCGTCAGAACTCTCGAAAGATTCCACGCAGGATCCTCAAATGCTGTATACAACATCGTATCAGGTGACGAATCCTGAATATACGCGTACGAACCCGAAACTAAAAACCAGTCACGAGTTTGGGTGTTCGAAAATGAGTTAAAGCCAACAAAAATTGTTCGTTCACGGAGTGTTGCAAAAAAATGGTGGTCACATTTGTCTTCAAAACCGGCCATATTGCGACTATTCCTCTTGAGAAACAAAGAACGGTCAATGCAGAATGGTATGCTAGCATTTGTTTGCCACAGGTCGTATCTGAACTCCGTAAAGAGAACTGCAACCACCGCATCATCCTATATCACGACAATGCGAGTTCTCACACCGCGCACAGAACAAAGGGTTTTTAGAGCAAGAAAACATAGAATAATTAGACCATCCGCCGTACAGCCCCGACTTAAGCCCTAATGATTTCTATACTTTCCCTAAAATAAAGAATAAATTGCGTGGTCAGAGATTTTCATCACCTGAAGAAGCTGTGGACGCCTACAAAACGGCCATTTTGGAGACCCCAACTTCCGAATGGAATGGTTGCTTCAATGATTGGTTCCATCGTATGGAAAAATGTGTCAAATTTCGCGGAGAATACTTCGAAAAGCAATAAACACATTTTTAAATAGTACTGTTGTTTCACCTCCTTGATTCCCGAAATTTTCAGTGCCGCCCTCGTATTAATATTTAATCACTTAAAATATTTTTTTAGTTCACGTAGCGGATTGCGGCAAATCACGCGAAACCCGAACCACGCTGTTTTACCGTTACTTTCGCCGCTCAATTAAAGCTATAAGGATTATTGGTAAGGTTCCAGGATCTAGTTTTTTTTTTAGGAAATTTCCTGCTCTTTAAGGATCTATTTTCAAATTTTGATTATCTCAAATAGTTATTGAAATATTTAAAAAAACCAAACCCTTATTTTTATGTTTACTTAATTGTTTATAACTTTTGCATTTTTTTCAGCCCGTCTTGGAATTTTGATAGAATGTTCTAGATGGTATTACGAATCGAATGAGATCAAAATCATAATTTTCGGTGCATGAGATCAGGTTTTGACGAAAACGGCACTTGTTTACCAGAGTATTTTGTTATAAAAATCATTCTTACTAAACACCCCTGCCCAAACTAAGCTTTTTAATAATTATTTCATTCATGGATCTTTATTGCCAAAAGTAGATAAACTATAATTTTATTGTTTGCATTGTGTTTTATTTGCAGTTCTCTTTATTCTTTTTAGATTGGTTTATAATTGACAGCTGATAGTTTATAATTATTTAAGTGAGAATTATATCTTTACCACCTTAATCCTAGACCATTCTAAATGTTTGAAACATGGTTTCACTTAGGAATTAGAAGTTATCTAGTGCCAAAAGCCGAGTCGTTTTCGCTATACGCTTCAGCTTGGACCTCCAGTTGCGCTCCTCAATGAATCACTGTGGAGTGTGGTCACAGTCGTCGCGTCTGACAACAGTTTTGAACAGTTTCACCGCACCAGCCGCGCGCGGCGTCCGTATCGACCGTTCCAATTACTAACTGTATTTTTATTTTTATTTTCGGCGAGTGTTCGATGTGTTTTGTTTGATAACTTGCGTGAAAAAACGCTGTGAAAAAATTGTTTTTGTGCAGTGCTGTGTTTTTGCGTGACCGTAAGTTATTTTTTTTTTACAGTGACCATGAATTTGACTTTTTTTGGAAAATTGTGGTGGTCAAACTTGTTCCTGTTTTCATTCATCAAGAACAAAACTTGGAATATTGGCTTAAGAGCCCGTACTCTCTTTTCTACTGCTCTCTTCACATTCACGCCCGTCTTTCATATGCCAGGTGAAAAAGGACGATCGCCAAGTTAGCGGGCAGATAGAGGTTTTCTGTTTTTTAAAGGGTTTTTATATTAAAGTGGTAAAAAGTAATTCCAACATTGTATAGACGACTTTCTCAACAGTCCATTGTATTTTTTTCATACCGTTAAGACGTCAATACAATCCATAAAAAGGTGATATTCTAAACCTTTTACAGCAAAAATCACAAAACTGTCGCGGCTTTGAGTTGGATTATTTAAAGATACTTAAAAAAAATAAAAAATCTAGCTCCAACACTAGATTATAATTGAAATGATCTTACATGTTGTGCGTTAAAACTTATAGAAATACTGTATTTTAACTGTTAAATCACGTTAAATGAGCGAAATCGGCAAAATTTCGTATACGGACTCTTAAGGGATACCTAAGTTTTAGGTGTAGTTGGTGAAAACGGGCAGTTATCTACATAATATGAATTATTATAAATATACACTGTTCTATTTATATATTCTACCAGACACTTTTAAATATTATATACTTAATCAAGGCATACAATATTATGAATTATAAAGCCATCAATAATAAATTAATTAGCGTTACTAAAGCAAATACTAATTTAGTATTTGCTTAATACTTAATTAGCAATTAGTTATTATAATTAAACCAGCAAATATATTCTTAGAAAAAAACTTCATCTCTAACTTGAGACTTCAAACAAACTCTTTAACAAGTCATCTCGATGCCTTGTGGTTAATCCACAAGGCACAGAGTTTTCTATATTTTTCTTTTGCATTTCCTTGTACTCGTATTTTGACCGTAAAGAGTCAGCCTGATGGAATGAAATAAAATGAATATTATTTATTTCTGAATGAAAAAATCCAGAGCTGGAAGTTGGAACTAACCCGGCGGGAAGAACAGGCGTCAGAAACTCGCATGATGCCGATAATGATGATAACGGCTATGATGATGAATGATGATGATTGATGGCTGTGATGATGTGTGGCGAATCTGAGCGAAGTTAATTGCCGTCAAAGTCATACAAAAGTCACATGCTGATTAATTTGCCTATTTCAGTTCGCATTCGTCACTGATTTGCCACCTATCATTAAATTCTTTTAATATGACCATCTTCTAAAATGTAATATATTGTACTCCTTGACCGACTGGACCGAATTTGATAAATTTTATTATATAATTCGTGTAGCAAAAGACAAAAAGAAAACACAAAAAGACTAGAAGAAGCTAATTATCACTGCCATAAATACGTTGAAAGGTGCTATTTGATGTATTATACGTCTAATTACTAATATAAAAAATACCATCATTTCATTAAATATAAGTTAACCATGAGGAAACCCATATTGTTAAATCACACTGCAAAACCTGACCAATTAAATAACTACTCTTTTACGATCGTTTTTCCTCGTAGCTTAGGTAGTAGAATGGGCGTTTATTCTTACTATTTGCCACGTATTGGACCATAATAATAATATGTCTACAGATCATGAATGAGCGAGTAACCAGCAGCTTAGCTACTGCAGATGTAAGCACAGAAGGTCTATTCTGCTAAGTATAGTCGCTACAATACAATATTATGGTATTCCTAACATTTTAAACGTGGGAGAGCCATGCTTCGGCACGAATGGGCCGGCTCGACCGGAAAAATACCACGCGCTCACAGAAAACCGGCGTGTTTCGCCGAGTGAGTGAGTTTACCGGAGGCCCAATCGCCTACTCTATTCCCTTTCCTGCCCTCCCCTATTCCCTTCCCTTCCCATTCCTACCCTCCCCTATTACCCTATTCCCTTTTAAAAGGCCGGCAACGCACCTGCAGCTCTTCTGATGCTGCGAGTGTCCGTGGGCGACGGAAGTTGCTTTCCATCAGGTGACCCGTTTTCTCGTTTGCCCCCTTATTTCATAAAAAAAAAGTCAAATCAACTTCAAATGCGTTCTTGCTTCTAATTATTGGTGAAACTCCAAAAATCCGTCGCTTGAGAATACTATATTGCTTTTTGACAGGATCCAGTTTAGATTGAAACTGTTAACTGTATTTATGACGGACTAGAATCTAGATGAAGTCCACAACTCCGTTACCGTATATTTTTCCGGGATAAAAACTATGCCATGGCCATTCCCGGGACTCAAGGTATATCCATGCCAAACGTCAGCAAAATCGGTTAATATTAAGATTGCATGCATAATCGGGGTAGGGAATGGCGTGACGAACAGCTGTGTCTTCTGTGATTTACCGTCCAAGGTCGCTGGCCACAATAGAACAATGACATTACACTTTATACTTACCCGGTACCGAGTACTGACGGTAACAAAAGCATATAATTACTGACGATTCATTATTAAATTACTTTGTTAGGACTGTAGAAATTATAAAGCGCATGAAGGCAACGTGATTCTGGTACTAGATAATAAAAAAATATACGTTTAGGCAAGATAGATGACCATGATTGCGAATCTTTAGCAGGCATGATAGACGTCAACGATGAACAATCATAGATTAATGTTCTTTACCCTACTTTACCCATGTACTATCAGAGAAGTTGATTCCTATGCAGATGCGCGGACCTAAGTAATTTGGTCGCGTTACGTCAAACCCAGCCGACCGATCACAGCTAACATCGAATTGACATAAGCCGACCACATGACTTAGGTCCGCCATCTTCATAGGAATCAACTTCCCTGATAGTAGGTACTTTACCAAAAGCGTAAGCGACGGAGCAAAATATGGGCAAGGAAAAACCCAGATATTCCATGCCCGCCCTAGGATTATTAAGGACTAAGTTTCGTTGTACATCGATTGTCGGATCTGAATTTGGGGCTAGGCCTCCCTGGAAAATACAGCTATACAAGTCAGCGCTGTATTGGTTTTTAATGGGAAAACGTGAAAAAGCATAGGTATCAAAGAATAGTTTAAATCGGTACCTTGCCACCTTCATGGTGAACTAAAATCGTGACTGACGCGAATTGTGACAAACGGATATGTTTGACGTCACTGTAACTAGGGCACGACTAGAATAAACCAAGCTATAAAATTAATTAACTAAGAACACTTAAAATTAGTGTTATAGTTAAAAGAAAAACTTTCGTAATAAAAAACGGTGTCCTTGGCAGATAAAAGATTAAAGAAGTGTGTACTTATTTTGGCAACAAAACATTTTAAAGCAACTACTCTGCGACGAGGCAGTACCGCGTAATATAATTGAGAACATGAATAAAGATAGTTCAAAGTCATCGAAACAGGTGCACAAAGAGAAAATTTAGATATACTTAAATGAAAGTTTAGTTCTTCAACGTCGCCTGATGTAGTCCATGATGTTCACTTACTGAGAACGGCCGAAACGGACTCATATCAATTATGTTTTTGACAAAACTGTGGAGAGGTAATGGAACCCAGTCATGATTTCGACAGCTGGGTAAAAAAAATTAATGGTATTTTGATTGGGATTTAATGAATGGGTTATGGGACTGCACTTTCGATGTTTAACACTTTTTGCTCGATTTATTAATGCGTCCGCCCGAACGCGCGATTTGACGGCTATATTACTGTGAGATCATACAATTTGTATGTAAAGACAGTGCGACCGCGCCGCTATTCAATTAAATAGACTTTTACATACTACTATCGTGATCTCGCTGTCAACCAAACCGCTTGTTCGCGTGGACATCCATACTTAATATTATAAATGCGAAAGTGTGTCTGTCTGTTGTATGTCTGTCTGTCTGTCTGTTACCTCCTCACGCTCGAACCGCTGAACCGATTTTCATACAGCATGAGAATCTACTCAAATAAGTTACTTATCGTACTGTAGTTAGATGTGTACAGGTTGTAGCAGTATTATTATTGAACTGCTATAAGCATACCTATTACCTACCTTTAATAGCTTACTAAATAGCTGTTTCTCTGCACGTTACTCTGTGGCTGAAGGTCGAGCGGTAAAAAGCACTCTCACGAACCACTGGACCATGCCAAATGAATTCGGTGCCGGTCTTATCCTGGTTCCGTTTTTATCGACCTTATAAGCTGCAGTTTCTTATTACAGATATTTTAAATTTAGAATTGCATTTAATACAGAATTGCATAAGAATTGTATTAAGTTGTGATGGTCATGCTCATGAACCATGGTATTTCTAATTTCGTAATATTGTTTATGAGGATACTGTAGTATGTAATTCATTATTAAACAGTAGGTAAATATTGGACTTCAATGGGTGTGCATTGACGGTACTTCCGTTTTCCTCAAGGGCTGACAAATACTCCAAAAAACTCATATAAAAATATTATAATGAAACGATCGAAGCCGGCAACCATAATATTAATTGAAAGTCTTACGTTGAAACTTGAAATCTAACTAAGTCTAAAGCCCCGTATTCACTTTGATTAGTAATAAGTGCAAGTGATTAGTGCAGGTGATTAGTAATCAGGTAAAAGTACGTGTGGACAGCGACTGATTAGTGCAAGTCCTTTGATTTCTACTAATCACTAATCTCTTGAACTAATCACTTGCACTCGCACTAATCAAAGTGAATACAGGCCCTAAGACGCGGCCGTCTATACATAAGTTATCTGTTAAAAAGTTTAAGTTAACTAAGATCTTGACCATAATATCCATACTTCCATACTAAATAATATTATAAATGTAAAAGTGTGTCTGTCTGTCTGTCCGTCTGTCTGTCTGTCTGTTACCTCTTCACGATCAAACCGCTGAACCGATTTTGCTGAAATTTGGAATGGAGATACTTTGAGTCCCAGGAAAGGATATAGGATACTTTTTGTTCCGGAAAAATGAGCGGTTCCCGCGCGATAAACGAGTATTGGCGCAACGAAGTTGCGGGCGTCATCTAGTCAGCTATAAAGCTCTGCTTATTCGAAGCGAAGCTTACAAATTGTCGATTTTCCGCCTATTTTAATCTAATCTTTTGAGTCTAGGAAAATGAATCATCGTCAGTGTTGCACGTTGATTCATATTTCAGAAGATAATATTATAATGTAGATAAATTATTGTGATATTGTTTTGAACATACTCGTAGTTCAATGATATCACACTTGATAGTTGAGACAGTTTAATATTTATTCTGCATTATATTACCTGCGATATGACCTTAATACCGACAACATAACGCTCATAATCCGGTAAAATAACTCAGTAGTTGGAGTCACGAGGCACAGGGGCAGAACTAATGACAACTGATAGCTGTCATGACGTAACCACCGAATGTACCACCGGTTTTGCCACCGACGACACGTTGTTAACGATAACCGTATTAATTATGTTGATGGGGTTCTTATCTGAAGACGTCCGTGGCCTAGAGGTCGGAATGTACTGCAGAGATCTGGCACAAAAGATGTAGAAGGATGCTTAATTTGTCGAGGAGATATGTGTCTCTGAAATATTGACTTATACTTTAGGCTAACCGTCTAAGGCGATCTCTAGTGAGTAGTACTAGCACATTACCGACTTAGATACTATTACCCCTACGAAGTTAGGGGAACTTAAGAATACTTGACCTATTTTTCCCAAGTTGGCCAGAAGTGCCGATAAACCACATGAGGATTGCCATTAGTTGCTTAAAAAGGAAGTATTTTAGGACACCCTCCACGACAACAGTCTTACGAAAAGCTGAGCTGATGGATTACAGCCTAGTGTTATCATTGAAGATACTGCCTCTAACTTTGGAGACATTTACTGGCTCGTGATGACCGGTGACCACCAATAATGGCTTTAGGGAGGACGCAGTTGGGCAACCGCCCAGGGCGCTGAAGGGAAACAAAAATAGAGGACGCCCCTCTCAGTCAAGACGCCACTAATGCTAAAGCCTTCTTATCAGACGGAAACGAACCGATCACCTCTTCGGAATTTTCTTATTGGTATTGTACTTAATATCTCCTCATTTTTTGAAGTCGTTTTAAATGTAGGTCAATTTCCAACTCACAAGCCTCTCAATGTGACCTACAGGCTACAACTAACGAGAATCAAAGCCGAATTTGAATAAAGAGTTTCTCGGAACGGATCTGGGCCGAGATTAGCATACAATGGCGGTGACCGGCCGTCTGACTTGTCTCGTACTTCCGATACTTCCTACTGACTGAACAACAAAGGCGGTACGTCCGCCTCGTTAAAGTAGATCATTAACGAATAACGCCTAAAGAACCCATTCAAAATACTCTAATCATCAGTAAGTAATGATTATTTATTTTTAATCATTATTTATTGCGTCGTAATGGGCTTCCGAAATCAATAATATTGTGATAATTTATACTTTGTAGTATTATACTACATAGCGTAAAACGTCTCTTTGGTCTCCGAAATGATTCTGAAATTAAAATTATCTTCCAAAGACGTAATCACAGAAAGATTTGGCGCGTACCGTAGTCATCAGAACCAATGCCTCCAGCGGCGGGGCAAGAACAAAATTTTATGTGGGCGAGATACATTTTGCGAGGCCCCTTAGGCCCAAATGGATTATTTTTATACAAAATTTTTTTTATAAATAAAATTTGAGTCTCAAAACCTGTAAATTCCCAAAAAAATCCTCGGGGTCAAAGAGGCGCGAGGCCCCTAGGACCGCGAAACCGTGGGCGGTCGCCCACACCGTCCACGCCTTGCGCCGCCTCTGAATGTCTCCATCTTACATACAGCTATTTGGCACCCATGTCACCGTGATAATGTTAAAATATCCTTTCCGGTCCTATTTCAGTCCTGAACCTGCTGCTTACGCTTATATACGCACCTGAAATTACCAATCACCTACGCATTTTGAGATTTCGAAACTTCTCGAATTTCGTAACCGGTAGATAGACGCAAACAAAACTATAAATTTGAATTTATTTCATATTTTTTTTCAAACAATTCTAGTTTTGATTCAACCCGGACACAACTTCATACATCACCGTGTTTACAATTTTTTTTAAATATAATATTGTGATATCAACGGAGTTTAAATTTTGACGGCAATTAGCAGAACCTGTTACAAACTGAATGGCAAAATACCACCAGAACGATTAACAAATTTTATATTTCTTTTGATAACAGCTGGCACAGAATACTTACTATATCTATGAATTATAATATTTAAATAATAAAATATTTTAGGTGGTGGGAATGCTAAATGTACTACAATATTATCATCTTCTATTTCAGGTTGTATTCGATTAGAAATTATTACGTAAATTATGATAACAACAACGTTTTGAACCTTTCGCTATATTTGTTTTCCCTATGTATCTTATTAAAAAAAAACATTTCTGTACGATTACAATATCGTGTTCTTAATTTTATCTGATAGAGGTGAAAACTTGTAATTGGCTTTCTGATAATTATACATACCACCGACATTACAGCTGTAAGTTTTCCATATTAGGTATATAAATAAATAAATACCTATAAAATAATATTTATAAGGGCCAACCCACACGTACCACAACCACACGACATCGCACCGACAAAATGTCGTCGAGCAGTGGTTACGTGTGAATGGTGTCGCTGCAGCTTTTTGTTGTGGTACCGACAAAATGCCGACGTGGTTGCGTTGTCGCCAGTGGTTGCGATGTGCTTGCGATGTGGTTACGTACGAAAGTCAATGAAACGGAGGGGGAAAAGAACGCGGGTGGTGTGCGCGCACTATCGTTGCATCGACGCAACGTTGTGGTTGCGATATTGTGGTAGCGACGTGGTTGCGATGTGGTTGCGATGTGGTCGGCCGTGGTTGCGGCTGACAAGTTATCTGACAAGTGGTCGACAACGACTGCAAAATGTGGTACGTGTGAATGGTCCAGTTCATTTACAATACGAAATATACGCCCGACCACGTGGTGTGGTTGTGGTTGTCATGTGGTTGTGGTATGTGTGGGTTGGCCCTAAGTTTAAACCTTTTCATATAATGTGAAAGATGAATGCTTACAAGTGTTTGATCTTCCCTATCTGTTTAATATATAAAGTGCCAACGTTTGTTTGTTCGTGTTTTATGAAACAATAAATTAATTTAATTATGATAAAGTGAGAATCTTTTGTCAACACATTAGAGTAATCTGCTGTTCTACTAGGCTTAGCTAAGGTACTTAACCGATTAGGGTTATGGTGTAATTTTAAGGCCCGATTACACTTAACGTGTAGAGTGGCAAGACAGTGCCCTTAGCCGAGTACTAGGTATGTATATTATCGACTAGATGACGCCCGCAACTCTATTGCGCTAAAATTCGTTTATCGCGCGGGAACCGTACATCTTTCCGGGAAAAAAAAAGTATCCTATGTCCTTTCCCGGGACTCAAAATATACCCATACCAAATTTCAGCAAAATCGGTTTAGCGGTTTGGACGTGAAGATGTAACAGACAGACAGATAGACAGACACATGTTCGCATTTATAATTTTTTTTTATGAAATAAAGGGGCAAACGAGCAAACGGGTCACCTGATGGAAAGCAACTTCTGTCGCTCATGGACACTCGCAGCATCAGAACGAGCTGCAGGTGCGTTGCCGGCCTTTTAAGAGGGAATAGGGTAATAGGGGAGGGTAGGGATGGAAAGAGAAGGGAATAGGGTAGGGGACTGGGCCTCCGGTAAACTCACTCACTCGGCGAAACACAGCGCAAGCGCTGTTTCACGCCGGTTTTCTGTGAGAACGTGGTATTTCTCCAGTCGAGCCGGCCCATTCGTGCCGAAGCATGGCTCTCCTACGTATAAATATGTATATTAGTATGAATATGCTCAACCCAGGGTATTGTCTCGCAACTCTAGTTGGTAGGTCTTAGGTATAACGACTGACAAGTGTGAAAAAGCTTTTAGGATAA
Source organism: Lysandra bellargus (assembly GCA_905333045.1). Lineage (NCBI taxonomy): Eukaryota > Metazoa > Arthropoda > Insecta > Lepidoptera > Lycaenidae > Lysandra > Lysandra bellargus. The sequence goes on along the minus strand of HG995327.1, from coordinate 12,187,398 downwards.
AAGGGTTACGAACCCCCTTATAACATTGTCAGCAATATGCGATAAACTACTTTAACCTAATATCAACCCCCATAAGGACAACAATAGAATAACAATAGATTTCCAAGAATCCGCGATCGAAGGATCAAAATATTTACGCTACTTATTAAATTATACACACCTTGTCTAGTTCTGCAAATTAATTTACTTTAATTTTATGTTTTAAATAAAAGCATTACTCTATTTTTAAACAATTAACAATGTAGTAGACGTACTGAAATTTATAATTCTTTAAATGTACAGTAGATATTATGCTGCACTGTAATAATTGCGTTTTGTTCTAGTAAGTACTATACGTATATATCGGGTGTTTTGAGACACTCGACTGAGTTATGTTAATATCATTCGCATATATCAATAGTAGCACGTAATAATTTTCGCTTCAATAACCGAATTGTTTATGCTAATTTCAACCCGCAGTAAAGTACTTAGTAACTTAATCGTCTAAAGAGTTGGGCCTATGCAATGAAATAAAAAAAAATACATATTTTTGGTAGCAGCAAAAATTATTTTTTATGAAAACTGACGTGACTTCTGGAAAGTTGCATATTAGAAAAAAAACTATGTATTTTGTTTTTCAGGATAAGCGCCATCTGGGGAGGAGTTGGCCGCCGAGATGTGAAGATGAAAATGTTGCTGAACGTGTGTAAATCATGCCAATAGTAAGTATCTTATTTATGATGGTAAGCAATAATTAATGCCAGACGAATATGCCCCTTTATAGTTCGTAATCACTCGTTTCATCAGCTAACTTGGAGAAGCCGATTACCACAATAAAGATAGAGGTAACTGTAGAGTACGTGGAGTGCACGTAAGAACCGACCTTGGAAAATAATATGATTTTCGGGAAACGTCGACGATCGATCATTCATAGTTAGTCGTTTCCATTGAAAAACGAGGATAGCTAAAAACCATAAGCAAATCGATCTTACAATAGGTAATTTATTCATAAAATAATTATAAAATATTATGCTGATCACTTTTAGAGCGTTAAACAAAAAAACTGTATCTACTTAATTAGTTAAGTCATGATGGTGCAAAAAATCTGGATCTTCGATCAATCATAATTACAAACAAGGTGAGCAAACTCTGTTCTAGTTTTAGATAAAAGTTAAAATGTTGCAAAACTATTTTAATCTTCTTGTTTACTTGATATATAAACCTGCATGATTAATAGACACATTAATTGTATGAAATAGAATGAGTGTGGCGAAGTGTTACTCATAACATTAATATTATATAAAAATCTTTCCTTATTTCCTTTGGTCACGGTATTACGTGTGAACGGCTGGACTACATTTGAAATTAAATTTACTGCTGATGATGCTCTTTCACTCTCTACTCGAACTTTGTTTAAGGGCCACATGCACTACTTTTTACCGCAAAAATGCATTGTTCCTGAGGTGCTTCCTTTCACGCCCACAAAATCGCGAAAACAGCTAGTACAATTTATCTTTAAACATGAACAAAATGTTACTTAATTGACATTGTAGTTCGTTGGTCTCCGGCGAGGCGGCGACCTTAGTGCGTTATCGGGACCAAATATTTCACGAGTCAATCATGAATCATGATACTGTCGAGATAAACTGACGGAAAACCTATACACGTCATCACACGGCATCACCACTATTAGCTAATAAGTATAGATAGAAATCAAATTTGTTTTTACATAGATCAAGTAGGATATTTTAGAATGGTCATCATCACAATGTCAAAGTCAAAGTATTTTTATTCGGAGTAATTTTTTTACAAAAACATTACCGAACGTCGATACTATGGTGCCTACCACCGGTTCACAGGGCTATCGAGTAAAAGCCTATAATAATAGCTTTGTCCACACTGTGCCTTTTTCTGTTCGTCTAATGCATGCGTTATAGCGCAGTCAACAGCGAACGTGAGGCATGCCCGCGACGCATGCCCTCTGACCGTATTCAAAACTTTCGCTTTGTTCTTTAATGACAATGTTGGCATTGCGTTCGTTGACGCAGTCTATTATTGAATGCGCCAAAACGAAAGTTGAATGAAAGAAGATGAAGAAAATTGAAGACGAAAGCGCATAATGTGGACATAGCTATTGATTAACTAATGATCGAAAATTATCCGACCAAAAGAACTGCCGAAAAAAGTAATGGAATTAGAAAATAATACCGCCGGGGTAAAGGTTTCGTAGAGCTCTGCTGCGGCGTAGAGGACAGACATTTTAAGGCCGCGTTTTCACTGACGCGGAGCGGAGCGGAGCAGAGCTTAGCGGTGCCGAATCGACCAATCACCATGCTCGAAATCTTAGCTCCTCTTCGCTGTCATTCCGCTGGAATAGCACGATTGGTCAATTCGGGCACCGCTAAGCTCCGCTCAGCTTCAGTGGAAACGCACCCTAAGATGCAGGATTTTTTCCTACTTTTTGCGAGACTTTATAAAATGTAAAAAGATATAATTTTTAGTGTGTGAGCTAAGCTAATATTCCTTTCCCGTACTCTTCTAAACCTGGGTCAAATTTTTCGTAGAACAGAATAAAGATTCCGTCATAATAAGGAGTTGATAATATGTTCCAGCTGCCTGGAGTCACTGTACTGGAACTGCTGCGAGGAGAGGTTCTGCTTCGACAAGAAGATCGCCCTCTATAAGTGAGTATTAATTATTAATTTACTGCTATACTTACTAAGGTTGTCTGGAAATATCTGCTGTTAGCAGTAAGACCGTATATATGTTGTACTTACATAGTTTTCCTTGTGTTTTTTTATTAATTTTAGTTTGAAGTTGTACAAATAAAGAATTTTTTACTGTATGTATTCTTACTAATAGTATCACATATTTAGTCATTTGTGCTTATGGCAAATAATTTTTAATTAATTCATTTATATTCACAAGCATTAATTAAGTTTTAAAGTATTTGAATTAATGATGTCCTATAATAATTATGTGCTATAAGGCTGTTTACACACATGCCGCAGCGACAGCGGAGCCGCCACCGCGGCGGTGTGTGTAAGGGCAAATAGAAATACAAGGATAAATTTCTATTTGCTATTTGTATTTCTGTAGGCTGTTTACACGCGTGTGTGTAAACAGCCTAAAGCATTGCACAAACCTACGCGACTGCGAAGCGGTAGCGTCTACCGCGCGGCGGACGCTGCCCATGTAATCTTATGGCGCTGTGCACACCTGCACGACCGCGACGCGGGATGTTCGCGTCGGCAAGCGGAACGTGCGCGTCGGGTTGTCAGACGCGTGTTTTGAAGGGTACATAACTAGACTTCTTTTTAAAACCTTTTTTTATATTATTTTCTACAACTCTTTAGTTCATGATTTTTTGATTTATATACGTTTTGATAGATTGTGTCATGATATTAACGTTTGACGGTTCGCATCGTAGTCGCGCAGGTGTGCACGGCCAGTTTCGCGTTGCAGACGCTCCCGTATCGCGTACCGCGTCCCCTGTCACTGACGCTTAGGTTTGTTTTAAGCTTAACTCATATAAGAAACCTTTTAGTTTTTACTTATATTGTAACTAGCGACAGTATTAAATATAAAGCCACTGAAAAAATGATTAAAATCGATAGCCTATGATCCTTCACGTGGTCTACTTCTTATCTGTGCCAAATATCATAGAAATTGCTTCAGTAGTTCACGAGATAAGCCCTTTCAATTAATAATTTCCCCCGCTTTTTCCACATTCTCCTATTAGTCTTAGCGTGATAAAATATAGCCTATAGCCATCCTCAATAAATGGGCTATCTAACACTGAAATAATTTTTCAAATCTCAGTTCCTGATATTAGCGCGGTCAAGTTAGCCCTTTCAAATAATTTTCCCCGTTTTTTCCACATTTTCCTCTATTTCTTCGTTGTTATTAGTCTTAGCCTGATAAAATATAGCCTATAGCCTTCCTCAATAAATGGGCTATTTATCTAATGTATAGCATAGATAGAAATGTTCAAAATTGATATTAATTATATTATGTAATAAATGAATAGGAATAAAAAATAATCACATATTATATAATCAGGCAAAACCATGTAGTAATTGGCCTGTATCATGTCCCCGTACATGATACAGGCCCATGGGCGTACCTAGGATATCAGCGAGGGGGGGGGGGGGTCGGGCAGCATGGGATACCAAATACTATTCGGTTATTTCCTTCCAACTATAAAAATGTTCGAATTTGAAGTGTATTTTATGGTGATATTCAAGATATTTGCGTTGTGATTGTGTGTCTTAGCTAAATGTATATTCAAACCTTTTACCCCTTTGAAAGACCGGTCGCAGGTCGGGCAACGTATGAAATTGACCGGCGCGCCCGCGGTCTCCGACATTATTTATGAAACCGCTTATCTAAAAGATAATAATATTATAAAGGACGCGTAAAAACTAATACGTAAACAGTACAATAAAATAGGCTTATAATAAAATAAAAAGAAAAAGCTAAAATAATTCACTAAATAGGCTAAAAACAAACACTCATAATAACTAATTATAAACATAAAATAGAAAAGCCATAAGCCAGCGTGTCGCTATTTTTCCACTTTCATTGTATTTTGGAGTCCAGATTTCTTTTCAGCTACGTAACCTCAACTCAACGTGATGTGTGAGATGATATTTATCCTTATTTCTTATGTCATTAGATCCAAGGTATTATTGATCATTAATTTCGTCGTCGAAGTGTCTAGTAGCCCGCAGACGATTAGCAACAGCCTTTCGTCATGGGCGCTGGTACATTAGAGCTAGACTAGCTAGACTAGCATAGGACTTCAAGTAAATTATCCAATTTATAATATAAAATCACTGACATAATATTATGAAATCAATTTATTTCCAAAACGATGTGTTGGTTGAACAAAGAAAATTTTGTTGAAATTTATTTTCGGTTCTTGATGATTTGAATTTGACACCAATGTCAGCCTCTGAAATAGTCTCTAAAAATTTTTCATTTACTCATCTTGAATTTTCCATTTTTCTGCCCAATGTATCGCTTCACAAATAATTTCATCGATGTAACTCTTGTTTTACTCTTTATTTAATATATTTTACTTTAGATAAATTAAGAAATGGAATTAATAAGAAATATAAATACGGAGATAGATTTTATTTGCAACTGACAGCTAAATTATTAAAGTACAAATATAATTAAGGATTTTGTGAAAATTTCAAGCTGTTACCATTATTGATTACGAGCAAAAAAGACCAAAAAAATGACGTTTCTTGTATGGGAGCCCCCCTTAAATATTAACTTTACTTTATTTTTAGTATTTGTTGTTATAGCGGCAACAGATATACACAATCTGTGAAAATTTCATAAGTCTAGCTATAGCGGTTCTTGAGTTACAGCCTGGAGACAGACAGACAGACGGACAGACAGACGGACTGACATGAAAGTCTCATAAATAGGGTCCCGTTTTTACCCTTTGGGTACGGAACCCTAAAAAGCGACTTTGTTTTATAATATGTATAGATTCACGCTCAAACATAGTAAAATAATTACTTAAATATTTAAAAAGTTGACTGCAGACAGTAAACAATTATTATTATAATGATAAATGATAAATTACTATGAGGGTTTTCCTTATAAATACATGATACAGCATGACTGGTCAGACATGTTTGATACTCGATGACGTGATATTTGGCTATTACATTAGATGAAATGATTACTGAGTAAATGTAGCTTAAATAATTATTTACCCAACGCATGGACACCGCGCGCGGGAAGGTTAGCGGCGTAGAGTTTCCTTGGTGGCGCACGCGGCCGCGCCGCCGCCGGCCGCATATTGTGTCTACTAGGGTTGTTGAGGAAGTGATTATGAGGAAGAGGAGGAGGAAGAGGAATCGTCACGCGCAAATTTAGAGGATGCGGATGAGGAAGAGGATGCGGATGAGGAAGCGGATGAGGAATAGGATGATAGGAAATTATATATACTAGCGGACCCAACCCAAAAGCCTTTGTCCAGTCTGTACATAACAATACACAAAACATAATTAAAAGGGCATTTTCCAGTGGACCAAACTACGAATCTAAACTATTCTCGAAACACACACAATAAAGAATCATCAAAATTGGTCCAGCAGTTAAGGAGAAGTTCGTGTGCCTCGTGTGAATTTTTTGTTTCACATTCGATCGTGAACGCGTTTGGCGTTTAATAAGATTTTGTATGGGATTTGTACAGCGCCACCTAGCGATGCTCACGGGAGTGAGCCCAGCCCAGTAAGTAATCAACTAATCTGGGTATACAAAATCTTAGTAAACGCCAAACGCGTACACGATCAAATGTGAAACAAAAAACTCGCACTCGGCACACAGTAACATACACAAGTCACAACACACGCACACAAAAAAAGATGAGTGAATGATACAATTCTCGCGCTCTGGCATGACATTGTGCGTTGCCATGATTGAAATACGCGACGCGCAGGCTCGCAGTGAAATTCCTCATCAATTCCTCTTAAATTTTGAGGAAGCGATAGCGGAAGAGGATTTTTTCATTTTTATTTATGAGGATGCGGTAACGGTTGAGGAACCCAAAATATTGCGGAACTTCCTCATTATGAGGAAGCGGAAGAGGAATCCTCAGCAACCCTAGTGTCTACTTGCCTAGCCGCGTAATTCACTTAGGGTCCATGATTCATAATAATTATGTATTTAAATTTTAAAGGGAAATTCGGTAAAAAATTAAGTACCTAATTTTATTACATAAGGTAAATGACTAGTAGATTGGACAGTACCAGTCATTAGAAAAAGCACAAAAACACAATATAATGTTGCTTCAAAAATTTCCTATTTTTAAAGTAAAAGAACGCCTGTTTTTGAAGAAAAACAGTCAGTTTTTAAAGCAACATTAATAAATATGGTGTTTTTGTGCTTTTTCCAATGACTAGTACTGTCCATTCTACTAGTCATTTACCCTAATTATAATGAGAATCGAGTACCGAGTACTGTCCTTAAGTATTTATTGCACATGTCTCACCAGTCATGCTGTATAACATTGTTTTTATACGAAAGTTGAAAGTACCACAATAAACTTATTAGTTGATTCATAAGAAGATGACCGAGCTACGGTATTTGTTCGGATTATGTGTAATCAATTATTGTTCGTCTGTCGATTTACCATGGCGACCACCGATGGCGACCAAATTACGTTGATCCCATCTGCTGATATAAATCAATTTCCTCTATTATAGTACTTACATAATAACTTTATATACCTATATCAATCTGAATAAAACGATTTGATCATCTTGGCTTGGACTACCTTAGCCGTTGGTAAAACCCCATAATTTTCCGATCTTTTTCCTATAGCTCTTGTCTACCACTTATGAATAATCTAATCTGTGAAGTGTGAATATTATAATATTGCGCAGATAAGGCTTTATCTCGCGGTTCGCGCGACCTTCGCTGGTGATATTGTATCTTACGGCCAAAGATATAAATCGCTAGATAGGAAGATACGTGGTCACCGCTATGGAGAACGAGCAGGAGTACCTGTTGCAGCACTTGTAAAGTAATAAATTATTATAGGGTATAAGTTTCAGATTAGCGACATAAATTCCCTGCAGCACATTTGTTGTGAACGTTTCCTAATATTTCTGTTTAGGCTATGACGTATAGGTCTGCCAGGATCTGGTGGTACATTTGGATGGCAGATTTTCAAAAAATATCCTTGATCATTGGATCAATTTTTATACATATAAATTGCATGTTCCACACATAGAATTAGCCGCTATAAGAAAAAAAGGATCAAATCTTTTACTCCAACTACCCCGATATTGCCAGAGTCAATTTGATTTCTCACTTTTTGCCATCAGATTTTGGTAGACCTAGTATGTACATCGAAAAATGACTCCTAGATTCTCAGTCACGAAATTAAAAAACTTTGTTTAGCGGATAGAAAATAGTATGAAAACGTACGTTGTTCAGTAATATTATTAATTTTATTTAAAATGTATCTACTATCTAGCGATCTTTATTTCTTTGCTTGCTTATAGTAGGTACTCTATTATTTTTATTACCATATTATCATGTATATCATATTAAATATGAAATCATGTATTCACTATTCAGTCTAGTATTACATAAATTTATACAAAGCTTGTTGGCGTATTCTATCGTATATATATCGTATTCTTCAGTCTTTACGGTCTACTGTTAATGGACTTCAGCACGATTGCGCCTGCTAGCTAGTCAGGCGCGAGCACCCGTGTGAAATTAATGACGCATAAAAAACGCATTTTTCACACAAAAAGATTGAATCTCGAAACTTTTGACGTAATAATTTTGCCATGGAATCTCTAAACAACTTGGCATAGATTTTCTTAGATTAAAATCTTAAAGGCTGAAAAATCTTTTTGTATTTAAGAAGGTATCAAGTATATTGAGTTGTTGTCAGGGGAAGTGGTATAAGGTATTTAAAACCTTGTAGTAGACATGTTGACACGTGTGACTACCGCCTGACTGGCTCAGCCATAGCTCAGCCCACTGTGCAGTGTGCACACTGCACTGTCCACAAATCATGATGTTTTCATTATCATTTATCAACAGATAAAAGTTTTAAATAGATTTGCCTCGATAACAATTTATTGTATCTTATTGTGTTTTACGGTAAATAACATAAATAGACATCATTTGTTCAAATATAAATATACTTTTAAGGATAAATTATAAAAATAACAATATGTTATTAGGTAGTCGAATAGGGTCACCACATTAAAGATTTTATGGTCTTATATTATACAATGTGTCCCAGCACCAGTGTCCGATCCTTTTACGTCACGAATTTTACAAATTTACTGAAAAAAATATTTCTCTAACTTTAGTTAAAAGTTAAGAAATTTATTTTATATAAAAACCTAATCTATCTTTTTAAAATAATTAAAAAGTAATGAAATAATATATTTTACTGACTTTAATTTTAAATAATTCCTAAGTATAAAGTGATATTTTAGTCCATATTGGTGTCACGGTATGTCGGGGGTCCGCCAACAGCGTCTTTTGAATTATGTATCGCCATGTCACTGATTGTCTCGATTCAGATCTCTGTGAACTGACTCTTATACTATAATGTTCAACATCTACATTGGCGGTCCCCCGACACACCTTGACAACAATATGGACTAAAATATCACTTTACACTTAGGAATTATTTAAACTTAAAGTCAGTAAAATATATTATTTCATTACTTTTTAAAGTTGTATGGCGGTTTTTTTTTTAAATTTCTTAATTTAATTTTATTTCATGCTGTTTAAACTTATGTTGGTTATAGTGCAGAATAATTCCTATCAACAGGATCATAATTATTATCCCCATGATTACCTTTGAATGTCAAAAAGAGGCCGTTAATATAAGCCCAAACATGAAACTGGGTTCATACGGAGCTCGGCTCTTATAGAATCCAGGTGATGCTTTTTTTTATACAATAAGGGGGCAAACGAGCAAACGGGTCACCTGATGGAAAGCAACTTCCGTCGCCCATGGACACTCGCAGCATCAGAAGAGCTGCAGATGCGTTGCCGGCCTTTTAAGGGGTAATAGAGGAGGGTAGGGAAGGAAATAGGGAAGGGAAAAGGGTAGGGGATTGGGCCTCCGGTAAACTCACTCACTCGGCGAAACACAGCGCAAGCGCTGTTTCACGCCGGTTTTCTGTGAGGACGTGGTATTTCTCCGGTCGAGCCGGCCCATTCGTGCCAAAGCATGGCTCTCCCACGTCAAAACGTTGGTGAGGAGTTGGGTATCCTATTGATTACCAGGTGATGCTGCAGCACCAGGTCAACTTTCCATTAATGTGTATACAGGTGCAATTAAACCTTCCTGCCAAAAAATTTCCATGGCTTAGGTATCATTAGGAGAATCCATTTATCCAAGAAAAAAAAATGGGTGTTATTTTTTTGTTAATGACATATTTTATCCCATTTAAAATCGTTGCAGAATGCTCACTCGCGGCGGTGGGTATGATCGGGGGTGACGCGGGGCGAGGCGTGCGCGCGGGGGCACGTCACGCGCGGGCCACGCGTAGTGTCCATTAATTGTAGTGCTTTTTAGGAGGCTATTTCTCAACATTTTAGTACTGAGTGATTATAAAAGAAAAAATACGTGTATTTTTATTTCTATCAAGGATCAATATATCAAAATTTGGCAGGAAGGTTTAATTGCACCCTGTATATTCATAAATGTCACGAACTAGAATGCAAAATATAAAGCCCACCAAACGACTGCAAGTCGTTTGGTGGGCCAAGTAATCGCCCCTTCACGAACCAGATGAACCGCGATCTTTCAGCACTGAGCAGGCTGATGATGATGAACTATAGCTAAGAACACTCTCGATTAAGTCAGCTTTCAAACAAAAAAAACTAGATCGAAATCGGTCCACCCGTTTGGATGCTACGATGCCACAGACAGACACACAGACAGACAGACAGACACGTCAAACTTATAACACCCCTCTTTTTTGTCGGGGGTTAAAAAAAGAACCAGTTTAATGGGCAAAACTTTTCACAAATAGCCATTACCATTAATTAGAAAAATATCAAAAAAAAATTTTTGGAGTTTACTCCTTAAGAATCGATTTTCATATATAAGGCGCCCGGTATGAGAAAAATCCGAGGGGTAAAACCTACTAACAAGTAATGAAAATGTGTCACGTTTTTGGACGACGGAAACTTTCTAATTTGGCTGGAGTGTATTAAGACCATAAAGGTAATAATACCTATCGGAATATAATATTATATAAAATAATATAATTATATTATTATATAATTATATTATAATATTATATAAAATAATATAATGATATAATTATATAATAATATAATTATTTAAAATTCAGGGAGGGGGTAGCCGAGGTGTTGCCTTTGATGTTAGAAGAAACCCCGTTCCTCTAGGCCTATTGGGAGCGGAGTTATGGCTACTTTAGTAAGACGTTTGACAGTTGCCGAGCTGTCAATGTCAAAGTTTGAATGCTTGTAACTCGGCAACTGGAAAAGCGCGGGAATCTCCAAAAAGGGCGGTCGAGTTTTTTCTGGAAAAAAATAATTTTTCGAATTATTTATTGTACATATCTTAGTTAGTTAGTTTTCTTTTTATATTTATTTAGTTTCTTTTAGTTTTTGTTGTTTTCTGCGCATTTTGGTAAGTCTCTTGTATATGGTATTTTGTAAATATGGATGTGGACCCGGGGGGGCCGGAGTGCCCCCCTGCTGGCCAATTTATAACTGTTCAGACAACAGAAATTAACTATTTTTCTATGGACACTGATTCTTCGATTAATAATTCATCATCTTCAAACCGCAAACGCCCTGCTACATCCAGACGAGTTTGCAGAAAATGCAACAAGAAAATTAAGAAAAATCCTAATAAAATTAATCCAGATGTCAACTGTCTGTGTTTCAGTGATTCAGAAAACAAAGACAGCTTAAATAATATTCAGGAAACACATGGAGTTGATATCATAGAGAAAAGCCAGGGCTTGACTAATCCCCGTGTAAGTCGTTTACTGTACACCGACACCGACTCTACACCCCATGTAGTACATATTCAGAAAGAGATTTCATCTTCTAACGGAAATTGCTCTTTACACCCCGTAGAGTTTGGTCGTTTCCTTAAAAATAACAATATAAAAAATGTTGAGAACGGCAGCCTTAAAAGGATTGGCAGAAATAGATTATCTTTATCTTTCTCAATGTTTTTTGATGCCAATAATTTTATCAATAATGAAAATTTAAAGCTGAATAATTTTCCTTTCTTTTGGTTTTTCTTCCTTCTTTCCAAGTTTGCCGAGTAGGCTTGGTTCGAGGTATACCAGCAGATTGGACTGAGGATGATATTTTGGCTAACATTACTCTGCCTTATGGTTATGGGGAAATTTTAAAATTAAGGCGCTCAAAGAAAAAAAACCTTGTAAATAATTCTGCACAGTTTGTTAATACTGAGTCTGTAGTTTTTACATTTGACGGCCAAACATTACCTAAAAGAATTTTCATATGTTATAACTCTTTGCCTGTAGGTATGGGCATGTTAAGTCACAGTACAGATCGACTCCCAGATGTTTCCGTTGTGGTCAGAGTCACTCGGGTGACAAATGTTCAGTAGATGAGGATTCTGTATTTTGTTGTTTATGCCAAGCTTCCCATATAGCTACTAGTAAGAATTGTCCCGAGTTTCACAGACAAAAATTAATAAAAGAATCCATGGCTCACAAAAATTTATCATATGCTGAAGCTTCAAAACTCCACCCTCCTATTTCAAAACTGTATTCAACTGTTTTATCTTCTCCTAGTTCTCCTCCTTCTTTCTTAAACCAACAAAAACAAAATCCACCCAGCAACAACTCTGTAAATAAAACAACCACAGAATCATACAAAAAAACTGTATTCAGACAACCTAGGACATCACCTAAGACAATTAGTAGATATGATAAAACAGCTCATTTTAATTTAATTAAAGACTATAATCCGCCAACAGGTTCGAATGGTTCAGCTTCAATAGCAAACAACCATAATAATATTTCAGTACCTGAATTAATATCAGCTATATTAAGTTACTTAACTCAATCAAATCCACATCAGTCTCACCGTCCAACGTAGCCTCCATTAATAGTATTAAACCTAAAACAACCTCCCATTATGGATTATCTGATCCAATGGAACTGTCGCAGTGCAGTCAGTGTGCAAAAAAAGTGAAATTACTCATTTAATAAACAAATATGAACCACTAGTCTTCGCTCTTCAAGAAACATGGCTCAAGCCAGATTCTCTTTTCAAGATTCCTGGTTATGCCCGTATAAGAGAGGACAGATCCGATGGGTATGGCAGTACAGCCTTACTCATCAACAATCATCATTCATATGTACATTTTTCACTTCCATTACATAATCCAAATGTTTCTATAATCGCTGCGTCTGTTAATAATATCTGTTTTGTCTCATTGTATATTCCTCATCCATCTTATTCAATATTTTTAGAATTTAAAAATTTAATTAGCCATTTACCAAAACCTTTTGTAATTCTTGGTGATTTTAATGCTCAACACTTGTCTTGGGGTAATTGATTATTGATTATTATTAGCAGTAATAATAATCAATGGGGTTTTGAAATATTAGATTTATTAGATTACCACAAGTTATGCATTCTTAATACGGGGTTTCCAACGAGGCATACTGCACCCGATGAGGGTTATAGTGCTCCCGATTTGTCTATTTGTACTTCAAATCTTTCTTCTCTTTTTCACTGGTCAGTTTTATCATCTAGTCACGGTAGTGATCACTTCCCTATTCTTCTGTCTCTCCCCTGTAAAAATAAAAAGCAGAATCATCATACAAATTTTTCATCATTAAAATATAATTTAAAAAATGCAGAATGGGAAAAGTTTCATCATGCACTAGAAAATAAACTGTCTCTTCTTCCTAGTATATCACCCGGAAATGAATCTGTTTGTGCTGATGCTTTAGCATCTGCTTTAATCGAATCAGCAGATGAAACTCTTCCTATTAAGAAAACTCCTAAACGTTACATTCCATCACCTCCTTGGTGGGATAATGACTGTTCAGTCGCTATACATAAAAGAAAACAGGCTGAAAGAGAATATTATATTAATTCTACCTTTGAAAACTACGATATTTATTGTAAGTCTGTTAACGACGCGAAGAAATTATTTAAGAAAAAGAAGTCTGCAAGCTGGAAAAGGTTTTGCGAATCTATTAGTCCGGACACACATGCTACCATAGTTTGGAACAATATTAGAAGGTATAGGTCTGCATATAAGCCCCCTTTTCATCCTATGCCAGATTCTCTAGCCAATGATTTTTTAAAGAGACCTCCCTCTGTGTCACTTCTCCGTCCATCACCTTTAGGCGAAGTTAACCTTATAGACCTTAACTCGCTTTTTACTCTACAAGAGTTCAAAGGAGTTGTCGCAAATTTAAACGACTCGGCTCCGGGCATTGATGTAGTCCCATATTCTTTTTTAAACACGCTTCAGATGACATTTTAACATATTATTTGGATTTGGTTAATTTAATGTTATTATCAGGTAATATTCCAAATTCATGGAAAACACAGAAGGTTATTCCCATTCCAAAACCTGGAAAACCTCCCTCTTCAGCTTCCTCCTATCGCCCAATAGTCTTATCATCAGTGCTAATAAAGATTGCAGAGCATCTCGTAAAGAACCGTTTGGAATGGCATATTGAAAAACATAACCTCCTAGCCAAAAGTCAATATGGATTCCGAAAAGGAAAAGGTACAATAGACAATATTGCACTTTTTACCACAGATGTTCGTATCGCTTTTACAGAAAACAAATCTGTTTTAGCGGCTCTTTTAGATATAAATGCAGCATATGATAACGTAAGAATAGATATACTCTAACGAAAGCTACATTTATTAGGTGTCCCCATATTATTAATTAATTTTATTATAAACATATTACTTGAAAGATTTATCGCTCTGCCTTTGCAAAATGAAACGTCAACGGAATTGCGGGTTGTAGATACAGGACTTCCCCAAGGCTCACCAATAAGTCCACCTTTGTACAATATTTATACATCAGATTTAGAAGAAGCAGTTATTGGCGAGACTTCAGACTTGGAATCATTTACGTTAACAGATATAGAGTATGTAGATGATGAATAAGTTTATAAAGGAAGTTATCTTAAAATACTATAATAATGGGATAAATCTACGAATAATAAAAAACCTTAAAATACTCTATAAATAAAATATACAAACATATACAAACTTAGAATATAAAATTATAAAAAGAAAAACTTCCCCATGTCGTCCCCATCTGGCAGAGTGCCCAGCAAGCTGACAGCATTGCCACATTGGATTGCAATTGCTATCCGCTGTGCCAGGTAGCTCCCGGCTCTGGGGTCTCGGGTGGCTTCAATAAGCCTCTTAGATATTTCTCTAAAAACCTTATGTGCCCCCGGACCCCATGCACCTAGGGTTTCTACCCCAAATGGTTCAAATATCTCATATCTCCGCTGAGGTTCTCATATTTGCGCCGCTTCAGGCCCGCACAGCTCGAGGTGCCCTGAACATGGGACGAGGCGAGTGTGTTGACACAAGTAGCGTCCCAAACAAGGGCCCGTCCCATATTCCAGGGGACCAGGGTCATTCCATCGGGTCTCTTGCCATCGTCGCGCGCCAAACCGGAGGGCTCCAGTATCGCTGGCACGCCGGCAGTGACAAGAGCCCGACGAATGAGGTCATTCAGGTTGTGATGCCGCGTAAAGCGTCCAGCGCTTCGCGAGCAGCACAACCCGTGGTGACCGTAGCTGTCTACGTGCGCGCCGCAAACACACTGATGGGGGACGACATGGGGAGCACCAAGACGCAGAGCAGTGGCTAGGCGGAATGTATTTCGGTCCAGCAATGTTCCTATGTTTTTAGATGGTAGTGCCCGCAGCCAAGCTCTCGACGATGAATTATATCTATTGCAATATGCCGATGACTTAACAATCTATGTCATAGACCAATCCATTGCAAGGGTCTCTATTCGATTATCGCGCTGTCTAGCAAGACTAAAAATATGGTTAGATGCAAATGGATTAGATCTTTCAGTTAATAAAAGTACTGCTGTTCTATTTACCCGTATGCGCTTACCTCCCCCTGTGGTGGTAAAATATAATGGATTGCAAATTCCAGTCGACAAAGAGGCAAAGTTTTTAGGGCTAATTTTAGATTCAAAACTCAATGGTAATGCTCATAACGAGTATGTTGCGTCAAAGTGTGAACGCACACATAATCAGGAGAGTGGTGGGGATCTCACCCGTTTAACTTAAAATTAGTGTATAACGCATTGATAAGAAGTGTGTTAGATTATGGAACATTCCTTCTTGAACCCTGTAACGTAGCTGGTTTCAAACAGTTAGATAAGATTCAAGCAAAAGCGATGAGAATCATTTGTGGAGCCATGGCTTCTTCGCCAACAAATGCATTACAGGTAGAATGTGGTGAACCACCGCTCTATCTCAGGCGGCAATATTTGTTTGACAAGTTCTTCATTCGTTGTTTGCAATTTTCAAACCACCCTCTTATTCCGAAACTAAAAAAACTGTTAGATTTAGTAAACAAGGGTAATTTTTGGCTACACAAATCTCGCCCTTGCTTAGTAAATAGTTATGTGCGATACTCATTTCTTGACGCCCCTACTTTTAGATTACCTGTGTACCCTCTGTTTCAATATTCTTTTGATTCCCTTATTTTGAATCCGGATATCCGTTACGATATAGGTATAAAAAATCTGATAAGTATTATGCAAAACCATTTTTCAATTATTTAACAACCAATAATTGGGAAGGTTGGCATCACATATACACAGATGCCTCTAAAATGTCAATAGTTAATAATAAGTGTGTTGGAGTTGGTATATACCAGCTCCAATACAACATAGTCCAAAAAGTCAAATTTCCGCCGCAAACTTCCGTATTCACTGGAGAATGTTATGGCCTATTTAAAGCGGTAAACTACATTTTACTAGCGAAACTTAATAAAACTGTCATTTTTACTGATTCTTTAAGTGCCCTTCAAGTATTAAATAGATTTACGTTTAAGTCAAAATGTTTTCCTATAATCATTCAAATTAGAAATCTTTTGCAGAAATGTTTTGTTGCTAACTTATCTGTTACGTTTGTCTGGATACCGAGTCATTGCGGCAATCTTGGAAATGAAAAAGCGGATGCTTTATCCAAAGACGCTGCTTTTAGTGGAGATGCTTTCCCGTATATGAATTACTGTCATGACTTGCCTTCCCTTGCTAAGGACTTACTCCAACAGGATTGGAGTAAGGACTGGGCACGAACGAGTCTTAAAAAAGGTGTACAGTATAGGCTAATACAACCAGAGATTCAGTTCAGACCTTGGTTTTTCAAAATTAAATTATCAAAAAGCACAACTTCTTCTTTAATAAGAATGAGGTTAGGACATGTCCTCACCCCGGCCCACCTAAAAAAAATACGAATTCGCAACAATGATGCTTGTGATTGCGGTTTGTAGGTGGGTGATTTGAATCATATTATTATTTCCTGTCCTCTGTATAATCACTCCTGTCTTTATGATAGTCTCTCCTCTATGTCTATTCCCTTTCCTACTTCCGTACCAACTTTATTAAATTTATGTAACAAATTAGTTTATTCGTCTTTATCTCAATATTTACGTAGCAATTCAATTAACCTTTAATTAATATACTAAACCTTGTAGTGAAACTTCCTAACTAGATCCGAAATCCTAAATTCCGTACTTACTTTACTTTTCCATCGCCTATTCCCTACCTTTGCATATGGCAAAGTACACCGCCGGTGTCAGTGCCAAAAAAAAAAAAAACTCAACTCGGCAACTATTTGTCCTTGATCTTCCTGGATTTTTCTCCTCTATTTGATTCTGGCTATAGTTGCAAAACTTCTGAAAAATTCGGAATAATTCCGGAATACTTCTGGGAAAGTTTCTTTAAATTAGAATTATTCAAAATGAATTTAATAAAAAAAAAAAATATATGAATTTTTATTTTTGCTGAAAATGAAAAATAAAATTTGCATCAATCGTCGATCGCCGCCGCGCATAGAGCGTCGCCCGCCGGGCGCCGGCCGCTGCCACCGCGTCGCGCGCGCCGACTGCCACGGCGAAATATTCAAAGGAAACATTCGATTGCGGGGTACGAATCTTTCCGCGGGGTGAGGGAAAACTTCTCCGGGGAGCATCTCCCTTCCGGGCCGCCGTCGCCCGCTCGACGGGCGAGCGAGTCGTGCGAGCGGGTGACGGCGGCGCAGAAGGGAGATGCTCCCCGGAGAAGTTTTCCCTCACCCCGCGGAAAGATTCGTACCCCGCAATCGAATGTTTCCTTTGAATATTTCGCCGGAATAATTGAATAGAAATATACGTGTTTGTTTGTGGTTTGTGGCGGATGATTGAATTATTTGTTCAGTGGCACATACGTAAGTTAAATATAAATGTTTATTCATACTATATTAATATTATATTATTAAATATTATTAAATAAATAAATATTATTAAATAATAAATGCGAAAGTATGTCTGTCTGTCTGTCTCTCTGTTACCTCTTCATGCTCGAACCGCTGAACCGATTTTGCTGTACGGTTCCCGCGTTATAAAAGTCAAATATCAGCAAAATCGGTTCAGCGGTTCGAGCGTGAAGAGGCAACAGACAGACAGACGGACGGACGGACAGACAGACACACTTTCCCATATTTTATAATATTAGTATGGATGGGATTAATTAAATTAAATAGTAGTTACTATTTATTTATTGTGTTGTGTCACATTTTGTATGAGAATTGTGTATTTAACACTTTAACACAATCAAATATCATCGTTTGTCTATTTAAGTTAAAGATAAATAGTTTACAACTTCCAAGCGCAATTTTCCTCGTTTTTTTGACAGTTGAAATATTCCCAAAGTTTCGGAATATTTCGGAATGCTTCCGAAGTATTCGACGGGAATGATTCGGAATTTTTCCCGCCAGCATCTATGATTATGACATTAAAGGACCGGACAGCGGTGTCGAGAGTCGAGACACATTGTACTTATACTTATCAATGATGATCATCTATACTTTACAATATTATAAAGCGGAAGAGTTTATTTATTTTAACGCGCTAATCAGGAACTACTGGTCCGATTTGGAAAATTCCTTCAGTATTAGATAGCCCATTTATTGAGGAAGGCTATAGGCTATATTTTTTTACGCTAAAACTAAAACGAGCGAAAAATAGAGGAAAATGTGGAAAAAACGTGGGGAAATTATTTGAAAGGGCTTATTTGAACACACTAATCTCAGGAACTACTGGTCCGATTTGAAAAATTCTTTCAGTGTTAGATAGTCCATTTATCGAGGAATGCTATAAGCTACATTTTTTACGCTAAGACTAAAATGAGCTAAGAAATAGAGGAAAATGTGGAAAAAACGGGGGAAATTATTTGAAAGGGCTTATCTCACGAGCCACTAGAGCAATTTTTCTGTTATTTGGTACTGATAAGAAGTTGGCCACGTGAAGGATAATAGGCTATTTTTTGTGGACTAATTTGTCAGTGAAATATCTAATTTACGCGGTATCTAGTATTGAATAATTGTAATTTAGTTTTGTATGCGTCATGTCATAGTATCACAATGATATTCTATGTTACTAGTGTCATTTTACGCACTAATATAATATTTATTATCACCCCCGTATAATATGTGTTACGTACTGTGCTGTACTGTAGGTATGAGTTATGACAAACACTCAAAGTCTTTAGCGCCGACTGTTATTACTCAGCATAAGCGCGCGTAGTAGGTAACCACAAAACAAATTAATAAAATAATAGGTATTAAGTATGTAAGTTTAGTGTTCAATGTTAATATAAACTAAGCTCGTTTTAGTATATTCTTAAATGCTTTCCCATATAAATAATAATATATTTTTTTCAGAAATACTCTTTTTATTATTACATTGTTAGAAATATTCAAGTAAATATTGTTTTTTTTTCAAGTTTTTCGCCAAAGCATAATATTTAAGTATGGAGATTTTTATTCACACAACGTACGAAAACAATTAATGCTTTACATAATACAATAAACTAATACAATAAACATTAAAGTTAAACTACAATAAAACTAGTAAAGTACATATACAGATAATGTTGTTAGATTTTATTCCGCCAAGTACATATTTCTTGCAACAATATAATTAACGTAGAACTGTAACGTAGTTCATTGGAAATCATTTATAGGCATGACGATGATGACAAAATGATCTACAAACTAACCTATGCGTGTAGCCAACCTGGTATAAGCGACTATCTTTGCTTTTCATACTAATTATTATACCTAGTTTATACTATGAATAACAATCAGAATTGGAAAACCACTATTAGGGCCTGTTTCACCACTTTCTGATAAAGTGCCGAATAGGCTATTCAAAACTTTTTTGACGGATTCTCCATACTTGATCTGTCAAGTTAATTGGTGAATAGCCTATTCGTCACTTATCAGGAAGTGGTGAAACAGGCCCTTAGAAAGAAGTTTTGTTATCCAGTAGATATACATTCTTGTGATAAGACGTGACAGCGTGGATACGGTATAAAAGCAGTCGTGAGTCGTGACCACGTGACATACTGTATCAATAAACATAATAATTTTGCATGTATAAATACACTCTTATGTACATAAGAGTATACTCTTATGTATTACATAAGAGTGTATTTATATATGCAAAATTACATAAATCGCAGATAGGTAGCATTTTAAATCACCAAATCACATAATATGTTTAAGTCATAAGTTCCCGACGATCAGAGTGTTCAGTATTATAATTTTCTGCCATACTGCCAAATTAAACATATCCGACTTTAGCTTTTATTAAATTGCATTATTATCGGTTAATGCTTATACTTAATTAAGGAAAGCGGAAATAAGAACAGAAGCAATATAACTTACCTCAATAATTGTAACAATAATAATTATAGTAAATAAAAGTGACACCATACAAATTAATGAGTGAATTACTAATACCAGGAAAAAGAGGTCCTTGGGACATACCTCGTACTTAGTACTTACTCACCGCCAACGGCCACGAAACCACCGGTTATTAAGCCAGTCAGAGACTGCACCTGTGAATCATACGAGATTTTAACTATCATAAGATGATTCCTACATTATTGTGGTCTCGCACGCGTGTGGACTATGGTGTGACCGTGTGACCAAAGAGAGCTATCAGCTATAGTTAAAATGATATTATCGTCTCTAGATTTCTTTTTAGGTGGTTCTTACCCCGACATGCAACTGATGCAACAGTCAGTAAAGCTGCGATTTGAACCCTAATAATTCTGGGGTCTCATACTAACTGGGCAATTAGAAGTGAAAAGAGGCAGAGGCAGAGTGGCTACAAATGGACAGACGCGATTATTAAGGCTGCTGACTATACGTTCCAGGAGGCACTGTATCAGGCCAAAAATATAGAAAAGTGGAGAGTCCTATCCCGGAAAGCAAATATTAGTGGTCACGTCCCTCAGCCATGAGGATACGACTAAGAAGAATCCTGGGGTGGAAACCTTCTGGGATAAGCTATGCCCAGTGCCTAATTACATAGCATAATTGCTAGCTGAGCACAGCGACAAAACTCCATGACCCAGTCGAACGAATTCCCATTTAAACATAACGTAATAAGGAAGTCGTAACGCTTTCCTTAACTTTTGACTCTTTTTTATCAGGATAGAAGAGAATGGCACACACAACGGGTACACGAACATGGGCGCGAGCGTGGACAGCGTGGTCACGTCGCAGCCCGTCAACAATAACACACTGCCGCCCACCGCCGTCGTGGGCAGGCAGATCAACGAGCTGCCCCTGCACGCCGACAAGCTGTACGAGGTAATGTGGTCTGACGTGGGCGCGAGCGGGGATAGCGTGGTCACGTCACCAGAAAGAGCGAATTTCTTCGCACGCCCCAAAACTAGACTGAAAACTTGTAGAGTTTAGTCTCTAGAGCTTAAACTATTTCTCGCATTGATGATATCACAATGATTTATCACATGAATCATGATATTGGCAAGTATGATGTAATTCGTATTATTAATAAGTTACGCGTTGCCATCTTTGCTAAGACCTTCAATGTAAGAACTGAATTTTCTCTTCACCTAATAAGAATGACACTTATCATTAATTTACACATTAAAAGTCACGTATTTTCTATTAAAACTATTTATCATTCTTAACGTACTTCTTAACTAAGACATACTTACTTGCTCTAAAAAGCGTCTGATAACGCCAGAGAGCAGTCGGAGAATGTACGAGCCGTCTTCCTGATTTCTCAATCAGCACGTATGTACTACGTTGATAGTGAGGTAACCTGTATCTAGGTCGGTTTACAACCGAGAGGTATCTTGGTATAGGTTTAATTCAATTGCTATACTTACTTCGTTTCTATTTCTTTGTATTCAAATGTTAAAAAGAATTGAACATCGTTCAAATTAGTTTTGTTCCGAGCATAATACGTTACATTTGAAATTTTAGTTAGCAATAGCCCACAACACATTACTGCCTCTGTATTATGTTATAGGTAACAAACAATAGACATTGTTTTCGTAGCATCTATATCATTTACATTACATAAAAAGCGTATTTTACATACGATTTGTATTTTTGGAAGAGGTCAAACAATGGTGTGAAACTGCTAAAAAAATAAATTCTCTTTCTCAGGTGTTTTCGAAATCGTTGATATTCAGAGACGAACACGAGCTGAAGAAGAGCAGCACCGACACCCTGAACGACCCGGAAACGAAGTCCCTCCCTGACGTACTAGACGAGAAACCCAACCGTTCCAAGGTGTACTTCGAGGACGAGGTGGACTCGCCCGTCACCGACTTCGAGATCATGTTCAAGGACGAGCTGCTGGCCAACCACGACATGTTCAAGATCGACGAGGAGGAGGAGGACGGCCGCAGCCAGGACACCGAGGAGGAGGGGCTCACCATGAGCGTCGCCGTCAAGAAGCAGGACGTCGTCAAGCCCAGCACCGTCACGCTCAAGGGCGAGACGAAAATACAGAAGCAGCACCCAGTGTACGAGTACGACCCTGTGTCCGCTGTGGCTCTACCCTCATCCCTCACGCTGCCCAGGGTTGAAAGCGTCAAGGGCATCCTCCGGACGAACAGCGCCAAGAACTTGGAGAGGGTGGACAGCAGCAGTAAATTATCGCGACCGATGCTCAACAGAGTGGAGAGTTTAAAGAATATCGATCCTACCAAGATAAACAAGGTGCTAGCGAGGGTGCCGCACAGAAGCGCGTCGTTCCTCAACATACCGGCGCATTTAGTCCCCGAGAAGCCGCCGCTGACGAAGAGCAAATCCACAGTAGGAGTTCCATCGCTGGCCGACAGCGAGCTCCGACTTAGCTCGCTTCCGGACACGCCGATCATAAAGAGTAACAACCTACCTCGATTCTTCGCGGACGGTCCCTCAATATCGGAGTATCGGGGGGAGACCACGCTGCAGAGCATCAAGCAGCAGTCGGCGATGATGATGCAGAACGATTTCCGCATGCCGCGGTACTACGGCATCACCGCCAAGAGCATCATGGAGACGCAGGTCCACGAGAGCAAGTCCATGCCCGACCTGCGGAACCCCGCCACCACCGGCCGCGTCAGCAAGCGCCTGGTCAAGATACGCGGGAGGCTGAAGCCGCTCATTATCCGGAAGAGCTCGGAGGAGAGACTTTAGAAATACGACACCTTGTTAATATAAATAATATACACGGCGGATAACTTATGTACGAATACCTACCGTACTGACTTTTGTGGCTGCTCTGATGCGGAAGGCGCGCCGCAGACGTCATACTTTTTGTGTGATCGAGTCTGCGGCTTACATACAGTCTAATGGCGCGCGCCATGCAGACTGTATGTAAGCCGCAGACTCGATCACACAAAAAGTGTGACGTCTGCGACCCCACGCGACGGTAACTACAGAAAAGTTATGCCGTATGCGCTGTGTCACTATTGTGTTATAGTTACTTAGGGGGAAGCATCTAGAATCTAGATCTAGATTCTAGATGAATTGTAAATATAAACGAGAAAATTAACTATTATGGACTTTCAAGATTAATATAGCCAGAAATTAACGATGTGCTGTCTTCGTACAATAGGTATATCAGGATCAGTTGCGAATGGTTTTTTGTTTTCCTCCAGTTACTTCAGTTTTACAACTTACTTATTATTCATTGATCAAATTGATAAGTTGTTTAAAATAAAGGGGTGTTATATTTAGAATGTTTATCCTTAAACCTAGGGACCAAAATCGATATTATTAGTGTATTTTAACATTTTCCAACTTCGACCTTTCTCAAAACAAACCTACTTAGTACTTAAACTTTACTTAAAATAAAATTATTAATCCAGTATTATATTGCTCAAAGCTTGTGATTATGTATAAAATTAGGTATAACGTAATGTAAATAGGTACATAAAATCTAGTCACCAATTTAAATACGTAGACAAATAGTAAGTAATAAATGATAAATCATATTTCGAGATAGGCTAATTCGGTTTCTTAATTAATGTTTATTTATATTATTTTTAATGATGACGAACAAACTGTTACTTATTTATGAAATATATATTTGGCTGTTTTGTACTTAACGAACCATATTTTTAGTTGTTGTGTAATACTTATGACTTGTGTAGATCATTTCCTTAGTCAATAAATGTGACCAGTGACTGATTTTTTTTATTTACTTATTACATTTTAATCAGCCTTGTACATACCTCGATTTTATTAATCCAACTCGACATAAATATCGGAATTCAAAATAACATTGCGTCAGTTATTACATAAAAAAAAAGACGGGTTGCACTCCGGGAGTGCCGGCAGAAGTGAAAGCTTGATTATTAACGTTGTGCATTATTTTTTTAACCCATTTTTTATGAAAATTGATTTAAAAAATAATAATAAAAACGATCGTTTTAATTAATTAATAGAAACCCTTACAATCGATTAAAAAATATCGACAATTGAAAAAAAAAAGCTGCTGTCAGACAGACTGTCAGACACTTCTCGCGACAGTTGTCTTGCAGGTGGAAACGCGGCCTTAATCAGCGCGTCTGCTAAAGAACTCATTTCCCCGACTATACATTTCTGCTTAGCACAATTTTCCCCGACTGTACATTTCTGCTTAGCACAATTTACCCCGACTGTACATTTCTGCTTAGCACAATTTTCCCCGACTGTACATTTCTGCTAAACAACTCATTTCCCCGACTGTACATTTCGTTCAAGTTCGAGTTCGACACAAAACACTACTCTTCAACCGTCTTACGCGTTTTGTATGGTTTTTCGATCAACACGAAAATCTGACGCGAGTTTCACAGTTTTTACCCATCCCACAAAAGTGCTCAACGCCGCTAAAGAAGTTTTCACTTCAAAAAAAATTACGAGTTAGGACTGGATCGAACTAGAAACGAAACTGCATTGTTAATGTTACATAAAATAGTAGAATCCGATTAAAAATTAAAAGAATGAAATGTTGGGTATTTCGACAATGAAAAGCGAATTAAAAAGCGCATAATTTATTACAGAAACGCTATTTCATACATTCGCAGCCCGACGGCGGGCAGCACACGTCGTCACTCACTTAAATCACACGACTCACACGCATACCACCGTTAAAATTGTCTAGAAAAATGTTAACGTCTACCGCGATCATTCGCATTACACTAAATTATACATCTGCTATCAGCGGGGCTGCTAAAATGCAGTCTAAAGGTGACTTACCGATCCTCCGCGAGCGACCACGACCGAAAAAAATAATTAAATGATCTAGAATCTAGACTAAAGGTTTCATTTTCTACCGACATTGGTCTAGCAACCCAAGAGCCAAGACACCTCTACTTTGTAGTGGCATAGAGCCAAATAAAACCTATAGCCTATATGACATATCTTAAAGTAGCATTTTATTTGAATTTTTGTCGGTCCCGGTCGCTTCCCATGAGGATTGGAAAGTCACCTTAACAGTGGCTAAGTTACAAAATATACAGGGCTAACTAGATCATCGTAAACTGTAGGTAACTGTGGGATTTGCGTTAAAACACAAAACTTATAGACTATAATGTGTACTTAAAGTTATCACTTCTGTTAAATTATATATTTCGATTAATGCATAATAACATGAAATAAGCATTTTATTCGAGCTTTACTTTAGCTCTACTTTGCTTTTAGTTTTGATGAATATCTACTAAAGGTAATAGCAGTTAAGATATCAGAACTCTAAAATGGTATTGCAAAGTGTTGACCATTTTATAAATACAATCTACAATGTAACAAACATTTTCACATGCTAAAACAAACTCAGACTGTGATGTAGGAACCGATTTCATATTCTGTAAATACTTTCAGTTGTGCGTAAATAAAAAAAATCGGTGAAAAACTGTTGATTGCAAACTAAGTCTAACATAAAATCTCAAATCAAAGTAACACAATAAACATTTAATATATTATAACAGTGAATAATAATTTCAATGATGCAACACGTAGCCTACATAACTTAGAACATAAAATTTTTACATTATTAAAACACATATAGTGTATTCGCGTTAAGAAAGTTAAGCTGTTACCTTGTATTTCCATGACAATTTACAAAGATTGTATTGGTTTACCAGAATCTGATGGCAAAAAGTGAGAAAATAAATTTATTCTAGCAATATAAAACATATTGATCCTTTTTTTCCCTTATACAGACTGATTCTGTGTGTGAAACATGCAAATATATAAATTTATCCAATGATCAACGATATTTTTTTAAATCTGCCATCAAAATTCACTATCAGATTCTGGTAGACCTATAATTTACCAGCTTAACAATGACTATCAGTTACTTCTCGTAAGGCTATATCAACACAGACCATCTGTACCAACACAATTTTCTTCTTAACGTGAATGCACTTAGTGTGACGGGTCTAACCTACTCTAAACTCTAGTGTTAGATACATCTAATAAAATGCGAACAACTTTATACACTATACAATGATTTAGAATAATGCTACGCAATGTATTCGTCTGTGTGCGTGCGGGCACACTCACTTAACCACTGAGCTGAGTCAATAGAAACTATTATACTTTGACTTTAGTTAAGCATTCGATTGCTTTGACTATCGTTTCATTAGCACTTAGACTTGTAGATTTACGTTCTTTTTATTAAATAATAAGCAGAATACGTTAAATAATGTACATGGCATCCTTTAACGTATTCTGCTTATTTTTTCCCTCAGTATAAGTACCTTTCTAATACCGTATGTATTTAGAATTTGGAACGTTACGATAAATGGCGAAAAGAAACATACCTAGAACGGAACCTTGCATCACACCCACGTATTGAGTTAGCTCAGCGATGAACTTTAAATCTATTTGACTGGAAATAATATTTGTGACCGTCTAGCTATGCTCTAATCGAAACAAAAACTAAACTAGTCTAATTTGGACAAACATATTATTGTTGGCATAACTATTGGCATCCCTATACGAGGAATTTCGCTCAGGCAATCGGAAAATCGATAGCTCTTAAGTTTCTTACATACTTGACGCCATAAAAGAGGTTTACCACCTAACTCCCTTGCCTTCGAGACAAGTATGGACGTCAAATTATTAATATAGTTCTTTGCGTTTACAATATTATGAAATTGGTCGTATAAAAAGTTTATACACAATTATATCTGAAGACCGTTTAGCGTGTCTGTTCAGTATCATTTTCTATTCAATGCTTTAAATACGACCAATATTGCACTACAATAATTGGCAAGATAGATTCGTTAACCAATTTCAGTCTATACATGCCTATGAATATATAATTTTGGCTTATCAAACAATATATAATATAAAGTAAGATAATTTATTACTTATGTTAAAATATGCTGTAATTAAGAAATTTTTTTACAAAACCTGATCTTAGTGCATGATAATAATCATTTAAAAACATAAAATATAATTTATTACAACTATTGTATAAGGCTGCCTTCATATTACGTCGCAAGCACTGCGGCAGCAGCGCTGCAGCCGTGCGACTTCTATACAAAAGACAGTCGCGCGGCTGCCGCGCGGCTGATTTCAGTATTATAGAAGACAAAAGTCGCGTTGTTGCCGCGCGGCTGCCGCACAACTCGTGACATAATGTGGAGGTAGCTTAATATTAAAACTGATAATACCATAGTGCAGTCGCGGAACACATAGAATTTTGTACATTGACTTATCGTTACTTCTGTCTTTCTTTCTCACACAAATTGAATTTCCGCGCGAGAAGGAGCGGCATAGGAATAGTTTCGTGGGCGAGTGAAAGAGAGAAGAAGCGATGGGTCAATGTACAAAATTCTACATGTTCCACGGCCACGCTTTAGTAACACACAAATGACTATACAACTACGAACCAAGGGTCATCTCGGCCTAAACAAACTCTTATATAAATAATTTCAGCAAAACAATACTGAAAACTATTACGCCCTAAGTATACGCTAATTTGGTACTTGCATTGATAAACTAGCTACTTCTATATTCTTCTGTATCGGGAATTACAGATGTACGATTAGTCAGTTCCAAAATTAAATTTTTATCAATAATATAAAGTTGAAGGAAATCAAAAAGTAGTTTATTTTATACAGCCCTTGTAAAATTAAGAGAATTATAGGTCGGTGTCTAAACTTCTATGTCAAATTGTATTCCAAGATTTTGGAACGAAAAACAGCAAAGGCGAATAACCAAAATAAGGAATCAAACAAATAAAAATTAAAACACTTTAACATTATCTTAACAATAAAACTTGCATATAGTCAAGTGATAACTAAATGCTCTATTTAAAGAATTTAATACAGAAACTTTTATTTGTGGAAATTACCACAAGCCTTTTGTCATAACTCGAAAATAGTCCAGGTACAGGACTCTCGCTGTCTCACTTACACTTAAATGTTGTCTCCCTTACTCAAACGCGTCACAGGACATATCGTGTTTGAGTGAGGGAGACAACACGAGAACCTCAGCCGTATACCACTTCCTGATAAAGTGCCAGATAGGCTACCCACAACTCATTTTACAGATTCTCCACACTCGACAGATTATGGAGAATCTGTAAAATAAGTTACAGATATGTTAAGCTAACTGGTGGATAGCCTATCCGGCACTTATCAGGAAATGGTGAAACAGCCCCTTAGACTTCTGTATTCTTATTGTCTATTCACTTAAGCCCTACACATAAAGTAGGCAATTCATAAGATGTGTTCTTCTATTTATTCCTTTGGCTTAAGTAAAAATGCAAACGTCTAAAACATAATATCTATTGAATAATCTGTAAGTTTCAGATAAAGAAAACCTATGTATATTATTTTTAATTAGGCATATAAGACTTTAAGGGCAATTCCTTATGTGTAGTAGTAGTATTTGTACTTTGTATGGCGTAACCGATAAAATCTCGTAGGACGCTTTACTCTTTCTGTCCTAATTTACTTTAACATATTTACAGTATAATGTAAAATACACAAAACACAGAAAATCGTGCAACTTAGGCTCTGTTTAAATTTACACTACGGAGTAACAACGGTGGATGATACGAGGGGTCTAAGATGAGCTCGCAACAAAACGAGTCGCAGCGCTGTATTTTCCTGGTAAACTGTTTTCGCTGTTATAACTTTTATCACAAGAGCAAACTGCGCTACGCAGCGCCGTGCAGCTCAGAATTGAAACGCTGGCACCAAAACGTGTACCTTTTTTATAGCGAATTTATTCGGCCTTTAGGCCATTTTTTATCGCTATTTAGAATTTAGAATATGCAGCCAGCAGCGCTGTGTCTGAACTGCGCAAGCTGTCCCTTATTGCTGACAGTGAAACTGAAATATTACATGACAATACATATTTATTCTAAGGGTTGATTCAGACCGCAGCGCGGTGCATAGATGCATTTCAAATTTAATGGATTTGACAGATTCGCAAGACGTCTCGCGCAATTGAAATTTGTCAAATCCATACAAATTTATGCCGCGCCGCGCCTCGCCTCGTCGCGTTGCGGTCTGAATTGACCCTAAGGCTGCATTCACAGTGGTCACATAAGGAGCAACATTGTATAACACGTTACGGAAGTAAACTTCTTGGCGCTTTGAGAGTGAAATTCACGAGACACGGTTTACAAGCTTCGGATTTCAAATCATGAGGTATTTCTGTATACCACGTTGAGAAACATTCAGACATATTTTGTTTCACTCACAGACAAAGACAGCTGTAAGATATCAGTGAAAATATGCTTATTAGTAAGGGGTAAGAAGTTATTGTAGTATTGGACAATGTCGCCCAACGCACCACCAACACAATTCACTACTTATCTAGAGTCCACCACTTTGACCCGTATCACGATTACCGGATGGGCTTGAACCGCTTGACCTTGACGGGCACCTTGTTGCCGGCCAGTTTCAAGATGGCGGCGGCGGCGACGGGCTCGAGTGCGGATACGTCCTTCCCGTCTACAGACACCAGCCAGTCCCCGCGCTGCAGCTTGCCGTCCACCTCCGCAGGGGAACCGGGCAGCTGGAGAAAAGGATGGTGATATGCTTAATAATAGGTGGTGAAGAAAGTATGGTCGACTACTGGAAATTGAAAGAATAGACTTCAATTAAATAACAAAAATAATTGTTCAAGGCCTAGGTAAAGGGATTCATTAAAGAAGAACGTCATAGACGATTAAAGGAGCATGGGAATGAATTCCAAAAGAAGTAATTTTCAGTCGTTACTTCTTCGTCGAACTTGAAAAATAATCTGCGCTGCCCATAAAACAAAGAAAATCTGTCACTTTGTCCCGAGAGTCAGTATTTCATGGTATTTCTATTCTAACTTTCTTCTGTGATCATGCTAAGTCTGCATCTGTCAGTAGGCTATTTTGCTACCTTCTCCTAAAACTGATAAGAATAACTCACGATCTCGCCAAGATACAGTCCGGGTCCCTCCAGCGGCGCGACGCAGTTGAGTCCGAGCGGCCGGCCGGACTTGCGCGTCAGCTCCGTCTCCACCTCGTCGTACTGCAGTGGCTCGGGACGGTACACAGTCATTTTCAGCTGAAAACATAGACGAAAGGTTGAGCAAAAGAAAAGGGAATCTTTTAAAAGTGAAAAAAATATAACGCGATTTATCCGTCAACGCCATCTATCGGCAGTATATGGATTTTTTGTAATATCTTTACTCTCATTTGATATTGTGTTCTTTTGTGAAATATGGGATAGATATCTTATAATTCACTTTACATAGCCGTTGCATTGACAAAGTTAAAATAGTGTTGTAAACATTAAAGTTTGTATGAAGGCTCCATTCCACCGCGGCGCACGCTGTGCACGGCCTCGCGCACGCGTGGACATGCACGGATTTATTTCTTTGACTTGAGTCAATTCGTGCGTAGCGTGTCCGTGGGTTGCAGTGGACACAGTCACATATATTTTCTTACAAAGCGAAGCTTGACGCACGTGCGTAGTCTCTCCATACGGTGGAATGGAGCCCTAATACAATCTTAAGTTTGCAACATAATACTAACTTTCTCAATAATCAAAAATGACACATCAGTTGCAATATGTAGAAGATGTCTCATTTAACTTGTTTAAAGATAAAACGATCAGAAATATCACAAACCGTGGGCCAAACAAAAGCGCGCGCGCATGACTAGCGTCATCTATCCACATCACTTGTAATAACTAAAACGCAGTAAGTGCAAAGTATGTTCTTGTACTTACTGCGTTTTAGTGTCTGCACGGCTGAATTGTAGCTATTCCCTCACCTTAGGCGCTTTCTGTTTGATGATAAGGCAGATCCGCTCGTTGGACATGTCTTTGGTGATCTCGACGCCGTTGCAGCTCTTGATCTGGTCGCCCACCTTGATGCGGCCGTCCTTCGCGATGGCCCCCGCTTTGTATACCTCTAGAACTATTGCTACTGCACCCTGAAAGTCGAAAAGTAAAAGTGAGTTTGTGAAGAAAAG
This sequence comes from Lysandra bellargus, assembly GCA_905333045.1. Lineage (NCBI taxonomy): Eukaryota > Metazoa > Arthropoda > Insecta > Lepidoptera > Lycaenidae > Lysandra > Lysandra bellargus. Next base: position 12,155,901 of record HG995327.1, on the reverse strand, counting down.
TGTTTTGAAGTCATAAAACTGTTTTAAACATGTTGAGAATCTCGGGCTTTTTAATGATAAAGTTACACTTTTAATAGCCTAAGGATCTTTGCAGGGCTGTTAAAAGGCACCTAAACTACATCGAATGGCTGCGGTGTGAATGCGAAATAGCTGTAACTCAAAATGATAACCGGCTTAGTTCCTATTTCATCCGCATACAGGATGGCATCAATAGAGTGTGGCTGCGAACTTCCATCAGCCAAGGCGTGAAAATTTTTAACATAGCGACGACAATATTCTTGCTAGGCACAAAAAGATCTTTGTAGGTTTGTACAAGCCACACATACATAAGACTAGATGACGCCCGCTGCGCCAAAATTAGTTTATCGCGTGGGAACCGTACATTTTTCGGCATAAAAAGCATCCTATGTCCTTTCCGGGACTCAAAGAATCTTCATACGAAATTTCATCAAAATCAGTTCAGCGGTAGGACGTGAAGAGATAACAAACAGACAGACACATTTTCGTATTTTAAATAATATTAGTAAGGATACTCACAGCGATGAGTGTGTCGTTGCCGCCTAGTAACGAAAGGCCGATGACCTCGTTGTTGGTGGTGATCTCTATCACGGTGTCGCAGTTCGCCCGCACTTGCGCCGTCGCCGGGTCCGCTGGTGGCTCCGCTGTGGGATACGGTTAATAATAATATCTATGGACGCTTCACAACACGTCAGTCTGGCTCCGTGGTAAGTACCTGAAGGACTTGTGTTACGGGTACCAGACAACGGAAATATATTTAATACTTTTATACTATACATATATTTAAGATTTTTATTATATTAAACACATATTTAATATACATCCAGACAGGGAACATTGAAAACTTTTTGTTCCGTCGGCGGGATTCGAACCCGCGACCCCCGACTTGAGCTACCGACAGCCCACCCACTGAGCCTAAGATGTCGAGGATTGTTATGAGACATGTAGAATACTCGTATATACAGGGTGTATCAAAACTAAGTCATAATTCTTTAGGGTGTGTATGTGTTACTCGTAGAGAGTTCACTGTGAAAGTAGCAGGCTCTGCGCTGAAAGACATTTTTAGGGTTCCGTAGTCAACGAGGAACCCTTACAGTTTCGATCTGTCCGTCCGTCTGTCTGTCCGCGGTTTTGCTCAGAGACTATAAAGCTGTAATTTGGCATGAATACGCATATTAATTATGACGACAAAATGGTACATGAAATCTTAATTTTTTTATGGTACCTTCCCTACACATCAAACGGGGATGAATTATTTTTTTCGCGTTCATCCCATCGTGTTGCGTATCGTTGGGTAGGTTTTTTAAAAATATTATGAGTATTCATAGATCATTTTCCTATTTAGGGATCCGTTTGAATATTAAGTTTTAAAGTGGAAAAAATCGTTAGAGTCCAGTGTCCCCCCCTTTCTACCAACTAAACGGTATGTGAAAAAATTAACAGGAGTAGGAAATATGCTGAATTTAAAAGGAAAACTATCACGACTAAGAACTATTTGGACTTCATTAGTTATTGAGCAATAGTCGATCAACTAAAAAAATGTATTTGGCGAAGTATAAAGGAACTTTTCGTTCAAATTCCATTGACAGTAACTAAGATGATGTTGTTAGTAGTATAAAACACGTTATAAATGTACCTACATTCATTGATCATACAAAATTATCAAAAACTAGCGGTACTACGGAACCCTATATTGCGCGTGGCCCGACACGCACTTGGCCGGTTTTTTTCACTTTTGTATAGTGAAACTCGAGACGCTGGGTCCCCTGACCATACACAAATCATTTAAAAAATTTGCTCTTTCAGCACTGCTACTTTCACAGTGAACTCTCTACAAGGAACACATACACACTAAAGAATTATCACTATGATTTGTTATACCTTGTATATGTTACGCTCAAAGATCGAAATCGCTCAATGAGCGAAAAAATGGCTCACAACGCGTTGTGGTCATAGTGATACAGCCACAACGCGTTGTGAGCCTTTTTTTCGCTCATTGAGCGATTTCGGTCTTTGAGCGTAACATATATACATATTTCATTGTGAAAGTAGCAGTGCTGAAAAAGAATTTTTTGGCGATTTGTATGGCACAAGCGTCATTCGATTGTCCATACAAAAATAAAAATAAAAGTTATATTTATGTTTATTATTTTTCGTTATACGTTGGCCAGCAGGAGATGTCATAATATTGTGGCAGACGAAATATATAGGTATAGTAACTACTAGTTACTGTATTTTTTAGCTGTAAGCATAGTAGTAAAGAGTGACGTTATAGTGTTGCTGTTATGTAAAGAATTGAGTTACGTTTGTTCAGTATATAATACACCTATTACACAATAGGTACTGACTTACTTCTATAATCTGTGGTACTGACCTAACGCTATGGTTTAACGCTGTGAGAAATGATTCATATAAATATTTCAGTCGTTGACGTTGTTTCTATTGGTATTTATGTTGCTCGTATTAAACTTCCCTACGAGACTTGATATATAGGTAATGAAACTCATAGAAAATGTCTTACGTTTGGCCGGCGAGGCGGCGGGCTGAGGCGTCTTCGGTCGATCTGGAATGTAATAAGAAATAATTAAATATGTATGCTACTACAGTCTGTGCCACGACTTGAGTTTCATAGAAATAAACTCTCTACCACAGGCATAGATCAAGATAGATACTGCATGTCGCTCCATTTGTACGAAAACAAACGTGCCCCTTTTTTACTACCTACTGTGACGTACCGATGATAAGAAACGTGTCATTATCAAGGCCATTCTATTTGAATTTCTACAGCTCAATACGGCACTTTTAGGCATTTAGGCAATTTTAAAACTTCGAAAGACGAGCGTTGCTCGTCGTTTGGGAACGCGATATGAAACGCGAAGTACATACACATGCGGTATCTATCTTGATCTATGTTTGTACTCTCTACACTTTTTGCCGTGTTATTTACATAACATCTACACCATATTTTGAACAATGATTGCGCTCATGTACAATTACTTCGCACGATCGCCATTGATCATGGGAAATCGTAGGCAACTATTGTTTTTTTAATCTAACAATAATAATACCTATGGACGCCTCACACCACGCTTCTCTTTCCACACTTTCGTATTCTTTTGTAATAATTGTCAATCATAGGCTTGCAAAGCATAATGTGTGTGAATTTAGCTTGTCCCTCGGGCTCCCTGAGATCATATCAAAGAGTTATCGTGGTTGGTTAGTGGTTACCACAGTTGATCCTGGCGACACAGGAGTTGCAGTGGTGGGAATGTGGACATTTACCCGTTTAAAAAAAAATGTGTGTGTCACATAATATACTCACCATCAGGTGTCTCTCCGTCCTTGAGGTTTGGGCTGCACACGGTCAGTATCACCACGCCCTCCGTCTGCTTTAGCTTGGCCGCCGCCTGCCAACACACATATTTTTCGTAACATTTATCCATATTAATATTGTAAATGCAAAAGTGTGTCTGTCTGTCTGTCTGTCTGTCTGTTAATACCTCTTCACGCCCAAGCCGCCCAAATTACTGAAATTTGGTATGGAGATACTTTGAGTCTTGGGAAAGGACATAGGACTTTTTATACCGAAAAAATTTACGGTTCTCACGCGATAAATGAACGGAGTTGCGGGCGTCGTCTAGTAGATAAAATATAGCGTATAAAGTGTAATAGTCTCTTGTCACTACTCTCCATAAAGGCATTTCTAAATTTGTACTGAATTGACAGACTTCAATTGCGTGAAACGTTTTGCAAATCTGTCAAATCCATACAAATTTAGAAATGCATCTACGCGTCGCGGTCTGAGTTGCTAACACGACATGAGGCGAGTCGCGACACTTCACTTTTCCTAGAACGGGCGCATTTTCATTAGTCGTTAACTCGTGCGGTATACAGCATACGGGGAGCTTATGACAACAAATGGTGCATTTTGATTGGTCGTGGCATGCATTTTAGAAATCTCCCGCACCCCGCATGCGGGCCCTATCGACCAGTGAAAATGGACGTTTGCAAATGAATTGTCGTGCGGTCTCACCTTAAAAAAAACTAGTTTGCCACCAGAGGGCGTCGTGTCAATGTTATATAAAATATTGTAACTTCTACTATTATTATATTCATTTGATAAGCAATAAATGCTTTTTTTTTTTCTATAGGTAGATTGAGTAATTAATATGTATCGAAGAGAATACTTACAGAGTCGTATGTGCAGCTGAGCAACGAGTCCCTATTGACCGCCAAAATCATATCTCCTATGTTTAAACCAGCCTGTAACATACAACGACATCATGTGAAAACATAAACATTGGCAATTGTATTCTAACAGGATGAGATCTTCTCTAAATTGATTCCATTCCCAGTCGTATAAAAACAAAAACGAAGTTTATGGTACAGCCAGCATCACTGTACTTTCAAATTTTTTTATACCAACAACACTAAGATCGATGTAAGTAGTATCATATTGTGTCAATAATAAATAACTCTCAATAAAACTGATCGCACATTAATTGTCTGCACCGTACGCGCCGCATTTCGCGAACTTTGCGGCACGTACGAGGTTGCGATTGCGATGGGAAATTTTACATCATTTCATTTTTTTTATGAAATAAGGGGGCAAACGAGCAAACGGGTAACCTGATGGAAAGCAACTTCCGACGCCCATGGACACTCGCAGCATCAGAAGAGCTGCAGGTGCATTGCCGGCCTTTTAAGAGGGAATAGGGTAATAGGGGAGGGTAGGGATGGGAAGGGAAGGGAATAGGGGAGGGTAGGGAAGGGAATAGGGTAGGGTATTGGGCCTCCGGTAAACTCACTCACTTGGCGAAACACAGCGCAAGCGCTGTTTCACGCCGGTTTTCTGTGAGAACTTGGTATTTCTCCGGTCGAGCCGGCCCATTCCTGCCGAAGCATGGTTCTCCCACGTATAAATCTGTCATGTAACGACAGATTCTAAAATAAATGTGCGAAATAAGTGTGTGACCTTTATCTGTACTAATTAAAATATTATGGTCCAGCTCCACGCACCTGTTCGGCCGCGCTGCCCTCCTGCAAGTCGGAGACGAAGATACCGCGCCCCGCCTCCGTGTGCCGACCCTCGATTATCATGATGCCCAAACCAGCTGGACCCTGGAATGGAATTTTAACACAACGTTAGGAGTAATTTGTTATATGGTAGTAGATAGGTAGAAGTATTAATAGTACTTACTACTACCCGTCTTCCTATTTGATTATACATGGTGTAACAAAACAAAGTGATGATACTTTAGAGTTTAGGGTGTATAATTATGAGTCCCCTATAATATAGGGTTCGCCGCGCGCCGTGAAAGTAGCAGCGCTAAAAGAGAAACTTTTTAAAACTTTTGTTTGGGCAAATTAAGGCCATCCCCCGAGCAAACGACCTTGACCATACAAATACAAAAGTGAAAAAAATTTTTGGTCTTTCAGCGCTGCTACTTTCACAGTGAACTCTCTACAGGGAACACGTACACACCCTAAAGTATTATCACTTGTTTTTGTTACACCCTGTACATTTGTCGCGTTGCCGAGATCGCACCAAAACCCTAAAAAAAAATTAAAACATGGAATATCTAGTTTATGATATTGTCGATCTATTGGCGTGTGGTTCAAATAACAGTAATTTGTAAATACTAAGGAGATGCTGAATGTAATCATCTGTAATCATCTGTATTACGTATGTATGAGAATTTCGAGGGTAACCCGCGGGCTGATTATGTATCTTTAGCAGACGGTTAGCAGACAGCAACCGGTCGCGCAGTTGTCGCGCAATCGGTTGTTAGTCGCTGACAAAAATCGTATTATCTAAGCCTGTTGCTCTGCTGTTGTCCGCTAGCTATTAAATGCATTTTTAGCGACAAAAAAGCGCCACTAGCGATCTTGTAGCAACACGTGGAACTAATTTAAAAAGTCAAGTGTTTTGTTTACAAAACGTACAAGTGAATTCTTAGTTATTTAATACAAAAAATGGGCTGGAGTGGTGAGAAAAAGTGGATTTATTGGCTCTGGAAAAGCACTCGAAGCAAACTTTCAAGAACTTATACGTATGCAGGCAATAAGTGAGTATTCAGTATTATGAGATTTGTTTTCACCGTGGTTGGTTCTTTGAGATATAATCGCGTACAATTTATTGTATTTGCATTTTTTTTAGTATAAAATGGAACACAGAGTCTCCAACGCACAGATTGAAGAACTGTTGGACCACTTGGCTGGTCATTCGTCATTAGCCAAAGGTGTTGGTCTTGGGGCAAGGTCGAAAGAGACCATTGACAGAGAGTGGAACAACCTTGCCCAAAAATTAAACGCTCATGGGTTGGGAGCTAATAAAAGTGGTCAGCGGTGGAAACGTGTGAGTATTCTTTACAAAATATAACTCTTTTTACTTACTAAAAATTACTTGCAAGTGAATTTTTATTGAGTTCACCTCGGTTAAGTGCAAATTTATTATGCAATAGGTACATAATTTATTCATGAATACCCATTTCTTCGATATAAAGTTGTGATAATATTCATCTATCTATATAGAATCTATAATATTCTTTCCTTTGAATTCAGTATTGGGCTGATATAAAACACAAAGCCAAGTCAAGAGCTGCTGCTAGGCGGCGAGATGCTTCTGGCACAGGTGGTGGACCTTCAAGGGAAGAAGATCTCTCTGAAACAGATCGAAAGATCTTGGGGATAATTGGGGATGCTGCCGTGTATGGAGACTCTCAACACCGAGTGCCCGTTTTTGTCAGTAATCAGTATTAAATTAATTAATTATTGCTGAAAAAATATATTATTACCATCTTGCATAGTTTGCAGGAAATCCAAAATGAACCTCAGACTGTGAATGTAATAGAGGATATTATAGTACATGAGGATGTTGTGCCTGTAAGCACGCCAGGTATGTTTAATATACTTAACACATTCATAATAATATAATAAATACAAAATATATTCTCTGCTTTGTAAACAAAATTATATAGATACCTATTTGTTTTTAGAATCAGCTCTTGCAACAGTGGTGTCACCTTCAAAGACTGGGCGTACAAGCACAATAATATGTAACTAAAACTTTACACCTTATTAAAAACACTACTCCCAAATGCTTTTTACAATCAACATTGTAATTTTTACAGACACTATGCATACACCACCAGGGGACAAAAAATATAATGTGTGTGAAGTTAAAACTGGTAAGGTTACTACTATAAAACAGTTAATATCTAATTACTGCTGTATGATAATTCAAACTTAAAAATGTTATTCATTTCAGCAACGGCAAGTCCCGCTACATCCAGGCCTCTGAATCGTTCACTGTTCCAGGACTCAAAGATTAATAAAAACTCCAATAAGTCAAGTAAGTGTAATACTTTTTCAGTATTATTGTAAAGGGACTGATTATTATTATCAATCTATGTATGACCAAATTTTTAAATTGGAGTTATGTTCTGTAAAGACTTAGATTAATTCATAATTGAAAATCACTATGTTATGCTATTTTAATTTTTATCAATATATCATTGCAATCTTCTCAAAGGAAAAGTGCCTAATATTGTAACTATTTAGTAATTTGTGGCAGAAATAGTTGTAAAATTTAACATAAATTAATTGTCATGTTACAGATAGAACAAAAGTGGAACCTGCTTGGGTCGTGGAACTGGAGTCTAGGCGTGTTGCAGCAGAGGAAAAATTAGCCAATGCTGCAATGATAATAGCAGAGGCCTCCCGAACAAATGCAGAAACTGCTCGGTTAAATGCAGAATGTGCTAAGATGCATTATGAACTCATGGCCAAGTTGATAGAGACTATAAAAAAGTGAAATGTGACCCTATTTTATTAAGTTTCATAATAGTACATAAGAATCTATTATCTAAGCTTAACCTGTTAATAATAATTGATACCAACCCTTAATTTAAGCTATACTTATGATATTTTTATATTATTATAAATTATTGTATAAATAACTTATAAATGTGTTTTCTCACTATTAATAACTGTACACACCTAGTACTGTTAATTTTCTTTATGTTCTCCTGTATCGGGTCTACTGGAAGATATTCCAATTTACAATAAGTAGTACCATTATACTAAATTGTATCCTAGTTATAAGATTTCATTGTTTATTATTGTGTACATAAATTGATAAATAAGACTTTTGTACTTGTAATAATTAGGTACAACTTCAAACAGTTAAAAATTAGTAGAAACTTAGCTTATAATTAATTTATTAAGATTTTTACCAAAACATTGTGCCTCTGGTGCATCCTGCTTCATTAATTACAATGTATGTTATAATTAAAGACTGTTCTTATTTATAAACTTTTATTTAAAATAGATACCTAAAAAGGCCAGAAAAAGAAGTGTTTATTGCATAAAACTGTACTAAAGTTCAGATATTAATAAAGAACAACATATTATCATAACATTTTATACAAACACTTTAACTTTAGTTTGCTATTTTAGCTTACACAAACATAATAATAAAAAACATTATAAATGACTAATTATAAAAACAAGTAAGAAAAACATGAAATCAGAATTAGTATACAAAATGTAGATAGATAGATAGAAAATTCTTTATTTGTACAAACTAAACTAATTTACAATTTAATATAAAACAATAGGAATATGTACAAACAGGCGGTCTTACCGCTAAAAGCGGTTTCTTCCAGACAACCTTGAAATAATAATACAAAACAATATAAAATAAAACAATCTAATCATATGGCTAAAAATACTACATATTATTATATGTCATGTAATGTAAATACATAACTAAATAATTCTTATCTATTCCTCCATAAGCGTTGTACAATAAGTTGTCTCTGTTGTCTGCCACTTTCCAGCTGTTGACCTTCCTCAATGTATGGCTGCCGAGGTACCAGGAAGTCTGCTTCCCTCTGGATATCATTGGAAGGTAATTCAGGTACAGGAAGCCTGTGCTTGTTGGTGATGTTGTGTAATACAGCACATGCATTAACAATCTTAGCCACAACATGGTGATTGTAATGTAGTACTCTATGTGACAACAGACACCGCCAACGGGCTTTCAATACCCCAATACACCTCTCAACTGTGTTTCTTGTTCGGCAATGCATATTTGTGTAGTTCTCTTCTGCACTGCCAGGTTGTGTGTTGACAATTGGTGTTAGAAGCCAAGTTCTCAATGGATATCCAGAGTCACCTGTTAAGAAAATATATTTTATAATAAAGTAGGTTACATATCTGCAGGAGATGGGGTAAACACTGAGATATTTGAACTTAAATCAATGAATTTTATAGTAAATAGAGCTCCATTTATATGAATCAACATTAAAATAATTTGCAGAAATTAAGTGTGAATGAAAATTGCAGATTTATTAGTATTTTGGTTCGTGGTCACAACTTTTTAAACAGCAGGTAAAAAATACCCCATATCTTTAAAATGAAAATGTATGACTGTAAGTGTAGAGACAAAGCAAATTTGTTGGGTACCTATAATAATATAATAATACATACCAAGAAACCAAATGCTTTCACCATTTTGATTCAGCTGCTGCAAATGATTGTGTATTTCTGAATTTTTCCAGATATATGCATCATGGGTAGCACCACCAAACGTTGCATCAATATTTAATATGTTCAGATCACTATCACAAATCTGTAGAAAAAGTAAAACTTAAAACAAGATAAAAAAAAACATTTTCAACTAAGCTTATCAAATTATTATAGAAATAAGTATTGAGAAAATTATTTCTATACTGAGCTACAATGTAGCAATGCAGTATTATATAGCTGCTACATAATCAACCTACTGCTAATATTAATACTTACAATTTGAACATTCCTGGAATGGTAGTGCTTCCTATTAAGAAATCTCTCCTCGTGTTCACTTGGCCTGACCAAGGCAACATGTGTGCCGTCAATACACCCCAAAACACCAGGAAAGCCAAATTTATTTGAAAACCTGCCAAAAATAAAATGTAAGTTTTACGTGGGTAATTTTTTTAAAATACGCATCAATATGATGAATATAATTTTAATAGTACTGACCCATTTACTATTCTTTGCCTTTCTTGTCTGGTTTGAGGAAAATGGATGTGCTTTCTCAATATAGACGGGTGATTTAAGGCCATGGTCACATCTGTAATTGCCTTAGACACGCTGCTCTGACTAAGTCCATGCAAATAGCTCATACCTACAGGTTTTTGATATGAGCCACTTGCATAGAAAGAGAGTGCTGTTAACACCTGCAAAAGTAGTGTATATATGTAGGATTATCTACACTTTGCAATTAGGTACTAATAAGGAATATAATGATAATTGGGTATTTACTTACTTTACATTCTACAGTAACTTTTGTTTTCCTACGAGTTCGAGGCAAAAAGGGTTCGAGTTCAGTGCACAATTCAGCGAACAACTCTTTACTTAACCTGTAATGTGCACTAAAGTTAGGAGTCTCCATGGGTCTTGCCTCATTCCTCAATCGTCGTCGTAAACGTCTCACGCGCGTGTTCTCGTCTAATCTATTTTGTGCTTCTAATGCCTCCTGAATGAGAAAAGCACGAGACATATCGAAATAAAACAAATAACCTAAAAAAAACAGAAAACAATTACGAAAGATATTTATGTGAAATATAGTTATGTGATAACACAGGAAGTAATAATACACTTCTACACTTTGATTTTGAACTTTTGTGTTAATATGTGCAGAATAAATATCAAAAACACATTAGCAACAACTTGGCAACAACCTAAATGGGCTGTCGCTCTTTGACAATTCAAATTGTTTGCTAGCTGCTCGCTATCTGCTGTCGCGTTGCGGTCTCACTCATACGTAATACCGATTTTTTTCATTACAATGAGCTTTGATGCACTTTTAGTTCCTCAATTGTTCGCTTGAGCGCGCTACCATCGATTGTCCGCTATCGCGTCGCTGTTGCTAATACATAATACAAAAATTATGTTTGACAGCGATATTTGTACAATTTACGCCTGTCGCATTGCTGTTGCAAGATACATAATCAGGCAGCCGGGCTCTTAATGACGCTGGGGCGCTTGCCTATTCAAATCAGGAAAAAATTGCAATGGGACATACATGTTACGTATCCTGGTATTATTACTTAGTTTTGTTACACCGTGTATAAATGTGACATAAAATATTCGGTTTTTGGTGGGAATAACACAGTTATAATTTATAAATCACAAAGAGTTTTACATAGGTATCGCATAAAATTAAGTTGTCACTACGAGTATTGTAAGTAATAATAAGTAACAATTATTATTATGTTAAATATAGAAAAGTAATAAAAAGGGGCTTAGGTAATAAAACAAACAGAGCCCCCGTACCGGCGCCTGTGTGCAAAAAAATAATTTTTGCGCCCCTTTAGGCAAATTTTTTCGGTCCTTGGTTTTGGCGCCCCTAAAGATGGCGATTTGGCGCCCCTAGAGGATGGCGCCCGTGTGCATTGCACACATTGCACATATGGTAGCGGGAGCCCTGAATAGAAAATACGAACCTTCTTGATGGTAATGTCTCGTACACCTTTGTAGCCAGCGAAGCGGTCGTCCAACTGCAAACAACAGTGTTTAAATTAACGAAATAGGTAACATTAGATATTACGAAAAAACTTTTATTTTATTATATTATATATTTATCTTATTTTATAGAAATAATTTATGTTAGCGTGGTCCAATACAAATTACAATGTTATGTTACATGTTTAATATTTTTCGTATTTTTTTTAAAAACAGACCCCGAGCTTTAACTGGTAGGTCGATTGCTAAGCAGCCAAGAACCCTAACACTTATTTTATTTTTATTTTATTTTATTTATTTATGAAAACTTACAGCTAGATTAAAAAGTAGTTTTAAAATATCATAGGATGGCCAATTACAAGTTTTCACAGACATAAGATACACTAGAAAAGTTAAACAAAGAAACAAACAGCAAACAAAGAATAAAATATTTAAACAGATATTTTACAAATACCGTACATAATATATAAATATGATATTAATTTATTTAAAAAAGGGGTCGCTAAGGTTCTTCTTTAGTCTACCAATACTGGTACAGAACAAGTCTAGTTCTGTGCTCCGAGTCACCTCATTGTACGCTCTACTGGATCTAAAAACATAGGAGTTTCGACGATAGTTTGTATTATAACAGCAAGTTCAACGTAATACTGTTACCTATCCCTAGTCCCTACGCCTTTTCTAAAGTTACTTTGTAATTTTGGAAAATAAGTGATAACTGATAAGTTACCATTATCATTATAATAATAAGCAAATTAAGCATCAAAATATATATTATAGTAATTATTGGACATAACCGTAACCAGCGGCATACACAGACTGTAGTGTGTACTCGCAATTATCAAAGTTTGTTATACGTGCCACAGTTTGCCCGATTGCTGGCTGAGCAAATATTGATAAAACACCAGCACGAGTGGTTACCGAGTCGCAATTTAATCTTGTTTTATTTATAACCTAACTTTTGTACTTATGGTGCCTTGTTATTATTAACGACCTAATATAATAGTAGGGGGGGTGAAGAGGGGATTTCGGGAGTAGCTCGAGCGTGTCAGATTAAGCTTGTATAGGCTTCCGACATGTGTCTAGTTATCATGGTATAGAAATCAGATTTCTCACGTGGTGGGTTAAATTTTTTTTAAATATTAAAATGTCATCCGATCTGTCAGATTAAGATATATGTTTAGTATGCCCCAAAGAAGCTTCCATAAAAAGCACTGACGATTCAAAGTTAAGGTAAGCCTGTAGGGACATTTTAAAATATAAATAAATAAACCTTCACATTTTCCTAACTAAACTTCGCAAATATTTTATTTTGCATTAAACTAAGTGATTTAGTCCTTGTTGTCTAAAATATATTTATAACTGACATAAATAAGCAATTTTCTAAATATATTTTCTTTTCAAAACTTTAAAATAGCTGCAGTTTCTGAATCCACTACTAAAATAAAAAACGCTCTTATTATTTTTTTCTAAGCTTTACCTAATGTACAAAACCCACTAGGTCTCCATGACGCTCGAGTGACTACAAAATTAGCACCCTCCTCTACTATAACGATTGTTTATTTGCCGACCATTGGTAGAAAAGTAGACTTTTATATAGCTTTTTCGATGTCCACATATTATACAAAGTGTAACAATACTAAGTTATAATTCTTTAGGGTATGACTAACTCTATATAGGTCTCCTAAATAGGTCTGTATAGGTCACTGTACAGAGTTCACTGCGAAAGTAGTGGAGCTGACAGAGCAATAGTTGCTATTTCAGCGCTATTATATTTACAGCAATCTCTGTATGGAGACTCATACACACCCTTTTTTTTGCTGCGCAGCGGAAACCCGTCATGGGTTCCCCGGGTTGGGGATGTACCTCAGTTAAGCTGAAGCACCCCGGGGGTAGTGGGACTCCCGACTTCGGGTTTACCCACTAAAACCACCTGCGGTTTGCCTTCAGCCGTATACGGAGGAATGTCCTGGATCTGTCTAACACAGGACTCCCTCCACTACTGGCCGGCCTGCCTCAAAAGGGAACGGACTTTCACCAAAGTAACTCATACACACCCTAAAGTATTATCACTATTATCCCTTAGTTTTGTTACACCCTGTTACAGGAAAACAGTGTTATAATATATCAGAAAAGATGACAGTAACGAACAAACTAAAAAGCTTTTTGTAAGCATTTTCAAGCTCAAAGCTCAATCTAGATTTTACATAAGTGCACCCTTTATGCCTTTTAAAAATTTTGTTGTACGTTCCAAAAACCTGTAAAAGTATATCATTTGAAATCAAGACATCTTTATTTGGCAAGAAAAGCTCTTAAAGCAAATCTCATAAAGAACAACAACAGCGGTCCTAGAATAAAACCTGGCGGTACACCAGCAAACAGTGACTAGAACAATTATTAACAGTTGCCTCGTGCCACCGTGGACACCGCAGGTAACATCTGACACCAACTGAATATATATCGCTTGTTTATGTTTTTGATACTTTTTAGTTTTTGGTGTCTGTATTGAAGTGGTTGCTAAGTATTTGCTCATTCTAGTAAAGCTCTTTTGATGTAAACTAACAACGAGCATTCTTTCGTTGTTCTAGTGTGTTCGCCACGTGTTCGGCGGTAAATAGGTAGAATGCTCTAAGAATGCTCGCTCGTTGTTGCTCATGTAACCGACGCAAGAGCGCTCGAGCAGTTGCCTAGAGCATTTTTTCGTGTTCGGACGTGCTCGCTCTTCGAGGCGGTCTCTTCAAAGGGATTCTAGTGTTCTTGAAATATTTTACTTTTTGGCGGGTTTTTTTAAATTAACGAGTATTCTTCTTTGTATTAAATTCGTCACCCACCAACGTCTTTTCCTTCTTTTCTTTTTCAATGCGTTATAACAATAAATGTAGCACTTGAAATATCGCTATCACAGTCAGACATAGCGTAGTTGTTGCGTAGTTTATATACTCTTTGAGTGTAGTGTGAACCCTACTATTTATTGTTGACGAATGAGCAATGAGCATTCGCTCGTTTGGTCTAAGTAAATGATTCTCATCTATAGAGCAAAAATTCTTATTCTTGTTGGTTCGATTGGTGTAAACGATCTAAAGCATGTTGTAACGAATTATAGTTAACGAATACGAAATAATGTTCTTATGCAGTTCTTGCTCTATGTTCTTTTGGTTTAAACCCACCTTAACTCAACGCGCTGTTACGCGATTTTTGTTTCGTTAGAGCGCTGGCTTTGCATAATATGGGACATACCTTAATCCAAAATTTACTTAAGTCATAATATTCTATTTTATGTTAAGTATTACTTATTACTAACTTATTACTATACAGCTTCCTATAAATTTTCCACACTTTATAATATAGCAAATTACAATTATAATATTTATAATACGATAAATATTATTTTAATTTAAAATCCTAATCAAGCTTTACGAAATATCACACCGGATATCCCTGTCGCTGTACAATTTTAAAATAATTGTGTATTTTTTGATAATAATAATTATTATTCATATCGTTTGTTTTGTAATTTTCCACTGAAAATATTATCATTATTTTCTCTGGAAAGTTACTGGAATTCATTTTTAATTTAATATATTTAATTATGTATATAGTTTATTTTTAACATATTAATGTTTATTTATAACAACAGTTTAAATAAAAATTTATTGTATAACATGATATTTTTAATATTAACTAAGAGCTGTGTCATTTTCTATACCTTTTTGCGTATTTAGAAATACCTGTATGAAAATAAAAGGACTGTTTTGAATTGTATATAAAATGTAAAGTACAGTATATTTAAATATAAAGTGATAAAGCCCGCTCAGGACAAAGGCACGGTTCGTTGTCCTGGTTTTAGCACAAAGGAGTTTTATCGTCACAAATTAACCCTTAACATTGTAGTTCAACTTTAGTTTTTCAATTTTTAAAATGAAAAATGGTAGGCAGAATTTTAATGCTGCTCTTATTAAAAAAAAAAACTAAATATATAATTCCTCGTGATACTCTTTACAGACAGCGTTTTCATTAAAATTTTAAGTAGCTCCGCCAACTGACGGTAATAATGAGTTATTTAAGCTTTAGGATAGTAGAAAACTTAATCAAATCCATTTCATCTATCTATGGGCTGCCTAGACAGACTCGGCAAGCTTAATATGTTTTAATTTTTAAAACTTAATAATACATCTGAATTCTCTGTTACTTTCTTACTACCCCCCCCCCCCCCTTCCTTTTTTAAAAGCCTATGCTGTCTCACTGCTGGGCAAAGGCCTCCCCCAAAGTCTTCCAATTGTCTCGATCTAACGCAGCCGTAGGCCGATCAGCTCGTATTTCTCTGGCTCATCGCGCAATCTTTTTCGAGGCTGGCCACTACCCCTTAAATTATTATACTTAACTTAGGAAACCCTCGCTCAACTCACCTTTACTTTTTTCTTCCGGAACGAGAACGTACGTCGCCATATTGTCCGCAGGAAGGTCACGGGGCGGTATAGTAGGTTCTGTTCCCGCCGGCTCTCCACCAGCGTCATCACTCACTGAGCT
This sequence comes from Lysandra bellargus, assembly GCA_905333045.1. Taxonomy (NCBI): domain Eukaryota; kingdom Metazoa; phylum Arthropoda; class Insecta; order Lepidoptera; family Lycaenidae; genus Lysandra; species Lysandra bellargus. The sequence continues at coordinate 12,139,845 of HG995327.1, read as the reverse complement.
ACACCACGCACATGTTCTCTCGCTCGCACACTACCAAGTTAGAGGGAAAAGCTATGGACGGACTTAAATTAAAAAGTTTGTCAACAAAACATTTAAAAATAGATCGAATGTATACCGAAAATTCGAAATTGAAAACCCAATCGAAGACAACGAAATTGAAAACAAAATAAACGCGCTCAGTAACTCGATCCAAGCGATACGATCTCTCGTATGTAATTCTAAGAAGTACAAGGAGCGATTGTGAGAGAGTGGGGGACAATTAGTGAGGACCGGTGGCAGGCGGCTCATTTAAACGAGCCGTCACGTGGCTGGAACGTCGTGGGAAAAAGTGAGCGACCGTGGGAAAGTTGCGATAAACAGGGCTGCCGCACACAATAAAATTACCTCAGATAATAACGAGTAGAAATTAGTATAATTAGAGACGTTGCAAGTTATTGTGAACATAATTACATCGGTCTTCGTTCAATTGAATGATTTCATAGCAATTAATAGAGACACGAACGATAGATAGGTGTAAGTTTATCGGTTAATCTAAAATGTATCAAATTTCCTGCCATTAACTTCTTTCATTAGATGACTGTATAATAAGTACGTATATAATATAATAGGTAGGTAGGTAGGAGATTCCGAATCTCTTTAATATGTAAATGGTACGGAATGTTGATGGCAATGAAGTTATAAAATCCCAACGCCAAAGGTACCTACACCTACATTATAGTTTATATTTGACAGCGAGGCTGCGGGCGAAATATTCATGTTTATAAATGATAATGTTTAAATGTAGCTTTATGATTACCTATATTTAGCAATCAGTGGCAACTGGCATAGTACTGCAATATTAATGTACCATCGAAAAAATTGATTCCTAGGCAGTTGACAGACCAATGTCATTTGGTCGGATCATGTCAATTCAATGTTAATTATTGTGATCTGTCGGATTAGTCCAATAAAATTACGGCTCAAAATGGGTTAAATAAACATGAACGAACACAGTTTGGGGATTTTAAGGATCGATAGGGAGGTGTATTCTGAGCATAAATTCCAATTTGAGGGGTTCTACTGAGGTCAGCTCAAGGTCATTTCGATGGAAACGCGTTTAATTCGATATCTCTAGAATGATCAGTGTTAGGCAAAAAATTATAGAGACCTTTTCTCTTCCAAATTAAATTTACTAACTTTTGTATCTGAAACTTTTTTTAACATTAATATTTTTCAACTTATTACTCCCGCAAGGCAAACATTTTACTTTTTTTCTATTTATCGTCGTTTTCTCCCCAACCATTCAATTTTATTAAATTTTACCGATCATCAAAGTCTAGATATTTATATATGAACAATTTTTTCTTAAACTTTTTTCTGTAATGCCAATACTTTCGGAGTTACATATTACTTTACCTAATATAAGCTACATATAGCCCATACTGCCTCAAACCGATATATGAGCCGAATGCCGCAAAAACCTTTAATTTTTGCATGCGATTAGTGGTTGCGACACAACTTCGGCTCCTTTCAACCTAGGCAAGATCAAAACAATGACCGTATTGAAAAAATCTCCGGATTTGGTTTCTTCATCTGCAGTTTTTCTACAAGACAAAGCAGATAAAACAACGCTCGCTTCAAACGGCGAACAATTCATTTTGAATTTGTATCGCAACTCGCAAGGCAGGTGACACGAATTGCACGAATCTCAAGGAGCTCCGATATAAGGGATATAAAAAATGGCCGGCAGTGGGAGGGTTAAATTCAGAATCCCTTCCTCCTACCTCTGATGCGGCATTTTTTCACTCGTTGAGGTGTTTCTAGTTTTCTACCAAGTTCAATACTGGCTGGAAAATTATCTGGAAGCCGAGGAGTGGGGCTGGCGTCGCACCCCCCGTGGATTGGAGCCGATAACAATGTCATTGAAACCAGCTCCGGATAATTTACTGAGATCGATTTCTTGCAAATGCAAAACCAACTATGGCAAAGCGTGCGGGTGCAGAAAGGCCGGCCTCTTTTGCTCAGTGATTTGAACTAATTGCCAAGAGAACTATTGTTCTAATATTGCCAATGTTGTCGACGATGATTTTTTTGACGCAATGGACGAGGACGACGTATGCCCCGATACCGTCAGAGCCTTTAATATTGAGGAATCACTTCCATCGACATCGGGTGCTTTAAAACTTGAAGAATTTTATAACCTCTTTTTTATCAATAAACGTGTGAAACAGTTATAATTATTCATTTACTTCTTTTTGTAATCCTCATTCACATTATTATCCCATTGAAATTTGAATAGAAAAAAATGACCAAATTAAAGAAGTACAATATTTGAATGATATTTGAATGATTGCAATATTTAATATTTGAATGAAGTACAATTTTTAAATAGTTTAATCGATTGAACTTTTTATATTGTGACAATGGCGCGGATTTCGCTCGGTAAAGTAATGTATAATTACTCCGAAGGTATTGGCATTACAGAAAAAAGTTTACTTTGATGATCGATAAAATTTAATAAAATTGAATGGTTGGGGAGAAAACGATGAAAAATAGAAATTTGCCTTGCGGGAGTAATAAGTTGAAAAATATTAATGTTAAGAAAAAGTTTCAGATACAAAAGTTAGTAAATTTGATTTGGAAGAGAAAAGGTCTCTACAATTTTTTGCCTAACACTGATCATTCTCAAGATATCGAATTAAGCGCGTTTCTATCGAAATGACCTTGAGCTGACCTCAGTAGAACCCCTCAAATTGGAATTTATGCTCAGAATACACCCCCCTATCGATCCTTAAAATCCCCAAACTGTGTTCGTTCATATTTATTTATTTCGTAATTTCATTGGACTACCGACTAAATGGGTTTAACGCAACGCGTCCAAACTACGTAGGTCCCCCATCTGCCTAGGTATCAACTTCTCTGATAGTACATGCACATTACACATATTACAATTGTTGACATTCAACTAAAAAGTAGCTTTTCCGGAACATATTCCTGCAGCACGACCGAAAATAGACAATATCGATGTAAAATTTTGCTATTCTCACTAAAACTCGAGAACGCCTGAACCAATTTGGCTAATTTTAGTCTTGAAATATTCGTCAAACTTCAAAGCAGCTTTATATTCGGAGGGAAGTGATACGAGTACGAATTACACCGGGTCCTCTAGTAGGTAACAGTTAAAATTTATCACTGCTGATCTTTAAAATACCTAATTATTTTATTATCTAACTATGAGTAAGATGGTAGGTTTTCCTTATCTATTACTTCAAAAAAAAAGGGGTAAAAAAATTTATATATTTAATTTTTTTTAGTAGAGAACCCTAAACTATAATGTATTTTATGGGTATTAATGTTATAGGCAAGGTCTTATACATATTAATGATTTACATAAATTGTATGTTAATTATTTAATTTGTGTAATTTATTGTGGATTATACAGAGTTTATTGCTTGAGAGAGAAACACGTGTAGAGAAGGATATTCATTTATTTTTTGCGTAGGACATCTCTTAAGACTTCATCAACGATCGTATATCGATAACGTATATTGAAACAAAAAATCATGAAAATTGCCTTTTATTAATCTGACTGAATTCTGAAAATATATTTTGTTTCCAACACTTCATTTTGCGCAGAGTAGGTAACACGGTTTTAATTCCCACTTGCCAGGAAAATTGACGTTTATTTTATCTTCTAGGGAGGCAGCTGCCCCCCCCCCCCCCTGCCCCTACCTGGGTACATACGTACGCCTATGTATGTATTTGTAAACATGCTTTTGTGTTATGAGATTACATGAGTCATGACCACATAATTTTATGAATCTACTTTTTGAGGTCGTTAGTGAAAACATGTAGAATATTTGAACTTTTCATATCCAGTGCAGGCTGGTAAGCTGATGATGGTTATGTGTTCCATCCCGGATGGGACTGGACGGCGATTCATCTCCTGGGAGCTTTTATACCTCCCCCCTCTGTTGACACTAGGGGTGGCAGAGTCGGGTTACGGCGGGACATCGTCAAACAGTTTTAGCACTTTGATCGCGAGACACTTTTATTTTTTTGAAGTGTGACCGAACAATAACTCGTAATGATCATCAGCTTTGAAGACCCCTCGAACCATAATGGATGAGCATAATAATTGCTACCATGATTTGGCGGCTGTCAGCAGTATGCAGAATCAATTTAATCATTTTATTGCAATTTGCAGTTACTAGTGCGAAATTCACGGGCCCACGTCCCTCCGGCCCATGAATTTCGTACAATTTCTACTTTTAACTTCCTTCAACAAAATATTCTAAGAGCTTGCATTTATGTTCATTATAATAATTTATACATAAGCATTGAGCAGTATAAACTTGATCGAAGTTACGAAAAATATGCAAGAGTTTATTTTTCATGAAATACTTTGCATACATTTAAACGACAAACATAGCAATAAATAAAATTAATTATCTGAGAACAAAAACTTATTGTTGTAAGAAATGCCCCATACATATGCCGGACGACGGGACAATAATTAATAATTATTATTTTGAGATTCTCAAAAAACTGAACAATGGAGCGAAGCATTTCCTTTGTTTGTTAATTACGCGATTTTCTATTCAGGAAAATTTTCCATCATTTTATTTTGTTTTGGGTTCGCTGCTTCGTTGGAAAAACCTTAGCTGTTCCGTATAATGTTGGATTGAATAATAATAATTAAAATATTGTTTAGGGAAATACTTTTAGGGCAACGTTTTCATCAAAGGTTGAAGTATGGTTGGTAGGATCCACAATTTAGTATGTTTACAACATATTTATACCTAGTTTTGTCCTCAATATGTTCGCTTTATTCGGATGGTAATTTTATTTCGTAGTAGGTATGAGGTTTAATATACGACTAAAGTAGAATTAATTATTACACAATGAATTAATGAACGTTATAACACCACTTATAACGTTATGCTATACTGAAGGAGTGAAGGTCATACAGCTAACGTTCCGGTTGCTATTTATAAGTCATTAAATTTATTAGATATTTATGATTATACCAGTGTTATTCAACCTACTTTATGATGCGACCCCGACCCCCGGGCCCCGACAGGAGATCGCCACCCACAAATTGAAGTATACTGGATTATACAAAATATGTATATTTGGGGGTATGAATTTAGTAAATTTTATACAAAATATGCGATTAAAAATTATAATAGATGACATCCGCAAGTCGCAACGCACTCCGTTGCGTCAAAATTAGTTTATCGCGCGGGAACCGTCCATTTTCAAGGATGAAAAGTATCTCCATACCAAAATTCAGCGAAACCGGTTAAGCGGTTTGGGCGTAAAAAGGTAACAGCCAGACAGACAGACACACTCTCTTTCGCATTTATAATATTAGTATGTATTACAACTTTAATAATTGATGTAACGTATGCAAATTTCATTTGTTCCGATCTTTATGTGTATAACAGACTTTCAAAGTAAAATGTAGAGGCGGGTTTTTGTTCGTTTATCACGAACTGAAACGGAATTGAAAGGATAAAATATGTTTGTTATTCTCATGTTAGACTTACTATTAATGTTGATTCGTTGTAATGTACAGGCAAAGACTTATTACCGCACTCAGAGACATATTTTAATGCTGATTAAACTTCAATTTAATGAAGTGTTTGACAGGTACTGTATGGGCTTATGTCAAATCTTTATTTACAGCTAAGTAATTATTATTTATCTCTAGACTCTGATTGCGGCATTTCAAACATAATATTATTTACTATTTAACTTTACAATTAATACAATACCTATTCAAGATTTGAAATGTTTAAGAGCATACGCTAACACTGTTTTTCCATACAAACGTATTCCTCAATTTACTGCCAGGACAATGCGTTAGAGAAATGATCTTTATGCAATATTTGGATCTGTAAAAACTATGCCTCTACGTTCGATTTTTTCTAAATTTACTAATAAATAAAAAATATGACCCTTCAAAAATCGCAAAAAATAAATGCCCCGTACCCCGCCAATCCATCGACCATAAAACAATTTTGAAAGATCTTTAAGATAAAATAAAAACGTAGAGGCATAGACTCACTCTTCCTAAAGATATTAAAAAAAAGCTCTATTTTGAAGGAGGAATCAGAGGAATACGTAACCTCGATTTACTGTGTCTGTCGAGCTATCATAATACACGTGCTATCATAATAAGCGTGATGGCAATAGTTTCTTCGTTTAAATTCTACTGTACCCGTGTTCCCTCTTAAGATCATTTACGAAGCCCTAACGGCTAACATAATATCGATATCTGTTTAGGGCTAAATTTGCTTGGAAATCTGGGTGTACGGTAGTGCACCCGCCGAGACGAGCCAAGCGAAGCTCAAGGGCACTACCTACCTTTTCTCGAAGTGTTTCGCCGTTTTTTTTAACCTTCATAGAATTGGTTTCCGTTGTAGCAGATACTTCATATTTTCAGGATATGATGTCATCAATAGGCTTATTAAGCATACAAAGTCTCAATTGAATAGCTCTTATACTTTAGATTTTATTGATATCTAAAATACGCCGATTTCGCAACTGACACACTAATGGTCATCAAAATGTTTAGCTACTTCCTGAAGTGCTAGAAAGCTGAAATTTGGTATGTAATCTAAGTTTAGTATACAACCAACAAAAAAATTCATAAACTTGTAATTTTCGTCCCCCATCCCCTAAAATTAGGGGGTGGAAGTTGACCCTTATAGAGTTGGTTTCCGATGTGCCAGATAGTTTATATTCTCAGGATATGATGTTAATAATAGACTTATTAAACATACAAATTCTCAATTGAATAGGTCTAATACTTTATATTTTATTGATATCTAAAATACGCCGAAATTTGGTTATAACTTATACGTCGTAAAATAAGTTTAGTAGGGGGGCAATGGAAGTTTGGAAGCAGCTTACAAAAAGAACTGAAATCCCACCAAAAACATTTCATGTAAAATGTCCTCGACGACCACAAAAGGTTTGCCCTGTAAAAAAAAGACATCAGATCTAATGTAGAGCCAAGCTTCTGAATCGACGCGGCCTAACTCTATCGACCCATAACTCCAACAGTACAGTAACAGTAATGTAACAGTAATACAGTTTGTACATAATAATTAATATCAGTAAGTATGTATGTATGGCTAGGCTGTTTCGTTACTTATTTCAGATAAGAAACTAAAATATATTCGAAACAGCGAAGCCATACATACTTACTAATATGTAGAAAGTGTTGAAGTTAGGGTCGATAGAGTTAGGCCGCGTCGATTCACAAGCTTGGCTCTACATTAGATCTGATGTCTTTTTTACAGGGCAAACCTTTTGTGGTCGTCAAGGACATTTTACATGAAATGTTTTTGGTGGGATTTATTATTTCTTGGAAATGTAATGTCAGATATAGTTATAGCTTGGTTTCAAGTTACATGTGGCTATTGTTACAAGCATGACATATTTTTATTTAATTTGAAATCTTGTAAAGTCTAAAAAAATGTTTATTAGTGTTTATGTCAGATTAAGGATTGATTCAGACTGCAACGCGACGCGTAGATGCATTTCTGTGCTGAATTGACAGATTGGCATATCGCCTCGCGCAATTGAAATCTGTCAAATCCATACAAATTTAGGACTGCATCTACACGTCGCGTTGCGGTCTGAATCAACCCTGCCTCTCTTAATATTTAAAATTTGAATGAAAAAACCTAAGAAAATAAAAGCTTAAATCTCATTAATAAGACAATAACTAAGACATAATAAACATAACACCGTAACGATACATAACCAGTAAGTTTAGGAAGTAGGAACCGGTCGAACAAACCTGACCTCTATCAACACCGATATCTGTCGGGAAACGCATCGAGAAATGTACACAAATCGGAAATTCTCGATAACTCACACATCATAACTATACACTCGTATAAATAAAGACTTATACTTGGAAACTTTTAGCACAGTCCGGGTGTCCATGTCTGTGGGATATCACTGAAATCTGTCACTCGTGTGATGGAGGTCTAGCACTATAGCACCTCCATACCGCGCGTCAGCCGCACGCCGCGTCTTCGCACTACTTCGCTATATTATTTGTATTACTTTGCTAATGTAAGATAACATAGTGCAAGCTAAACATAGTAAGCGTATAGCATGTACACTCGCAACGGAAAATCAACTCTATGATGATAATAGTAGAGCGGTTTTCCGCACCGCGAGTTTTCGCACTTGCGTCCTTACAGAGCGACCGGTTTGGGTAAACACTGAAAAATAATATGATAATAAAATTTATGCTTTATGATTATCGAGGTTAGATTTAAATTTTAATGACGGCGAATTAGGAAAACTGCTCGGCTCGGCGGGTGCGAGCGAGACGGAGCACGCGGGCAAGGTCACGATAGGCACTTAACAAAATGTTACTACTTGTATTTGCTTTCTTGTGCATAATCTTTAGGATAATTAGTAGACAAACAGGTTGGTCGCTCCCGGTGGCAGTAGGGTGACAATACTTTTATGTTAGGGTGACCACTTTCTGCGATTTTCGGGACTCGATAATGTTATGGACCACGCTTAACATAACTCGATATGCAAATTAAATCATCACGCTCAACAACATTCTTAAGTCATTAATGAAGTATGTAGTAACGCTACATTTTTATTGCTCATTAGTAAAGACAGGTAGAGTACCGAGCGACTCTATCATACGTATAGAAATAACTCTAAATACCTATCTTATTATATAACAATAGTGTCCTTAGGCTGACTGACGATTAGGTAACTGCAACCCAGACTGGTTCCCCAGTCTGGGTTGCAGTTACCTGATCGTTAATTAAATATTATGTCATCCCTTTTGCTCTTTGTGTTTAGAAAGAGAAGGCATTCTATTTTGTCAAAAGATTAATAATGATTAATGACCCAGTCTGGGGTAAGTGGGCATTAGAAACCTGTAATAATGGTTAATTTTAAGTCGCACTTACCCCCTCTTCAAGCGGTGTGGGGAACTGCGTCAGCGGTTTCACAGCAACATCTTCCAATGCTGCCTTCCGCCTGAAATAACATCAACTATAGTTATACTACAAAATCTATACTTCCATACTAATATTAAAAATGTGAAAGAGTGTCTGTTTATCTGTCTATGTCTACTGCCTCTTCACGGCCAAACCGCTTGCTTTTCAGCAAAATCGGTTCAGATTTTGCTGAAAAGCATGGAGATATTTTGAGTCCCGGGAAAATGTACGGTTCCTGCGCGGTAAATGAATTTTGGCTACGGAGTTGCGGGCGTTATCTAATGAACTAGGTATATCAAAATACAGAATAGTTATTATGTAAGTTATTATTAAATACGGTATTTTTTCTTTACCCCATTCTGCAATGGAAGAAAAGAGTTGACGAGCATACTAATCAACTGATAAATAATCGCAAAACACGGGGGTTTTTACTTATGTAGAGCACTTGCTAGTACCAGCAGGGAAACTGATTCATTTGAGGGCAGAAGACAGACCAACTGGTCGGGTTACGTCAAGTCAATACCAGTACCAATTGGTGGTTTATGTCAAGCCCAGTAGTACTCGACCTATAATGTAAGTCGTAATCCTAGATCCTCCATCTGCCTATAAATTAAATTTTCTCGTAGTACAAAATATCTCTCTTGTTTCACAAAATTTCATGATATTCTGTCAAACAAAGATATTTCGTTCACTTGATATAATATGACATATCTACATTACATAGACTTTACGAATAATATAGTAGTATTTATTATTCGCAACATAAACTCATAAGAATATCGTAACAAAGATACATCTTGTTAGTTCGCTCTACAATGGCCCTTTTTCAAAAGGGATATAATACGAAGTAAGAATAAACTCGAAAAGATATCACAAAAACCCCTTGTACCACCCTGGGTGATAATTGGAGGTCCTTTCTTCTGTTACTAAAAACGCTTCCGTCAGCTACATACAAAAAGAATCACGATATACGGATGTACTAGATGACGCCCGCAACTTCGTTGCGCCAAAATTCGTTTATCGCGCGGGAACCGTACATTTTCCGGGATAAAAGTATCCTATGACCTTTCCCGGGACTTAAAGTATCTTCATACCAAATTTCAGCAAAATCGGTTCAGCGGTTTGGACGTGAAGAGGTAACAGACAGACAGACAGACACACTTTCGAATTTATATTATTAAGTTTGGATGCAGCGCTGGATATAGTCGAGTATTATTATAAAATATTAACTATACAAAATACAAAATCTTTATTGTCATAAACTTCTTTCTTCCTTCTTCATATCTTGTCCAGATAAACTCATTGTAGTTTTTGCGGCAAGATTTTATAATGAAAAGAAAATACAAGATTTTATAATATTATTGTATACAGTATTGAACAAAATAAATAAATAAAACTCTCACAGCGCTGCTACTTTTACAGTGAACTCTATAATATAAGGTAAATATACCACCCTAACGTATTATCACTTAGCTATGTTTTGTTACAACCTGTATAAGGTTTGGTAAACTCAATTATAGGGACGGCCGCAACTCCGTTGCGGCAAAACTCATTCATCGCGCGGGAACCGTACATTTTCCGGGACATAAAGTGCCTATCCTATGTCCTTTCCCGAAACTCAAAGTTCAGTTCAGCGGTTTGGGCGTGAAGAGGTAACAGACAGGCTGACAGACAAACACACTTTCGCATTTATAATATTAGTGTGGATGTTTTAGTTTTAACTGAGAAAGGTGCGTTTGTATGGAATGTTGTGACTTTGCGCACTTTAATACTTATGGCAAAGACTCTGACTTGAAACAGGTTTTTCACCCCGAGAACGTAGAGTTTTCATGTCCGATAGTGCATCTATACGCAGGCAAAGGTAACAGAAGGATTTTTATTTATCAACCTTCAATTAGGATGGAGGACAGTTTTTTTAAAATATCTCTATCAATCGCTTCCGGCTTTTTACATCGTTGTGGTAGTTAAACTGTGAATTGTGATAAATATTCTTATAAAGCGTGTTACAGCGTCATAAAATACTCTACCTTCAGAGGGTACAGATTACAATATCGTCAACATCTTATTCATCGAAGAATTCTTGTAAAGAAAGTTACAGCAAGGTTTTATTACGTGTTAACTTATTATAATAATATACAGTAAAACATTTTCAGACTAGACTCCAATTGAGCGTACGGAGTAACGATATTTTACATAACTTGTTGTCGCAAAATAGTGCAGTATTGCGTCGCACGCACGTAAAACTTGTAATCGTATCGAGCGAGTTCGATTTTAAGGACTAATTTAAGTTACTCTATTAAACGGTATATTAATATGCGAGTCACAACTCACATGGTACCCCGGTAGGTGATATCAAAATTTGAGCTTTCTAAATCCACATGATAATAATCATGATTGTGCAATGTACGGAAGAAAAAGTATTTTATTTTGCTACCGACATGCTTGGTATTTTTAGTTTCAGAAATTCCACGCCTATTTTTCTTGCACCAAACCGAAAAATTCTTTTGTATAATTTACATATTTAATTGAATGTATGTATGTGAAACTCTCCAAAATGAAAGTTTCTTTATAATAAACATGTTATGCTGTTTATACAATTTTATTCATAATAAATAGTACTAAAATAGCTGTTTAGTACCCTAAGGAAATGATAGTAAGCCTTATTTACCTGAGCAGTATAAACTTGAAGACGGGTCCGACCAGCCCCTTGATGATGGCGGACGCGTTGAGGTGGCAGCGCCCGTGCAGCACTATGCCGTTCACCTGCGGACAGACGACCAGATTGTGTAACAGACAGAGAGAGAGAGATAAAGAGAGAAAAAGCTGTTTTTTTGTATCACATGCTTTTATACATAAACGCTTGTGTGACACGCAGGAATCGTATTTTTTAACCAACGTCCAAAAAAATGAGGAGGTTATATATGTTCGGCTGTGGATATATTTTTTTCGTATGTTCAACGATTACTCCGCCGTTTGTGAACCGATTTTCGAAATTTTTGTTTTGTTGTATTAGGTTTCACTCCATTTTGGTACCATATTCACAAAAGTGGTGACCTGATGATGGGATCCATGAGTAATCGAGGGAACTCCTCGAAATTTATATGGAAACATATGGTGATTTTGGTTTAATGAAAAGCATCCTAAGCATATGCTACCAAAACGCAAGATTTTGTACCGAGGTATACTATGGTTCCGAAGATACTAAGAGAACTCCGGATTCCTTATAGATACAACTTTGGGGGTTTAGGCACTGTTTTAAGAACTGAAAGCATATGCTACTATGCAAATTACATTTATCATCATCATCATCATTACCACGTCAGGGTCACCAGTGTCACCAAAATAGAACATAAAAAATTCAACCTTATCTCCAGAGCGTAAGACAGACATTTGACATTACTTCTGAGAAGTAAGTTAAAGATTCTGCTGTATCTGGTATCGACTTCAAAATGATGAAGATTAAATACAGAAATATGTGGTTGGGTTTTAGCTGAATTCGGAAAAAGGCACTACTTATTAGATAGGAAACATTATTTAATACTTTTTAGTTCATCTTATAGGATGTTATTATTGTTTTTACCTTGGAAGTCAGTTTTAATTTTTTGTTGAAAATAATAATCATGAGATGAAAACAATACTAGATCCTTTTATGGGACTTAAGGTATCTTGGCTCGGTTTCATCTAAATCGATTTGGCGATAGCGTGACGAGGTCACAGACACTTTGAATTAATGTTGATCGTGGATTAAATATTTTATTACTATTATAGACCAAACCTAAGGCTAGTCAAAATAATACAAAAGTTAACATTAAATAAGTAAGTTTATAACTCGCTTCGAGACTTTAACGAAATATAGTTCGTATGTTTATGAAAAGAAAGGATGGTCCATTCTTTTGGAAAGGACTCGCATAATATTATGTGGAAGCCATAAAATCAAAATCAAAATATTTTATTTCCAAATAGGTTAACAAAGTTAACATCTTTTAGAACGTCGTGTCCACATGAGGCCTACCACCGGTTCGGGAACTAACCCGGCGAGAAGAGCCGGCGTAAGAAACTCGCAAAGACGCATAGAAGAAATAATGTTTACACCGGAGTAATAGTTATACCGTGAACCGTAACGTACCGAGAGGTATGTTTCAATCACAAGTCACAACACAAAACGGGAATAGTTGGCGAGACTCTTCTGACTCAGTTTCGATGCGATGTATGGCGCGTAATTCATAAGCGGATTATCCTATATCCTACCGACTGCGCCAGTTAGCAAGCGATAGCATTTTTCAAACATTAGAAAAGTAGTTAAGCTGCTTTCACCAGCGAGAACTTTGGTCACAGCACTCACAACTGACAGCATGGCCCGTATAAATAGTCAGTAGGTACTCAAGATGCATCTCGGTCTCGAGACACGGTTCAGGCTCTGTGATTGGTTGGCTGTCAAAATTTGGACCAGTCACAGAGCCGAACCGCGACTTCACACCCGCCTCTTAAGTACTGACTATTACGGGCCTAGTATATCAATTCGGAAAAGAATCGTAACCGTATCGCTTGGAGCCGTTCAGTATTCTTCCCAACAGTAACGCACACTAATCGTAATCGTAATGTAATCGCCTCACCCTTTCGACTTTCGCGGTTTCCTACGAATTGCGATCCCTTTCCGAGTTTACAATATGTGACCTTTATTCCTTGATTTTTATCATACTCCTTAAGGTACAAAATAGCTATGTTACATTTACCATGTAAATGCTGTAACAAAACAATAATTTAGTCCAATTTAATCCTTTTAATATTTATGTGTAGATTAATTTTGAATAGCGTATAGCACAGTCCTACTCCTGTAGCAAGTTGGCACGTCGCCAACACTGTATTGCTCGTTATTGCTCGGTTATGAGGCGATCTTGCGCGCAACTCGCAAGTTTCTCACACCAACGTCCTATTCTGGTGTTCTAATTCTTGCAAAGGTCGATCGATTTAGGGTAGAATCACAACTATTATTTATGCATCTATACTTAATATTATAAATGCGAAAGTGTCTGTATATTAAGCTGCTGAACCTGTTTAGATAAATTTCTGTACGTAAAGTGCCGGCAAAAGACATAGGATAGTTTTATGCCAGAAAAGTACTAAACGAATTCCGCGTATTAATATTATATTATATTAGAGATGTGCCGATTAGTCGGCCACTTTCATGGTCGGCGACTAGTCGGCGAATAGTCGGCAAAAAGCGCCAGCTATCCGGCTTTTTAATTTGTTTAATTTTTGCTATTATTGGAATTACATTAAAGAAAAAGGTCTTGATTATTTATAATGTGTTTATATCACACTTTACACTTACATATTTTAAAATTCAATGAAGAGTTTCTGAAATCACTTGCTACGAGTAATAAAGAAACATTTTTTAAAATATATTAATTAAAACAATTTAAGTATGTATTATTAAATCAAGATTGCATATCTTATATCTTTAAACGAGCAATTCTTGTGAGCGAAGCTCGTCATATAGCTAGTTATGTACTATCAGATAAGTTTAATCCTAGGCAGTAAGCCCAGCCGACAGACCATAATAATTAAAATTGAATTGATATGAACTGACCAAATGACGATTCAATTTCCTCGATGGTACGTGAAATATTTCCTGAGAACCATCAACTGCATAAAAACAAAAAAAAATGTATCGTACTCGAAGTAAACAGGACACGATCGCAGGCGGCGTGTGTGACTTACAAGCGAATCAGCTGTAAAAAAAAAGCATTACGGAAACTTTCGATAACATGATCGGCTTGGCCGACTAGTCGGCCGATTAGTCGGTTGGACGGCTAGTCAGCCAAAGTCATGATCGGCACATCTCTATTATATATGTATGTAAATAAATTTGCGATAAACAAAGTAGCCGCAGCGGGCATCACCTATAGTTAAGAAATAAATGTTTGTAAAGAAAATGTGCTGAAAGATGAAAGTTTCTCTGAGATATCGACAAAAATAATTTATAATTATTATTAAATAGTCTTTGATTATTACAGCGACTATCGCCCTACCGTAAACATTAAGTACAGCTCGTTTACATAAATAGGGCTAAAACAAATGATAGTAATTTATTTGATCTTCTGTAGACGCGTGATGCCAGAATAATTTTCATCTGTCACTGACATAATAGCAATGCGTTCATTCTCATTGCTCGTTCAGTTCTGGCAGGCGTCCAATGTTTAATAGCATCTTGAGGTGAACGATGATCGATGACCGAATGAACTGAGATTGTGTCGTGTCATGCTCTTTTTATTGCCGGGGGTCGTAAGTTCATTATTTTATGCCATATATTATGTTAAACTCTTCGACTTTCTCAGGATTTGCCTAAAATTGCTATGTAGAGAAAAATATTGCTGTTTTAGGCTGAGTTCTAATATAATAACACTTAGTGCCAAAAGTAAAGTAAGCAAAAACTTTAAGATGCAACTTTGTATTTTTTCAAAAGAGACATGCATTAATACAAACTAAATATTGAATGTTTAAAGAAAAAAAAATGAGGGTTTACTTTATAACTTTACTTTTTATTTGGTTTGAGTACTTTAATTGAGAACCTCCAAACTTATGTTTAATAATATCATTACTTTATTATTTTATTAGATGACGTCCGCAACTCCTAAGCGCCAAAATTCGTTTATCGCACAGGAATCGTACATTTTTCGGGATAATAAGTTTCCTATGTCCTTTCCCGGGACTCAAAGTATCTCCATACCGGCAAAGTCGGTTCAGTCGTTTGGGTGTGAAGAGGTAACAGACAGACATTGGCATAGGCACACTTTCACATTTTTAATATTATTAGTATGGATAATAATGTTTACTACTTACTATAATAATATAGACATAACTGTTAATTAAGTAGAAGTACATTTTATTCGCGTGTGAATATTATACTGTTAGAACATTATAATATTAAGCACGCTAAGGGCCTTATCACACTGGCGATTAGTGAGCGATTTGAATTCAATTCAATTCATTTATTAACTAACTACTATTAACTAACACTAAAAGTGTAATACAATAGGTGGTAATGAGGTTCTTATGGTCTAACACTTTTAGCTATATATAAAATAGCATGCAAATATATAAAAATATGAATTATCTCTAATTATTATTCTAAAGTTATCACTTATCATTTAATATTATTAGAAGTCAACAAAAATAGTAAACTCTAGGTAATAATCAAAATAACAAATTGGTAGTGTGATGGACTATTAAATCGTAGATGGCATGTCAGTACAATATTGCTTAAAATTATCATGTTTATTACATAATTATAGAAAAGAAAAACAAAAAAAAAAAACACATCAAGTTCATATGAGATAATTAAAATAACTATACATATGTCATAGAATTAATTAAATTATAGTAAGTAATATGTCAATGTTTTACGAAAATTAATTAAATTAAGGTCACAATGATTAAAATAAAAGAAAAGAATATAGAAATTAGTCAATAAGTCAAGGTATAATATAATTATAAAATATGTTACATGTCATTTTTTGAATTGAATAATTCCTTTACCGAGTAGAAGTTTGCGGCGTGGCGTGGAAGCCATTTTGTACACTCGTCTAGGGATGTGACCTCAGAATCCATTTTGCTACTGAGTGTCCAAAACGCGGAAGGCAAGCTGCGTGCATGCCGCGCAATTGCGGCGCCATCGCGGCGTGTGCGCTGCGCAGTCGCGTCGCTATCAAATCGCTCGCTAATCGCCAGTGTGATAAGGCCCTAACACCGTTGTCTTCGCCACAATATTTCTAATTGCCCCCAGTTTAAAAATATTGGGGTTGAATTTTACATTTGGCCCACTTTCACCCCTAAATCTTGGGGGTCGAGGGCGAACTTGACTCCCATTGTTTGTGTTGAGGGTACTTATTATAAGACGACTTTATTTAAATAGGTACAGTCGGGAGCGTTTAATTGAAAAATGTAAACGGCACATAATAACATTATTATGTCGTTTGAATATTGTGTTTGCAAGCAAAAAATGTTGTGTTTAAGCGTTGTTCATAAGGATAAAACAATAAAATTACGTTTTTAATAAGTAACTAATAAACGCAATTACTTTAAAAAAGTTTTCTTCGTGAGTCGAAACTTTTATTATTATTATTAGGTATTTTCAGTAATGCTACACAGGCTAGTAGGTACACACTTACACAGGCTTATATTTAATGAAGCTCTAAAGGAGACCTACGTTAATATTCTCGGTAATATTAAGTGGCGGTGATAAATGATAATATTAATAACATTAATCATCAGATATTCTCATCGGTAAAATGGAGCTCGCCAGCTTTGATAACCTATTAGATTGCTGGTGCTGCTAATTGAAATTTTCAAAAATAGCCCAGCATAATGGCGAATCGTAACGATCTCATACGGGTGTTGATAAACAGCCGTAAATCACGCGCACGCGCTGATGTGGCCAGGAAGCTGTAAAGGCGCTTACTGACTTGGCGACATTAAGAGAAGTTTCTCTAATTTGTATAAAATAGCGACATATGGAACAAATTTAACTCTGGAACGAACTGTCACCAGTAGTATTTCCGGACCTATACGACCTGCAAACCTTCAAGAAAAGAGCGTATTCCCTCTTAAAAGGCCGGCAACGCACCTGCAGCTCTTCTGATGTTGCGAGTGTCCATGGACGACGGTAGTTGCTTACCATCAGGTGACCCGTTCGATCGTTTGCCCCCTTATTTAATAAAAAAAATTGTATACAGAATGTAACAAAACTAAGTGATAATATTTTAGGAAGTGTACTGTATTCCTAGAGTTCACTGTGAAATATGTAGCGCTGAAACTACAAAAATTTTCTTATGCATTACATATGTTATCGAAAGTAGCAAATCTAGATACTCTACTTATTACGTACAATGCATGTGGACACAATATTAAGGTATGGAGTTATATTTTGGGGGAACTCCACAGATAATGCACGCATATTTAGGGCACAAAAAAGATGCGTACGATCCATGTGTAACCTTAAACAATCAGATAGTTGTCAGCCATATTTCAAAGACCTAAAGATATTAACGTTACCGTGTTTGTATATATATGAGTCTTTAGTATTCCTTAAGAAAAGTAATATGCATTTATATGAAAATTTCAGTAGCACACGTCACAAACGAAAATTAAAAATGCCGCCATCAAAAACTACAAAATTTAATAAAAGTACGTATGTAATGATGCCGAAACTCTACAATAAACTACCAAATGACATTATAGATATTGACGATGTAAATAAATTTAAGATGAAATTAAAATCATTCTTAATCGATAAAAGTTTTTACACTGTTAAAGAATATTTGAATTAAATATAATATAAAATAAAAATAATATAATAATAGAGCTCAATCATAATGAATACAGTATTGTCCTTCTATGTTCAATTAAATTTGTAATATTATTATATTAAAATGTACTTGTATATTTAGTTACTTTAGGATCCTATTTATTGTAATATTTGCATGCCATTAAAACGGCAAAACATGTACTATTTTAAAATTGTAACATCTTTTTATCATGTTTTGAGCAAATAAAGATTTGAGTTGAATTGAATTGAATTGAATCGAAAGAGCAATTTTTTTGTGACTTATATGGGTTCGTGCCCGAGCACCATGAGTTTGCCTAAGCAAAGGTTGTAAATAAAAGTTGTTCTTTTAGCGCTGCTACTTTTACAGTGAACCCTATCTAGGGGACTCATACGAGTACACACCCTCAAATATTATTACATACTAAGTTTTGTTACCATGTAGATAAGCCTATATTGTATAGATTGTAATTTTTTTTATAAGATAAGGGGGCAAACGAGCAAACGGGTCACCTGATGGTAAGCAACTACCGTCGCCCATGGACACTCGCAACATTAGAAGAGCTGCTGGTGCGTTGCCGGCCTTTTAAGAGGGCATACGCTCTCTTCTTTAAGGTTTGCAGGTCGTATTGCCTATTGGTCCGGAAATACTGTTAGTGACAGTTCATTCTAGAGAAATTTCAGAGTTTTACAGTGCGCGGAAGAAAGTTACGCGAAAAACTTATAAATTGCCATCCATAAAAATGTGTCAAATTATAATATTGTGATTATAATATTTGGACGTCGTCAACTACGACAAAATATGCGATCTACCGAAATGTAACATCTTTAGCAACCATATTTTATCCAAATAAATATCATTTCATTTCATTTCATTTCAAAAACGTACGGTGGAAGACTGCCACTCATCAAGGTGATGAGGATGGTAAATTTTTCGCGTGGGGTTTCACATTCGATCATTAGGCATGCGATCCGACCACGATCAAGCCAAAAGGATATATATGTGTTTTAGTCACTTCTCTGCATCTTTCAATCGTAGCGTCTATAAGTTTCCGATTCGATTTTATGAATGAAGGCGTAAATATGTGTGGGCTAGGCTTTGTTGTGAGTGGCCAAATGGGACCATTCCATGTCGTAAAGACAACAGATTAGCCTAAAATTGATATCTGAAGCAGGTAATCTTGGATTGATGCTTTGTCACATGTGTCCCACCCGAAACAGTTCTTGCACTCCTTTCTGATAATACCAGTCACTAGATAAGCAGCTTACAGAATACATAAACAGTGGTAGTCACGGCATCGGCATTAAGCTTTTCTTTATTGTCTAAGGATCGTATCGATTAATCCAACGCTAATCATGTTCCTCAGTGCGTACACACCTCAACCAGCAACTAAGCAATTGGCACGGCTCCACATCATTGTTATTGACGGCCGCTCTCCACGACATTGGCGTTAGAGCCGTTGGGGCGATTAAAAATGTCATAACACGCGACAAATCTCTATTATTGAGATTGATCTGGTGTGGACGAGGATAATGTTGTGGTAATAGCTGATTATGATCGCAGATAGAATAATTATTGTGGATAAGACGGCACTAACGAGTAGCATTCTGTTTCTCTGATTTTGGTTTTTGCGAAGGATTAGGAATTCTTTTGATGGTGCACTAATTTGAAGCACATAAAACGGTAGAATACACCGTTCAAGATATTTCAAAAGTTAATTTTAAAGTGGGATTATCCTAAACTGCCAACCTGCTGCAACTTTAGGTTTTAAACCGTCACAGGAGTCGGAGAGTCCCACATAACCCTGCGATTCCTTCCCTCACTTAACACACGTAAAGAATGGTTTAAGTTTACCACAAACTCACCTCCAGTATCTCATCGCCGACCTTAACGGGCGGCTGCGCGGCGATAGCGGCGCCGGCTGGGTTGAGGCCGCACACGAACACGGCCATGCGGCTGCGGTCGCGGTGCCCGGCCAGGCTGAGCCCCAGCCCGATCTGCCCCACGCGCTCAAGCTTCACCACCACCACGTTGTCGCCCAGCGACGCGTACTTCTTGCGGATCTTGTCTGTGGAAGAACTGTGATGTTAGTTATGTAACAAGATACGTAGGTACTATCGTGGAAATTGATTCCTGGCCAGTTGACGGACCTACGTCATGTAGTCGGCTATGTCAATTCAATATGTCAATTCAATGTTAATCGGTCGGCTGGATTTGACGTAACGCGACCAAATTACTTAGGTCCATCATCTGCCTAGAAGTCAACTTCTCTGATAGTATAAGGTAGGGACGGCAGTGTTGTGTTTGGAAGATAGTTACGAGAGTAGCAATTTATTAATTGGGGCCCATTGCTTTTACAGGTCACAGAAATAATAATTATTTTTAACAAAAAATTAAAACCGACTTCCAAGGTAAAAACAATAATAACATTAATATGAACTAAAAAGTATTAAATAATTTCTACTATCTAATAGTGCCTTTTTCCGAATTCGGCTAAACCTCAACTATTTCTGTACTCAATCTTCATAATTTTGAAGTCGGTACCAGATAGCTGAAACTTCAGTCCTCTGACAGAATATTTGAAACTTTTGGAACTGGCACCGACTTCAAAATTATGAAGATTGAGTACAGAAATAGTTGAGGTTTAGCCGAATTCGGAAAAAGGCACTATTAGATAGTAGAAATTATTTAATACTTTTTAGTTCATATTAATGTTATTATTGTTTTTACCTTGGAAGTCGGTTTTAATTTTTTGTTAAAAATAATAATAATTTCACTCTTTTTAGTTACACTAGTAGATAAACCTTCGCGTATATTTTACCTAAGTATCTTATTACAATTTGTTAAGAGTCACAACTCACACTCACAAAATAATATACCTATTATCAGTGAAGTGAACATATTGTGCTAAGTAATTTAACAATTTTAATGCTTCAAGCCCCAAGCGGTCACCGGCGATTGCGATAACAATAGAAAGGCTATTGTGTCTCGTTTTTCCACGATCGAAGGATCTATCAGATAAAAAATTGTATAAACTTGCATAGGATGTAGCGTAGCTACTCATAATATTTAATATTATCATAATTATTGACAGCTGTTCTTGTAATAAAGAATTCAAATCGATACTTAGTGCGCCATCTATCGATTAATAAGTATAACTAATTAAAAAGACTCTTAATGACTTTGTTTTGTTTAAATGCTCTTTTTACAATAACTTTATTTCAATTCTATTTGTCTATTTAAATTTTATAAAGTAGTTAATAAAGTATTCGATCTGTATATAAAGTAGTTAGTAAAGGATTCGATCTGTCGTCTGCCGCCATGCGCCGCGCGGCGGCGACGCCGTCGCCTCTACGGCGCCGACCGCCGTCATGTATTAAATAAACAGGTGTTGTTATACAGTACATAATTATTATTATTAGTATATCCATACCTATGCCTTGTACTATTATCTAGTCTGTGCCATGAGACATTGGTGACCTTAACACGACGTGGTAATGATGATGATGACGATGATGATGATTATGATGATGAATATAAATTGCATAGTAGCATATGCCTTCTGTTCTTAAAACAACGCCGAAACTCCCAAACGTGTATCTATAAGGAGTCAGGAGTTCTCTCAGCATCTTCGAAACCATGGTATACCTTGACCCAATATTTGACTTTTTGGTAGCATATTCTTAGTACACTTCACATAAAACCAAAATCACCATATGTTTCCATATAAATTTCGAGGAGTTCCCTCGATTACTCATGGATCCCCTCATCAGGTCACCACTTTTGTGAACATGGTACCAAATTGGAGTGAAACCTAATACAACAAAACAAAAATTTCGAAAATCGGTTCACAAACGGCGGAGTAATCGTTGAACATACAAAAAAAAAAAAAAAAAAAAAAAAAAAAAAAAAAAAAAAAAAATCCACAGCCGAACATATAACCTCCTCGTTTTTTGGAAGTCGGTTAAAAAATAAAATCACCATCTTAAGAAGACACTTTCTTAAAATACCTATGTACCTATAATGTAGATAATATCTTCTCAATCAAAAACCAGCAGACACCAATATGTGTATTTTGACGGGGATAAAAATAACTAAAGCGATATTGAGGAGAAAAATTAACGAACGGTGTTTGCAACGCGCCCGAAAATACTCTGTAACAAACTGTATTGATTGCTGTACTTGCACGTCTTGTATTACTTGCCTTACGAATGCAGAATAAAAATCAATATTTTTATAACTACCTACTTTTTTTTCAAAACTTTTGTCTTGAAGACGGAAGTTATTGCTCACAGCTTGAGAGGCGGTATTTAAGTATAAATATTAAGTATTTAAGTAAGGAGTAGGCAGCATATAATTCATAATACAACGTAAAGTATGAAAAAAAGAAGTCATGAAAAAAAGAACATACATTTTTATGGTAAGAATACCTGCTTTTGGCACCCATGTGTGTGCTAAAAGATAAAACCAGGTTTCAGTTTCTATACCACAGATAGGCTATTCGAGCAAAGCAGTCTCTTCTCAGATGTGCCATATTCTTAGAAAAGTATTTTAAATCATTTCCCACATCCAGATCCGAAGACGTATCACAGACATGGGTCTGCGGCGGGGAAATTGTTCCATTACCGTCAATTTCGTGCGGTAACTAGATTTACCCCGCCCCTCGCCTCACACCCTCGCAATATATTACCGCTGGACGTAAGAAACTATTTGGTTTGCTATGTATGGTCGAAGCCTTTATATGAAAGTTATGGTAGAGTTACCAGTTGCCACCGCTCCTTGCGATCAGTGTACCATAGAAGAAATTGATTTAAGGCAGTTGTCGGACCTCAATTCAATTCAATTGGTCGGATTAATTGTCAATTCAATGATAGCTGTGATCTGTCGAATAGGTTTGATACAGCGCGACCAAACATATAATCTATGAATCAACTTCTCTGTTGACTGTTAGTGCAATTGCAACGTGAAAAGGCGATGCGATGCATTTTTTTGCCTTTCAAAACTGTACTCTATTTACTGCAAGAAGATACACACTTCTGATAGACTTGTCAGCCACGGTGTTGGGCTACCTATTCCAACAACGTGAACTGTTCAAGACTCAAGGAAATCTTAGTGTCAGCCCTAAGATTGCCTTGAGTCTTGGACATTTCTTCCTCTCAACTCCGTCCGTTCCGTCAATATTAGTTGCAATTTAAAGCTTTCCTACACATGTCCTCGAGTACTATCTACCTCATTAGCGATGACGGAACCAAACTCATGGTGTATCGATTGATCTGGAGAGGCCAGACTCGACCCAGTTGTGAGCTGACACTCGCGGAATATCAACGAGCTGATTACAACCTGATGGAGGTGATACGTACGCCTCATGAATATGCAGCCCGCGAGACTCTCACGTCAGGCGGCATCTTTCGTGTTAGTGCATCATGTAATTGAGAAGTAACTGATTTAAAGTTAAAAAAACAAGTGAAAAACTGCGTTCGTCATTACTCATTATTCATGTACCCAATGTCACTCTTGCAGCAAAATCATACCCGCTGTTTGGGCTTTGGGCCCTAGAGCGGGCTAAAAAAATTTAAAATATATACTACTAATAAGAAAAAGTTTCTGCATCATTATATCACACTTTAAGCAAGTATTTTGAAATAAGGCAGCGTACACACAACAAACAAGCAAACACAGAAACATCTTGCAGTCGAACACAAAATAATCTACAGACCAATATTGTTTCTTGCAAATAAATAAACAATTAAAACAGTCACAACATTGTTATATAATGTAGTAAAAATCATTTAAAAGGCTGGAAAAGCAAACTTAAAGTTGTATTCACTGTAAAAAATCTTTTATAAGCTAAACCAATAACGAAGTAGGAATTATTTCACATTTATGTTGAATGAGATGTCATCTCATTATCTCATTAAAGATCTCATTAAATGTGAAATGCAAAGCTGCTGCACAGCTTGAAACATTTTATGTTAATGAAGAGGGTGCAAAGTAGGACTCAATAATCATGCTTGTAGTTTATCCGTGTGAATTTCAAGTAAATGAGCAATATTCAGAAATTAGGGCAATCCTATCAAATTTTGGTGACTCACTTAAAACTTGAAGAAAAACGACTTTACCTATCTAAAATGTACCTAAAATCAACTCAAAAAGCTACAAAAACGCAACTTCATCGTTCTTTTTAAAAGCTGCTTGTGGCGTTTAATGTAATAATTTTTCAAAATATGGTAATTTTTACAGACAACTGTTGTAATTATAAAGCCAAAACTACACAGGATCCGTCGCTGAACGTACAAACCTCGACTGAGGTAACTATTTATATAGCACGGTTAGATATTATATCAGGTTCGTTAGTTCCTGCATGTGAGGGAATGAAATATGATTATGCAAAGCAAAACTAAAACTGGCTCATGGATGTTAACAATAAAGAAAATGAATGTGTATTTTCAAGTAGACGCAGCAAACGGCAAATAGGTATGCCTTTGTTAAATTGTGAAAAAGTAATGAACGACACACAATGTTTTTGAAAAAAGAACAAGCTATAGCGCTATAATAGCGATACATAATATGACGATCCTCCAAACCTACAGACGGACAGTACAAAAGTAGTATTTCTACCTTTTGGGTACATGAACTTCGGAACCCTAAAACATAGATGAAGGAATAAACATACAATACCCGGCAATAAATATTGCACATCGACCTTTGGAAAGAGACATTCGGCTAATTGCGGTTTCATAGAGCGTTATCTTTGTAGCACACACCTATTTGACATTATGTCAGTCGTTGTTCAAATTCAATAGAGTGCAGTCGCATCCAGTTCAAAATATATATCTAGAGTTGTTAACACCCCTAAATTTGCTACAGCTGTAATTTTCCAAAAGAATTTTAAATACGTAAACATAATTTGAACACCCTTTTTTATTTTATTTTACCCGAATATAAAGCCATAGAAAATTTGGTGTATTTTATACAAAGAATAATAAAATTGTCAAAAGAAGCAAACCTTAATTGTTTTAACAGCTCCTAATATATACCGGACTTTTTGTATTTCGTGCGTAAGAGATAACGCTCTACAAAACCGAAATTAGCCGACTGTCACTTTCCAAAGGTCGATGTGCAATATTTATTGCCGGGTACTGTAGGAAGTTACGCGTATATAAGCTAGGAACATAACCGTCTCCGGAGAATTTGTCGAGACAAAGAGCGCGATATAATTTATTTACGGAGTTTTTATATTCAAACGCAAAAATAACATTTTATCGCTCGCCGAAAAGAGTTCAGCACATTTCCACGACATAAATAGGGCTGGAACTCGCTGAAAAATAAAAAATAAGCACTAAACTTGGGTTAAATCTCGTAAATTTTTTTTCGAGATAAGTCCTGAAATAATTTGAAAGTGATGATATTATATATATTTTTTAACAATTTTCACGTAGATGTAAGTACTCGGGTAAAAAAGATACAAACTTTGGCGTACAGGTACTTAAAATTATAATTAAGCAAACCAAATGAATAATAATTACTTAGCTACTTAATTTGGTTTAACAATACTGAACTTTATCACAAAACGCCCTATTATTGTCCAATCCACAGAAAGAGTGTTAATAATATCATCTCTTCATATATCGAAGTGTGAACCCTGGCAAGATGAAGATAGAGCGGCCACAATCTAGCGTGCCATTAATCAGGGAGCATGTTTATTGGGCAGTAAAATAGCCATCATCCCCCACGTCAGCTCACTAAACTCTTTGTGACTATGACTATGGCTAATTTGATTTGGTCAAATGTGTTTGAATTGGCTAGTTTTCGTATAAAATTGGCTTATTAGCTTAGGGTCTCGCCGATCGGAGTTTTAGAGAAATTAAAATATTACCTATGCCTTTTCGTGCACTAATACGAGGAGAGAGAGAGATCCATACTAATATTATAAATGCGAAAGTGTGTCTGTCTGTTTGTCTGTCTGTTACCTCTTCACGCTCAAACCGCTGAACCGATTTAGCTGAAAATTGGCATGGAGATACTTTGAGTCCCGGGAAAGGACATAGGATACTTTTTATCCCGGAAAAATGTACGGTTCCCGCGCGATAAACGAGTTTTGGCGCAACGAAGTTGCGGGCGTTATCTAGTAAGATGATAAATCCAGGGTTAACTTTAACTCAGGTTAGCTCAAGGCGGACCAAGAGTACTTAAATCAAAATCAAAATATTTATTTCAAAATAGGTTAACAAAGTTAACTCTTTTAGAACGTCTGCATGAGGCCTACCATCGGTTCGGGAACTAAGTAGCCAAAAGACCTAAAATAAATTACGTGCAAAAAGTTGTCTATGGTCACTAGTTTTTTTTTTAAGTTTAAGGTATTCCTTGGCAGGGCCGTGTTAAACTAAGCTGGGGCCCTGGGCACACAAGACTTGGGGGCCCTTTTTAACCGACTTCAAAAAAAGGAGGTTATCAATTCGACGCGTATGTATGTTATATTTTCAAAAGTGCTCAATTTTCGTGTATGTTAGTCTATATCAGCGTGTGAACAAATGTGCCAAATTTCAAAAGTGTATGTATGTATGTATGTATGTTTTATGTTTGTGTTCGTATATCTCTGGAAGTACCATTCCAATTTCAGTAATTCTTTTTTTGTTGTACTAGGTATTGTTCAACTTAGGGAATAGTGCAAGTTTCATCAAAATCGCTTCAGTAGTTTTGGAGATAGGGAGTTTTTCTCAATTACGTACAATGAAGTCCGTTTTATCTTTTTAAATGGAAAATAAAAATCGCGAATTATAATATACTTACATACTAACATTTTCAATTTATGTTTTATTGTAGATAATCAAATACAGTATTATAACAATATCTTCACCAGAAGCTAAATAGCAGCATTAGAATATCATTAATGACATAATAATATTATGACATAATTATATACGTCGTACCTTACACAATCTAATGAAAGCAGATTAAATGTATTAATGTTGACATTGTATATATATGTTACTGTAAAAGCTCGAACTGCAGTAAATCCTAAGATTTTCAAGTAAAACCTACCAATTCCTAATGGTAAATGTCCGAAAAGTTTTGCGATACGAACTTTTACCACCATACAGTTAATAAATCTTAGGTTTTACGTTAATAGCACGGTATATGTTGAAAACAAAACGGCCAAGTGCGAGTCGGACTCGCGCACTAAGGTTTCCGTACTGTTATAGAGCAAAAACAGGCCACAGATTGTGTTTTTGGTATGGAAGGCCCCATAGGGAATTATTATAAATTATTAAAGTGGTATTGCCCAGCAGTGGGACACTGCAGGGAGTGCAGGCTGCTTATAACTAATAATAATAAAGTGGTATTAACCCTGGGAGAGTCATGCTTCGGCACGAATGGGCCGGCTCGACCGGAGAAATACCACGGGCTCACAGAAAACCGGGGTGAAACAGTTGCACTGTGTTTCGCCGATCGAATAGCGATCACCGGTGCTCTTATGGGGCTTGAAGGATTAATTTTTAATTAAGTAAGTACTTACATCATTATTTGATTGCCTTTTTTACATTTTTAATAATTAAATATAAAAAGAATAATGATAGCAGCTTAGCTGGTAAGCATGTTCCTATTTCGTTGTTAAATGTCAAATAGAGAAATACTAATTCAGTTAGATAGATATGATAGAGATTGAGATATTCAGAGATGTTGTATGTTATAATGTGTTGTGTGAAAATAATTTAAATAGGTTAGTATTACTTACTACTATCGTATATTATAATAACTAAGTATATTATGTACCTACCTGTTTTGTCTAATCGTTCACTAAGGTAAATAATTAAGAATTACCATTTTTTTAATTCCTAAAACCAACATTTACCGTTGACAGTAGAAAAATCTAGCATATACCGAATTGTAATAGTAAATGTTCGAAAAGATTGTCGTATTTTTAGAAATACTTACCATCTCGTGTCGGTAAATCCTAATATTTACACTCAAATCTTAAGATTTACCGAAGTTCGTACTTTTACAGTAACATATACATGAAAATACCTTCCAGCCTTATAAGTTTAGTAATTTGCGAAAATTTTTAATTTGTAATGTATCCGATAAAAATTTTGTTTTGAGAATAATAAAAGGGAAATTGAAGGTCTTTGGGGTCCCTGAGATCGGGGGCCCTGGGCCCGGGCCCCGTGTGCCCCTAGTGTAAACACGGAACTGTTCCTTGGGCTCTGAAAATCTATATTATTTAATCTACTTATATATTATTACTTTACTCAGTGTTCCACCTCAAACACCCCTGTTCCCAACGAGGTCAGCGATATCTGACACCAAACTCAACGTAGAACTTTGGAGAGTCGGCCCGAGTTCTGACGTGGTGTGTGTGTGTGTGTGAGTAGTTTATTCGACATAGTTCTCACGGTCATTTGGGTTTTCAAGGTTAGGTAGAAGTATTGTTTAGTACGGCGTCTTCACGTTAGTCTATAATGGAATAAAATATGGGATAGAAAATGTAGAGACCCATATTCATCTATTATTGCACATGAAATTATTATATGTCGATTAATTATGCATACTGCAGAAGATATCTTCAGATTTTGGAATGATGGTTATCCATATACATGGTACAACCAAACAAATAATCAAAATTATTTTGGGTTGTTCCTATTTGCACACTGGATAACATAATACAGAATGCTTCTATTTTTGTCGAGGCATTGGAAAAGTAAGAAAAGTTTGTCTGGTTGACTACAGAAAAGTTATACTAAGTTTGCTGAAACCAGCGTTATTCAGAATTCTGCAAGAAAATAATAAAACTCATCAGCAGTTCACAACGTCGTCTCCTAAGTAGTTCAAGAATCCTCAGAAATTGTGAGCTATTGAAGTTTTTAATTCGCGAGTCTGTCGACAACTCTCGTGAAACTGGAACATTCTAGTCCGCCATTACAATACACGTCCGGGTTCTCCCGCGGAAAACAAATCTTATGAGACTAGACGATTCTAAAAATTCCAAGCCTATCGTCGCATTAGAAATGAGACGGATAGTTTTCGTAATAAAAAGTTTTTTATTCGCGTGGCTCAAATTAAACCTGTAAAAAATTTATTACAATGTAGTAGATTGTAGAGCCCGAAGTTAGTCTGTATAGTGTATATTGATGACACTTCACAAACAAATTTAAAATTATTTTAACAACAAAGCATATCAGTACTTTGACTTACAAGGTGTTTATCATAAATACCTGCAAGTAGAAACTCACGTTATGCTCAAGGAAATCGCTAAGCAGTTAGCATAACACTGCACCACAAACGCATACAAACTACATCCTAGTGTTTCCTATGAACTATCGTTAACTTAGTACTAAGTAGCCGTTAAGGCTGTGTGTACATGCTCACAATACACATTGCATACAGTACTTACAAGTTCCGAGTGCAGTAGCACAAGCACAAAGTTGACAAAGAATTCGTTACCATAGAATTATAACCTTTGATGGCGTATATTATATTCAGTATTGACATCGTTGTTCGTTACCGAATGAAAATTGTATAAAAGTACTAAATGACGTCAAAATTTGTGTATCGTGCGGGAACCGTACAATCTTTCAGGATCCTATGTCCTTTCTCAGAACTCAAAGTATCTTTATACCAATTTTCAGCGAAATTGGTTCAGTGGTTTAGGCGTCAAGATGTAACAGACAGATAGACAGGCACAATTTTAAATATTTTATATTAATATAGTATGGATTTGTGTCCAGTCCAAGACACTTTTACTTCGCACAGTGCACATATTATTAAGTAGTTTCTAAAGAATTGGTCGACCTCATCAAATATTCAAATCAACAGAGAATTAACGTGATGCAAATACAACGAAAAAATGAAAAAAAACAATAGATAGAGATAGCTAAGATAGATCAAATTTTGCTCTTGTGTCTTTTGCTCATAATACTTAATACCTGAAATATGCATTATGCATCTCCTATCCTTTTTTTATAAAAAAGTTGTTATTTAGATGAAGTTGGACTCGGTTGCTTCGTGTGAGATCGCCCTAACACATACAGAGTGTTCTTACATTTGCCGTTAGTATTAGCAAGTCCGATGAGGCCATAACAATAATCTGCGCTTTACGGTCCAAGGGGAAGCTGCTTTGATTTTGACATTACGAGAAGAAAAACATCAAAACATTTCCTTGCCCAAACCACTGGACGGATCGGGCTGAAATTTGGCATGCAGGTAGATGTTATGACGTAGGCATTCGCTAAGAAAGGATTTTGATGAATTCTATCCGTAAGGGGATAAAATAGGGGGTGAAAGTTGGTATGAAACTTTGTCAATTTTAAACCGATAGAGCTGAGAACCTAATTACCAATAATACTTATTAACGCGAGCAAAGCCGCGGGCAAAAGCTAGTACTATCATAATTTTGTGCTATTTAAAAAAAAATGTTTGTAATTAACAGCATCCGAAATTGCAATAATTTTGATGGGCGCAAGAGACAGAGATTGACAACGGAAAATATGATTTCTTGAGAACTAAATGCCCTTTGATCAATGATAATAATTTGGCTTGAGTAAGACGCTGTGTAATGTTGTTTAACACGATGAATACACGCTTGTTCCTCCGCAATTCATTCGTTGCATCGATATAGTTGGCGTAATTCCCGCGATGTATTATTAGATCGGGCATCGCGATCCATCATAAGTACACCCCGAAATAACGGCAATGCCACAATCGAAATTGCGATACCAACACATAAATAAATCCACCGTTCGACGTGCCTGTACCGACGCTGAAACAATACAGTCGCGCGATAATGTGTTCATTTTAATTGAGCTTTTGTTTTGTGTCAGTACAGCCCAGATAGCGAGAGAATTGAGGTGCCAACTGCCAATATCGTTTTGGATAAGAAATTCTCTTCTCCTTCCGTAATTTTCTCTTCTTCTTTAACCTCGTCGTACCTATTCATTTTGTCGTTGTAATCGTAATGACATATGGCTGGTCTCTGGTAATGACAAAATATGCTCTGCCGGGTGAGATTTATACGACATTTAATTAGATATGACCCATTTCAATTTTAACCAAATATAACAAAGTACATAAGTGTCATTATTTTTCTAGACTTTTTATAACTTTACGGTATTGAAAAAACTATACTATATTTCTGTAACAATTCCACGTGTACGGATCCTAAAAGCCAGTGTCTACTACATTTGCATACGAAGCGAATTGCAGGTATTTTTATTCAAAACTTGGTATCGTTTTGAGCGTGGATTTTATTTTTTTCTCCGCGGCCTCCATGAATGTGGAATTTTACGGTAGCAATTGTATTTTGCGTGAACTGTAGTGGCTAATACAATTTTATGTGGAGTCATCTCGTTTCAGTTGGCGACACTCAAAATATTCGTTTGTAGCAATGAACTTCAAGTGGAAATTGATAATAGGATGAAGAATAAAAATTAAAAAGATAGTTTTGTTATATTATAATACTAGCGACCCGCCCCGGCATCGCACGGGTATAAAATATACAGCCACTGAAAAAATGATTAAATTAAATAGCCTATGATCCTTCACGTGGTTTACTTCTTATCTGTGCCAAATAACATAAAAATTGCTCCAGTAGTTCGCGAGATAAGCCCTTTCAAATAATTTCCCCAGTTTTTTTTCCAAATTCTCCTATTAGTCTTAGCGTAAAATATGCCTTCCTCAATAAATGGGCTATCTAATACTGAAAGCATTTTTCAAATCGGATCTTCTGTTCCTGTTCCTGGGATTAGCGCGTTCAAGTTAGCTCTTTCAAATAATTTTCCCCGTTTTTTCCACATTTTCCTCTATTTCTTCGCTCCTATTAGCCTTAGAATAATAAAATATAGCCTATTGCCTTCTTCGATAAATGGGCTATCTAACACTGAAAGAATCATCAAAATCCGTTGCGTAGTTTTAAAGATTAAAGGGAACAAAGGGAGAAAATGAGAGAAAAAAAGCGACTTTGTTTTATAATAAGTATAGATCAAAGACCTTGTCTGTTTTTTCAAGTGGTATTAGGATTCTTTAATATCGTATAATAAAAGCCATTGCAGGACGCAAACGCGTACCTAAATCCTGTAATTTAGAGATACTGAATTACAGATTAATAGGCAGACGGCGAACCTGCGTTACTTAGCGGGGTTATGTCAAGTGTTAGGTTTAGGCCATTTCACCAATGTCTTTTAGTGTTATCAGCTTGATAAACTGTCCGGTCTTTTTAATTCATATGAAAAATGAAAGAGGAAACATGATACTAATTCGAAGATTAACTTTAACAATCGTTGATGAAATTGGATCTTAATCGCCAGCTGGGCTTAGCATAACACCACCAAAATACGCAAGTGCGTATTACCTCATTCGCCTATACATCAGCTTCTCTGCATGACATTGCCATGACGAAGTGATACTCTTGTGGGAATATGAATGCGTGGCGGCCAAAGGAAGATCTTCCGACCGAGCGAGGTGGTATGCTCGGTCAGGCCGGAGCCCCCGTGATACATTTCAGCTGTCTTATATATACCGCCGCGCTTAGAAAACTTCGATAGCGCGATGCAGGAATGTTAGGCGAATTGTGGGTACCGCCACATCACTCCCCCCCGAAGACCGGAGGTTGAATCTTGAAGTCTTGTCGCTTGAGTCGCCAGTGCCAGTGAGTTCCAGTGAGTCGGAACTGTTGCAGTGAGTCCCAGTGAGTCGGAACTATAAGCTGCTGCACGGGATCCAGTGAGTCGGATAAGCTGCCGTGCGGGGCTGATGCTACGTGCTGACCAGGAGAGATGTGCTCTGCTTGCTGACCGGTCGGTGTAGTGAGAAAGCCGAGTCGCCCAGGCCGCGGTACATTGCGGCTAGTGGACGAGGTACCCGATGAGGCGATGCTGGCTGGCGCGGTGCGGAGGGGCGGGGAGTGATGATGATGAAGGAGGCGTGTTCTGTCGAGGGTCACCAATGTGGGAATATGAATGCGTGGCGGCCAAAGGAAGATCTTCCGACCGAGCGAGGTGGTATGCTCGGTCAGGCCGGAGCCCCCGTGATACATTTCAGCTGTCTTATATATACCGCCGCGCTTAGAAAACTTCGATAGCGCGATGCAGGAATGTTAGGCGAATTGTGGGTACCGCCACACTCTATCTATAGCTTAGACTTTAGAGTCTATACCTGCTAACTGATATTCTCAATTCCTCATCAAGAACAAATTAATAAAAAATCGGCCAAGTGCGAGTCGGACTCGCACACGAAGGGTTCCGTACCGTTACATAGAGCAAAAATAGGCCAAAAATTTTGTTTTCTTGTATGGGAGCCCCCTCAAATTTTTATTTTATTTTAATACATTGTTATTGATTATTAAAGTACACATTCAATCAAGGATTTTGTGAAAGTTTCAAGTGTCTACTGTTATCATTATTGAAATCGAGCAAAAAAAGTCCAAAAAATCACGTTTGTTGTTTGAGAGGCCCCCTTAAATATTTAATTATTTAATTTTTAGTATTTGTTGTTATAGCGGCAACAGAAAAACACAATCTGTGAAAATTTCAGAAGTCTAGCTATAGCGGTTCTTGAGATACAGCCTGCTGACAGACAGACGGACAGACAGACATCGAAGTCTTAGTAATAGGGTCCCGTTTTTACCCTTTGGGTACGGAACCCTAAAAATGATTGTCGTATCTACCAATTGTATACAATTTCGAGCATTAGCTCATTAGTAAATCACTCGGCGACGGCGCGGGCGCGGCGTTGTAACACAACTCTTTGATCTCATTAAAAGTTTTAATGGCCGTCCTAATTACTGGAGACAACGGGGTAACGATGAACTGTCACATCATCATCACTGCCTGCTTATAATAAAATGACTACCGTAATAAATATTGAATTTAGAAACAGATTAAAACTCCTCAAGAAGATTGGCTAAAATTAATGATTTAAGTCGTATCTTCCATTACTTTCTACGTACTCTTTTCTCTTTATTGCTGCAAAATTGAGGAGTACTTATATAATTGGAATATCCTTCATAGTTCGGAGTTTTGGACGCAACTTCTACTTTTTATAGTTTTACCATAGAGTAAGTATTTTCCTTAGTCTATGGTTTTGCTGATAGCAAAACAAATCGATAATCGAGATAATGTCGTTAATGATCGCATCACACGACTGAAGAGTGCCCACTCGTAATGACCTGAAATCCAAAAACCGCCACGAGCAGTAACTTATAGATTAACTAATAACCATGCGCATGTGTTATAGTATTACATTTTTAACTAATACATATTACATAAATATTATGATTTTCTGATTGTTTTAAAAATATGTAAATAGTTTAGAAACTATGCTAATAATGAAACTAGTATTATTTTGTATAAACTGTACCGGTGGGCGGGTCGAAGAGTGGGGACACGTTATAAAAGACTGTTCTTGACGTGTTCGATCGACGACGATTCGACGATCGACGAGTCCGTGATCGAAGAAGTATCTCTGTTTGACGTGTTAAAGATAAGTATTATTTTCTATTGCTATAATGTTTATGTGTAAAGTCATAATGTGATATGATTTAGTGATTTAACTGTTTAAGTAAATTAGTGGATGTAAATCGAGCTATAAATGGTTAATAAGAAGTACTTATGTTGTTTCAATGTTAAGAACCTTGCTTAATAAATGCTTAAATGGATCTATATAACTTGATTTTATTTTCAAGCCCTTTGTATAAATGTATTAATGAATAATACTATGTAAACTCTGCTTTAATACTTTGATTAAAATTTACTTCAAGTATATTTTTATAAAACATGCAGTGCAATGTACTATCAGGGAAGTTGATTCCTATGCAGATGGCAGATCTAAGTCATGTCGTCGGCTTATGTCAATTCAATGTTAGCTGTGATCGGTCGGCTGGGTTTGACGCAACGCGACCAAATTACTTAGGTACGCCATCTGCATAGGAATCAACTTCTCTGATAGTACATGCGTTAAACATGCATTTTGCATTGTAAAATCAGTTTCTTCTCATGTCTGTGTGATGTGTCACTTCTCATGTAGAGCCGAACTTATGACTCTACAAGACCTACATCACAAACTCTACGTCTTTCGCGATATAAATTCTTATTTCAAATACGCACATTTTGATTACGATCAGTAGAAAAAAAGTATATTTTTAATTTTATTTCTTTCATTGAAAAGATCTTAGGCAACCAAAGGGATACATGGCGCGCCCCTCCAAATGACTGTTTCAATGTGTGTAGTCGCATCCTTATGAAAGAGTTTGTATGTAGTAAGCATTCAACCAATCACAGTACACGTAATATTTCTGTTAATGTCACTTATTACCAAGATTTGTTGGTCAACTAAATTTAATCATAACTAGCCTACCGCGCTAGACAACGCACTTCAAACGTTTTGACAACGCACTTCAAACTTTTTGAATTTTGGAGGAGCGCGCCATGTTATCGTCAGTTATCGTAGTTGATCCCTAGGGAACTAAAGGGAACCATATTAGGTGTAACACACTATCTTTTAGTATATTTTAACCACTTTCTACGTGAAAGTACCAGAGTTGTAGTACAGTCACGAGCACAAAGCTCACTGTTAAATGCTAAAAGTATTCTCTATTAGCCCGGTATGATCTAATCCCCTCTACGTGAGCGATCTCGTATATTCACGTATTCACGTTTTAGCTAACTTTATGAGCGCGTAGGCTATTGTGTAGGCAATTTGCTTACGAAGAAAGAGCATTTCTTTACTCTGGCCTCACGTATTCGGTTTACAACCCTACGTGCTCGAGTTAGAGTGCTATTTCGTTTAAACGATCCCCCTCTGTTTACAATTCATTTTTTACATTCTATACAATACACGGTGCTAAAAATGAAATAACTTCTTAGGATATTTCAACTTTGAGGTTATGACAACGACGCAAAATTATTTAATCCTATGTAATAATTTAATGCTTGACGGCGTTGTTTTGTGCGTTGCTTCTACCGGAATATGGTAACGCATCGCATCATCTTCTACAGCCCATCGCCATTCACTACTATTGAACGTGGTCTCCCCTAACGGCTGGCAGAGTTGCGGTGGGTTGATCGTGCCCGTGACTATGCCTAAGCGGGAAGTGGAGCACCATGGAGTTTTAGTGGGTAGCTCCTACGGAGAGTCCCACATACCCCCACCGATATCTCACCGATATCTCCAACCCACCGGGAATGCGCAAAACATTTCCCCATTTAAAAAGGCATCCCCAGAACCCTAACAAGTGCCCGTCATCCCCATCATAAGCAGCACTCGTCTATCCGCCGTCAGCCTTCTTATTGAAATCGTTAATCTTGCCACTAAGTTTGCCGTATTGTGGTTCTTACCTAACACGTTCTTACCGCCTAACACTTGTCTGTTCCATCGACCTAAATGATCGATTTTAATGATCTGTGATCTAAATTCCTTTTTTTTCTGTATCTTCATCAACTGACTATATCAGCGACTATTCGCTGATGGTAGTTAATTAATGGGTCGTATCTAAGCCATCATAAAAATTTTAAGACCGCTTATAGGCCTCCGAGTTTATGTGGAGGGGTGGGGCAGGATAACTGTTAACATACAAATGAAATTGTTGCTGTGCAAAATTTCCAAATTCAATTTCGAACTACATATGTATTGAATAGATTATTCAATAATAATATTTCCAATGTCCTGTTTCTACTTCGTATATTTCCCTTAGTTCACACTTAATAATTTCCTTTAATTAATAGTGTAGTTAAAATCGAGTATATTTAAAACATTGTATTTAGAAATTATTAAAAAAACAGTATAATCGAGTACAGAATGTTCTCTCATTTTTTGTGTCATTTTCTACTACTGACAAGCTGAAGCTTACTAAATTAAATCAGCATTAAAATAATAACAGATCTACTATTATAAATCTACGGGAGTTACAAAGTAGT
The DNA here is from genome assembly GCA_905333045.1 of Lysandra bellargus. Taxonomy (NCBI): domain Eukaryota; kingdom Metazoa; phylum Arthropoda; class Insecta; order Lepidoptera; family Lycaenidae; genus Lysandra; species Lysandra bellargus. The sequence goes on along the minus strand of HG995327.1, from coordinate 12,102,642 downwards.
AGGTTAACTAGTCAATAAATAAGCCATACATTGGCAAGCCCGAGCCGGGAAGGCTCCCGGCTCGGGCTCGCCAATGTATGTCGCCAATGTAAATTACGGGCGTCTAAACATTAGGATTTATACCTAACCCCGTCTCATCCGTCGTGACTCGCGGATGACAAACGGCTGTCGCTTGTCAAATATTGACATCGCCAATAAATATACATGCCAAGGTCAAGTCGTGACTTACTTTGTTAGTACTGCAAAATATCGACAATTTGACCAATTAATGGACATTCTATGTGATATGTAGCAATTTAATAAACAAAATGTTTTTGTTATATTGCGTATAATTTCGTCAATAATTGTAGAAGATACATGCTCATATTTCGTAATCTCAGTGTATGAAATATAGAAGAGGAGTACAATACAGGAGGTTCAAGGGAAGATGTCTGAGTCGCCACGACAAAGCTTCGTCAAGAAGACCGCGAAGTGCGACCGCAGGATCTAGAATTGTGTTGGACATTGAGGAGATAGAGCTCGACAAGGCTTTAAATGAACGTGGCGAAAAAGGAACTAACGCTGCCATCATATAAAAACGTCATTTTTGACAGTTCTCCTTTACCAGCAGCGCCACCGCCCACGTTCATATAAAGCCTTGTCGCACATTAGGTACGTAGGACAAAAATTTTAAAAAAAGTTAGTGCCTACCTTCACTTTTTTTCGAATTTTGGTGAAAATGAGAGTGTAACAAATTACCAAGTTCATTCTCCTCGGCGTCCTCGGCGATTGTCTCCATGACACGGTCAGGGCATGGCTCGGGGTCGCGCAGCGCAGCCCGCGCGCGCGCTCCCCGCCGCGCGCACTCCGCGCACACCGACAACGTGGCGGCGCGTCACTCCCCACACCGACGCATCACACTAACACGCACTTCAGTCCATGACAACGTTACACGCTATAGTTTGTCCATGACGTTGCGTCATTCGTTGTCGCCATACAACTTAACGCATCACACTGTTAAACGCAGCACGCTATAGTTCAGAGCATGACAAGATTACATGCTAAAGTTTATCCATGTCGTTGCACGCTATTTCAACACATCACTTTGTTGCACGGGTTCATGATGACGTCACACGTAACATGTTACATCAGTTCATCAGATATCAATCAGATTTTAAGACTTTATATTTTATTGATATCTAAAATACGCCGAAATCTGGTTATAACTCATACGCCGTAAAAGAAGTTTAGTAATGGAAAAAGGGGGTAATGGAAGTTTAAACGAGACTTTCACCAATTTTATGAATAAGGACATGATAGTTTCCACAGGATGGGCATTAACTAAAAACGTCTTAATAAAAAATAAAAATAAAAACACTAAAAAGACTAAAAAGACTGCCTAGCAAGTAGCAACTTACAAAAAGGATTGAAATCCCACCAAAAATATTTCATGTAAAATGTCCTCGACGACCATAAAAGGTTTGCCCTGTGAAAAAGACATCAGATCTAATGTAGAGCCAAGCTTCGAAATCGACGCGGCCTAACTCTATCGACCCATAATTCCAACAAATTCTACATATAATATCAGTAAGTATGTATGTAGGGCTTGTCAGTTTCGTTACTTATTTCAGATCAGAATTCAGAAACTAAATATTCGAAACAGCGAAGCCATACATACTTAGTGATATGTAGAATTTGTTGGAGTTAGGGTCGATAGAGTTAGGCCGCGTCGATTCAGAAGCTTGATCTGCCAGGCAAGCACGGCCACCAGTAGTAATGCGAAAGTATAGACAAACTGTGGAGATAAACTTAAGGTGAAGTTCCGTTTTATTGTTTTTACCCTGGAAGTCGGTTTTAATTTTTTGTTAAAAATAATAATTTACCTGCTGGCTGCTACAGACAATATAAAGATTTTCGCGTACACACTTTTGACAATTTCAGTACGTATCCTAAACTTTTCAAGCACGTTATCTTCAACTAGAAGTGAGTTGTAGCACGCTTTACGCCACATGCTTCAATGTGCTCGGTGCTACGCGCTTCGCTCTACGTGCTACGTGCTACGTGCTACGTGCTACGTGCTACGCATGTTTGTCGTAGTCCACAATGTATTTAAAGCCTTATAAACTCATAATTTAAAAGCTACAAAGTTATAATAAAAATACAGCAATAATCTTCAGTATATCAACATTCCTTTCCCCGTTTTAAATTTTCTATTTTTGTTTATTATACTCATGATATCAGCTTCCAAAGTAAAACTAATTTATTAAAATTCAAGCATACATTCAGCATCTCCTTAGGATTTACAAATTACTTTTATTTGAAACACACGCCAATAGATCGACAATATCATAAACTACATATTCTCAGTTTTAATTTTTTTAGGACAATTTTGAACTAAGATAAGTAAAAAAAAATGGATTTTGGTGTGATCTCGGCAACGCGACAAATGTATGGCCAAGGTCGTTTGCTCGGGGGACGGCCTTAATATTAACGTTAATCGTTGCAGAACGTAGAATTGTACAGTGATTAAAACAGTGTATAATTCAACACATTAAAAATTTCAAACTCTAAAGAGTTATTCATCTCTAGAGCGCAACTAGAGCGAGATTTCTCTGACGGAGTTGCGTTTAATTTACATTGTGACAAATTTTTGCATTTTACCAGAACATGAATACATACATAATAATATTTCAGACTTGCTAATCATTATTTAGTCGCGGGTTCGAATCCCGCCGACGGAACAAAAAGTTTTCAATGGTCCCGGGTCTGGATGTGTATTAAATATATGAATGATGTAATAAAAATCTTAAATACATATTATAATATATTGTATTATGTATAGTATAAAAGTATGAAATATATTTCCGTTGTCTGGTAGTTGGTACCTGTAACACAAGTCCTTTAGGTACTTAGCACGAGGCCAGACTGACGTGGTATGAAGCGTCCACAAATATTAAAATATATATATATATATATATATATATATATATATATATATAATACTAGCTGTCCCGGCAAATGTTGCTTTGCCATAATATAAAGTATTTCGCTCATATTATTTTATTGAAGTGACTAAATAAGTATGTCGCCATGGCAACGTTGATCGCTATCCCGTCGCACAAACAATGGTCGCCGTCAGTCTCAGGTTGTAATAATTTACTATTATTTATTCAACAAATGCATTTATCAATATATTAAGTACCGAATAGCCGATTCTCAGACCTACTGAATATGCATATAAAATTTGGTAAAAATCAGTAAAGCCGTTTCGGAGGAGTTCGTGGACTAACATTGTGACACGAGAATTTTATATCTAAGATATAATTTTGTCAGAAATAGTCATGTCTACCACGAATTATTATGTCATACTTTAAGAATAGGACCAATTAATTAGTTATTATCGAAAATTTGCAACAGGAAAAAATAAAATTTAATGCTCACTAACGAATTGTTTTCCTTAAATATATCATATATTTTATAGTCGTTATTTATTGTTTTATTATTAACTTAACACGAATAATATCAATACTTATTATTAATTTAATTTCCGAGCTTGATAGATCATGTTGGCCACCGCTCCGTTGGTATCGTTTTTGACAGAAGTACCTATATCTGTTCGCTAGCTTTATTGGTTTTTGTTAAAGTATTAACCATGCAATCAACAGTGCCGTTCAATATACTATAAAAAACTTATCAAAATATCTCAAAAAGTGGGCGAAATACTAAATCAAACTCCAGTACTAAGTACACGAGCACACATTTTATACCACGACAAACCGTTGCTGTACAAACTAATGATTCCTAGTATTATTTCAATACGAATTCAATGTTTATATTCAATTAATTGGAGATATCCAAATTGAGTACTTTTGATCCGATACCCCTCGGGGATGAAAAGGGGTGAACCCCTGAAGGGGTGGTACTCGAGTCGTAATTTGGGATGTTGACCGAATTAGCAAGTTGTCGATGTCAATAAAAAAAAATGACGAATATTTAATATTCTATATGCCGATAGTAGTGTGTCAAGTAGGTATTACAATGAAGCCCGCTGGCCCAGATATCGATGAGATTTAAAAAAGAATCAAAGAATAAAAGAAAGACATTCTTAAATAATAGACGTTAGAAGGGAGAATTGGAAAGGAGAAATGCCTAAAATGATCGTTTAACTAAACGGAGAGCTATCGAATTTACCTCTTAATTATTTATGTATTTATCTGTATTTAATTTATAGAAACTTTTGACTGGATTTCTGAATTTACTGAACTGATTTTTATAATTCATTTACCGATACAATAAATATTATATTTGTGACTAACACAAAATTTTTACTAAAATAAATATTTTGCCTTTCTGTCTTCTTATAGACAGAAAGGCTAAGTTATATTATGTTATAATGCATCTAAGCTATTAATTAAAGTTTGAAGTAGCGAATCTAGTCAGCATCTAGCCGGGGAAACGTGTAAGTGATGCTGTAATACTTGATAGTCATCGAATTTTAAATAACTTGTGTGTGTTCTAGACGTACAAGTTATAAATATATTCTTCAAAGCTGACGGCTTCGTGCTCCAGAGGCTTAGAGCGTGGCTTTTGATTCGGAGGTCGTTGGTTCGTTTTAAGTTTGGTTAGAAAAATGCAGGCTTATCACCTGATTGACAAGAAATGCGTTAGATGGGCAAAGGGTTTGCGCCTGATCTCTCGCCAGTCGTGTTGGGCATCCATATAATGGGATATGATAAGCAATTGGGCACTATAAAATCACTCCTGTTTTTAATGGAATCGTGCACCATCGCGAAATCGGTGTGGGAAGCACTATTTATATAATATGCTATAATCTGATAGTTGACGATCAGTATGAAGGGAGGAAGGGTCGCCCTTGTCACCGTCCAACCTTCACGCCTTCCGAGAAAGAGAAGTGAGGACGATCGTTAATATTGTAGTCATGACTGCTACGGCTTTTCGTTCCAGTTCCGAGAAGGAATAGTAACGACGTATTAATTGATAGAGAATATATTTTGACTAAAGTATGAAACTTATCCCAATTCCTAATACTTAAAGGCGAATGTTCTGATAGTGAAATTTACTTAAGCGTTTTTATGCACAACTAAGTTATTCACGTACCTAGAAGAAGGCTGTGATACTAAAACTTACAATCTATTGCGAACGACTCTACAGTGTAAATATTTAAATGATTTACTCGATAAATGAATTGTCTACATCGTAGACTCTACGATTACGTTAATCTGACTGATGAACAATGAACCTAAACTGAAAGAAGAATGTATCTTCAAACATTGCTCATTTGCTCGTTTGCATTCTAACCCTTCTTATGCTAGATTGTATGCGACGACAATATTGTTAAACGATTACCAGAACGATCTAACCAGTTCGTTCTAGTGTGATCGTTACCGATCTATCGGTAGTAGTTAAACATACAGAGGTTATAACTTATAATCCGAGTACAGCCTCCAGGTGAGAAGTGGCGCGGCTCCCGCGGCGTGCGACCCACATACAACTTTATCAGCTGATTGCTCGTATTAGTTTGATTAGATATCTGTACGATTCTGTAGATGCTACTTCGATATTGTTCCGATACAATCTCAGTATTGTTTTTTATAAAATTAGGGGGCAAACATCCAAACGGGTTACCCAGGAAAGTAATTACCGTCGCCCATGGACACTTGCAACATCAGAAAAGTTTTAGCGTTAAATAATTTTCTAATAAAATGTAAAAGTTGTGATTGGTCAAAACTCCAAAAATCGGTCGTTGGACATTTGTTTTGTTTGTAGAGGGTATATTTTGATACTTGATAGAATTTGAACTGGATCGAACCGGTGTTAATCTTTGATTTATATTGCAAAATTAAGGTAAGTACAAAGAGTACTTTCTCCTAGGTTCGAGAAAATTCTATGTACTAGGCCACGGCTGAGTAGTGAGGTCATGAATATGCATTTTACATAAACTTGTGCCAAAGAAGTTTCGAATTTTGAAGCCAAAAGTTATGCCAATTATGGTACGTCGTATATAGGTGAAGGCTGTTCATCGAACGTTTTAAAGCAACATAATATAACTTAACTAATACTTTTACAAGAATGCGACACAGAAGATGCCTAAATAAACTATATACTGAAACAGGACTTTATTAGATTAATTTTGGCTTTAAATAGATATATGAGTTTAGTAAGAGCTTAAACGCCTAATATTAACGCTATATTTTATTTTATAAGACAAAACGAGTGCCGGGACTTGAGACAGCCAGTTTTTAACAGTTAAATCTTTAAAGTGTTCAACTATCTTATATCTAGTTGGCGCGAAAACATACTGTTACATGTTAGCTACCCGTATGATAACAATATTTCTAGCGAGATCGATACGATGCTATCCTGATGTTTACCAACACCATAACACCCACTGATAACATTATAATAGACTTGTTCCGCGACTGCACCCTGTCCTAATAGCACCTTTAAAATTGTAACTCGATTATGCAAAAAAGCCTTGTTACAGAGTGCATTAGGAACATTCACACATATTATTAATTTATTCAAATCTAATTAAACGCTTCAATAGGAAACACACATAAGTTTGCAATTATAACCTTCTTCCACTCTTCCTTTTAAATAAGCTGCAGTTTAGTAATAATTAACTAGAGCTATGAAAAACAGCCTATGTCAGCAATCACAACACACAATAGGGTACCTATTTGACAGATTTTTTATTTCTATCTTGAATTACTTGGTTGCGATTAAGAAATTCATCGAAAGTATTTTTTTTTATTTTAAAATAACTACGTATTTCGTAAGAAGCATGTAAATAAAAATTCAAAATTCGAATAAGCCGCCGAAACGCTTTATTTAGCAATATAGCGTCGCGCTTTGTAAGTGACGTCACTAGCGTGTGGACCAATGTATATTTCAATCTGTTGTGTATACGATATTACTCGCCTATAACGTCATCATGACATTAGCCAATCCGGATCGTTTTCGAATAAGTGGCGCGAGAAACAAAAAGCCAAACATATTTTTATGTTTTTGGATATATTAGTTGTTATTATTTTTAATAAAACTTACGTAAATCACATGAAAAACTATCATTTTAATATTCATTTAAATCAAATAATCACAAAAAAATTCTTACTGTCAAATAGCATATTAAGTTAGGGATCATATTAAGCTCTAAATAGTATGCTGTCTCTCTACTTGGAAGGAAGACAAATACATCTTTATAATATCTGTGGCCCTAGTGAAAAGGGGTTTAAGTCTAAAATTACAACTTTACAGGAGAGGCAAAAAACATTCAGCGCGCAGAAATTTCGTGTTTGTCCTCGTGCAGCTTCTTTAAACTGCTAGCTAAATAATACATGTGATATTTTTATAGGTAAACAGAGTATGATCTTTATTATTATTAAGTTGTTTTTTATGTAAATTTAATATTTTTCAAGATAATGACTTATACCCACGAAAAAATAAATTCCTCAAGGGTATAAAATAACTTAGACCAAATCACATAAGTAAATTATGAATTCTGTTATGTGAAAAGGAATACGCATTTGGAATAACTTTTATGATAAGTAAGTAATTAAAAGAAATATTTAATGGCTCACTTAATAAAAAGTACGTGTTTGACTGTGTACTTTAATTCGACTCAAAAAAAAGTCAAAATTATGAAAAAATATATCTTAGCGTCTTTTTCACAATAATTTTATTCGTGGCGTGTGGTATATCTAGACTTATATGAACTACTTTGTGCAACTTATATCCATGATTTTAACAAAAATAAAACGAAAAGAATACAAAATTAATATACTTATATTTTTTATTTTTTACAAAATAATTAACTTAAGATAACGTAGTTACGTAAGTCTCTTTTGTACAATAATTTGAGAGAAACTCATATTTCTCTCAACTAAAAATAAAATCAATGTTAAAATGTAGATTTACACTCACAAAATCACAAATTGAGTTGAAAACAAAAGAAAAATGCTCCTGAAAATGTTTTTAAAGTACTTATCTATAACCGCTAAGTGTAGAAAGGATCCGTGTAAAGGATAGTGTTTGAAATTATGGAAAAAGCTAAATAAACTTTTTACTTAAGCCACAACAGTCATACTTGACTGTTGTAACTTTAAAGTAAAAATTACAACAGTCAAAAGAGTTTTCATGTTGATTAAGTTTATTAACTTTATTAATAAACTTAATCAATACGGAAAATTATTTAAAGTATGTTAACAAGATAAACTTCAAGTCCGTCCGTCAAGTCAAGTCTTGTTCGTAGAGTCCACATCCTGAGGATGCTCCGGTGTTGGAGCGAAACGCGCGTCGAGGTTTTCAACCTGCATGGTGGTGAGGGGCCTTGCACGGATTTGCCAACATTATTGCTTGTGTGGTGGTGGTGTTTGCAAGTTCTTGCATGCGAGTGTACGCATAGGCAGTGTGGGAGGAGGGAGGTGCTGTACGCATGCCTATGCGTGCACTCACTCATTTACTTAAAGATGGAAGTTTTTTTTCGCGGAATATTGCTAAAAATAATAACAAACTAAATTTTTATGAAATCTCATTTGTTATCATTAAGAAGAGGATGCTGATCATCGTTATCATCACTTATTACTTATAAGATTAGTAAGTAGATATAAAAAGATCTGACACTGGCACAGAAATAACATCTAGATTCTAGATAGAGATTAGATAGAGATCTGTGGACACTGGGTTTAATAATGGGAGAAGACAGTTTCGCTTTTTCTCATTAAAAATTGCAAACGGCCCATCATAAGCGGTGATTTTCCTCGTTTTCAATAAAAATACCGACTAAGAAATGACCAATACAGAATTGAATGACAAATCAATTTCCTCCTGTTCTATCATTGTATGTGGAAAAGAGACCGGTATAGCACTGTATTAGTTTCGGGAAATCCCCTGAATAACTTCGCACCTTTCTGTGTTGCCAGTTTTGAGTTCTGTAGGGACCAAGAGCTTTTTTGGCCTTGATACTTGCATTTTGGATTATCATGTAAGACTGTTCCATAATACCGATTTTCTACCGAAATCTACTAAATGATTTTACACTATTAAATCGTAGTTCAATTTGCCTCAAATCTACTAAAAAAGTAGAAATCTACTAAAAGTTGTCACGCTGGCGCCACGCGCGGGCGCAATGCTCCCTCCACACACCCGGTGCGGACCAGTCCCCCGCATCGACGATTTATATCGTTCATTTACGATTCATATACGTAAAATGAATACAATTCGTAGGATAGCGAATTGTGAATACTGATCTAAACTGAGTATACTAGACTTTTATCATTTATTTTGGTGAAAACAGATTGATGTCCAGTAACATCATTATACACTAAGTTATTTTTAAGGACCAACTCTTGTTGTATTGGTAAACACCAATTTTATACAAAGGAAAATAGTTTGTTAATTTAGATTAAAAAGCACATTTTTTAAATTTATTTTTTCGGTTTAAAACAATACAGATGTACTTGGATCCAACTTTTGTAGTTTTTTTTTTTGTGTTAGTTAGACCCATATACACCAAGAAACTTTGTTGTTTTTAAAGAAAGCTTAGATCCGTTTACACCAATCGATAGAGCATTTATTTCTCATCATTTTGGTATAATAAACTCATTTTCGACAAAATCGGACTTGTACCCCTTTTCACTAGGGCCACATATATTATGGTAACTACTAGCTGTCCCGCCAAACGTTCTTTTGCCATATAAAGTATTTCGCCTATATTATTTTATTGAAGTGGCTAAATAGTAAATAAGTATGGCATCATGGCAACGTCCATCGCTATCCCGTCGCACAAACAATGGTCGCCCTCAGTCTCGAGCTGTAATAATTTACTATTATTTATTAAACAAATGCACTTATCAATATAAAAAGTAGCCAGTAGCCGATTCTCAGATCTACTGAATATGCGTATAAAATTTGGTGAAAATCAGTAAAGCCCTTTAGGAGGAGTACGGTAACTAACATTGTGACACGAGAATTTTATATTTATGACTATAGCTACAATTATAGCTATTGCCTGCTTCGTAAAATAATATATTAGAAACGTAGTTTACAAAATATACTACTGTTATAAAACCGACGAAATGTTCGGTGACCTTTGTATTGAAATGAAAAATTGTATTTTTGTTTACCTTTCATCTCAGCATATATCAAAGAGTTTATAAATCGATAGTTATTAATCAGTGTTAAACGATTGAACAAAACACTTTTTTCATATATTTTATAATCCACGTCAGTAAAAACAAAAAAGTCAAGGACTTAGAATAAAGATCTGCCTACAATGTACTGACAAAAAAGATAAATAAATATAAAAGATCTGCCTACAATGTACTGATAAAAAAAAAAATATAAGAACTGGAAAACTGAGCTAATAAATTGTAGTTTATTTTGAAAACATGATTTTAGTATTTTGTTATAAAATATAAAAATTAATACCTATTCTAGAATTTCTAGAGGTTAAAATAGACAATGGGAACCAAAATAGACTATTTCTACTGTACAATTCTGTAGGATTTTATTTTGCCCATTATCGGTCCATATGAATGTCGCGGGGAACTAGAAGAAAAATAAAAAATGTATAATAAATATCCCTTAATTTAAACACAATTGCATAAAAATTGTATATTGCTCCTGCAAATGTTGTAGGGCGGGCCCTACGTCAGGCCATCTGTAGGGCGGGACTCGGGAGGTCCCACAGGAAATTAAAAATACTTATCTTGTTAATAAATGACTCGCAAGCCCTTGTTTGTTTAATATAGAACGTACTCTACATTGTACTTCGAAACAAACTGCCGCACGACTCACGAGTCACTTAGTGAACATTAAACTTCAATATTTTAATGAAGAAAGATTGACAGATAATGTAGGGAGTTTATGTCAAAATTCTTCATCTTATATATTATAAAATTCTCGTGTCACAATGTTAATTACCATACTCTTCCGAAACGGACTTACTGATTTTTACCTAATTTTATATGCATATTCAGTAGGTCTGAGAATCGGCTACTGGGTACTTTATATATTGATAAGTGCATTTGTTGAATAAATAATAGTAAATTATTACAACCTGAGACTGACGGCTACCATTGTTTGTGCGACGGGATAGCGATCGCCGTTGCCATGGCGACATACTTATTTAGTCACTTCAATAAAATAATAATGGGCGAAATACTTTAAGTATATTACAGGTGGACGAAATTCCCGAACAAAAAAAAAAGTTGGGTTCCAAATTTAAACGTAGCTACTAAACGTAATCCAAAAATCAGCTAATCTGTGCAAGGTCGACTGTGATTGGCTGATAAAAAAGACCATAGAGAATATAAACTACATCAGAAAAAAGACGAAGAAGGAGTTTAAAATTCAAAGTTTCACAAAATGAAAATTATTTTGTAGCAACTCATACAAAAATTGTAAATTAAGTGGATTAATTAACGAAAAACGAAAGGTAAGCCATTGTAAAATGTAAATGTAACCGTAAATTGATAAATTGAAGCAAAACATAACTATGTCATACCATGTTCTAATACAAAGTATGTCGTAGTATTATTTGCATATTTGTACAATAATTTACAACTTAAACTATATTAATATGAAAAAGATAGATTATTATTTCATAGAAAATATTATAATGTATATCAGTATGCAGGTAATTTGGAAAATGTTAAAATGTGTATATTGTTTTATTGTAATTATACATAAGGTTGATAAGTATACTTAATCATTTATGTTAACTGTATGGAAATGTAGTAAATGAAAAATGTTTCATTAATTTCAGATTTTTAGGTCCCTATACTAGTTTGCAACATTTTAGTCTGCAAGCAATAGCTGTTATGGGGATTTTAGGAGGAGAAGGAAGGTATGGGATTATGAGTGGTACGCCCACCAAGGAAAAATCCTCTGATCAAGACGTGAGGTGGTATGCAGCTGGCCTGAGCCCACGCGATAGATTTCAGCTGTCGTATACAGGGTGTAACAAAACAAAGTGATGATACTTAAGTGTGTATGTATAAAGGTGCGCCTCCACTGGATCGGAATCGGAGCGTAGGTACGCAGCGGACGGATTTGTTGCTTTACTATATTTTATGGTATTGACTACTGTGAACTGCACTAGAAGTACTGGAACGTTATTCTGCGCCTGACAAATATATAACTACACGACGCGCCGTCCGCACCGTACGTCCCGATTCCGACCTGGTGGACGCGCAGCTTTAATCCCCTCCCTATATAGAGTTTACTGTATAAGCCAATCAAGTAGAGTAGAGTAGCATAGACAGCTATTCTATTATATTTATAAATAAAATACATAAAACTATACTGTAATATTATTAATAGAAATCAACAAAAGCTTGTGGATTAAATCTGTTTTATTGTTTAATTTACCTTATTAGCCTATTTACTTAGTTATGTACAATATTTTTTATTGAAATAAAACATTTATTTGAGCTCATTTGGTATGTTTAGAGTGAAAGGTTTTGCACTTAAAAATTTCTCGTTTAGTTTCAAATTAAAAAAAATAACGGATGTTTATTTTTTTTCTTCTAAGTCCGACCTCTTGTTACATACAGCTTACATCCTCTTTGGTATATTATAGCAAAGCAACGTTTGCCGGGACAGCTAGTAATGTCAAAATTTTATATTTGTCTCTGAGTGCGGTATTAAAACTGATTGTAAAGAACATTTTTCGAGTATAAAGCTAGTTTACTGGATTATGGTCCCCATTATGTAGTTAGTAGATATTTTAAAAGTTAAAGATTTTGTTAACACTAAAATAATCGGCCAAGTGCGAGTCGGACTCGCGCACGGAGGGTTCCGTACCGTTATCGAGCAAAAATAGGCCAAAAATTGTGTTTTTTGTATGGAAGCCCCCCTTATTTTTTATTTTATTTAAATATTATTATTAAATATTAAAGTTTACATTATATAGGTGAGGCCTTTGTGAAAATTTCAAGTGCCTACCTGTCGTCATTATTGATATGGAGCAAAAAAGACCAAAAAATCACGTTTGTTGTATGGGAGCCCCCTTAAATATTAATATTATTTTGTTTTTAGTATTTGTTGTTATACTTAGCGGCAACAGATAAACACAATCTAAGAAAATTTCAAAAGTGTAGCTATAGCGGTTCTTGAGTTACAGCCTGATGACAGACAGACGGACAGACGGACAGTAATAGGTAATAGGGTAATAATAGTAATAGGGTCCCGTTTTTACACTTTGGGTACGGAACCCTAAAAATAAGTTTCTTTCGTGTCTTGATTGCTAGGGGGAGGACTTAAAATTGATTGAAAAAATATTATTTATTACAAACTTATTATCGTATTAAATAAAGTAAAATGACTACCAACCCCGAATTTAATTTTAGGTAATTTTTATAATGACTTCGGTTGATAAAGTCCAGTGGTAAAATTCAATTAACCAGTCTCCATTCAAAAAACGCTGACGTTTTCCGAACCGCTCAATTTGCACTGTCATCTCTATCGGAGAATTAAAAGTTCTTTGTATTACGTTATCAAATATTAAAATGAGTGTGTTCCTTTATTGTTCCAGTGTACTGGCCGTCACCACTTTATAGATTTGATTGGCTACTGAGAAGTTAATCATAATGGCCAGCATACTTCGAGTAGAAACGTGCTCACTGCTCACATAGTATATTTTAATTTCTAGAGTAGCTGTAATATAAAGTATGTTTTTACTTTTTGACAAAAAGTTAATACAATTATAATATTATACCAAGGTTTGGTTTTGAGGCGGCATTAAGTTGGTAATTTTTACTTGATGTCTCTAAAATAAACTATTTTAAATACTTACTTTATTTTTATTTTAAAGTTTTTTTTAAATACGTAACTTAAACGTTTCTTGGTAAATTGGAATTCTCAATGCCAACATTGTTATAGTATCGGCAATCGGTTGTAAAACGGTTAGAGCAGATCATACAATTTATTGTCCGTTTGATAGAAGCCAGACTACCGGAACGGGGATTGAGTATAAACTAAGCGAAAATATACACGATTTCGCGAAGAATAGCACAGTTTATAGAATAACATTATCTATGTAGCATATAAATTATACACGTCATTATGGTAGGTAACCAAAGGAGCGTACAGCAAAGAGGATGTAAACTGTATACTACGTAACAAAAGGTCGGACTTAGAAGAAAAAAAATAAACATCCGTTATTTTTTTTTATTTGAAACTAAACTAGAAATTTTTAAGTGCAAAATCTTTCACTCTAAACATACCAAAAATTAAAAAAAATAAAATAAAAAAGAAATGAGCTCAAATAAATGTTTTATTTCAATAAAATATATTGTACATAGCTAAATAAATAGGCTAATAAGGTAAATTAAACAATAAAACAGATTTAATCCACAAGCTTTTGTTGATTTCTATTAATAATATTACAGTACAGTTTTATATATTTTATTTATAAATATAATAGAATAGCTGTTTATGCTACTCTACTAACTACTTGATTGGATATTATTATTATTATTATTATTATTATTATTACATTTGTCAGGCGCAGAATGACGTTCCAGTACTTCTAGTGCAGTTCACAGTAGTCAATACCATAAATAGTAAAGCAACAAATCCGTCCGCTGCGTACCTACGCTCCGATTCCGATCCAGTGGACGCGCACCTTTATACATACACACTTAAGTATCATTACTTTGTTTTGTTACACCCTGTATACGACAGCTGAAATCTATCGCGTGGGCTCAGGCCAGCTGCATACCACCTCACGACTTGATCAGAGGATTTTCCCTTGGTCGCCGTACCACTCATAATCCCATACCTTCCTTCTCCTCCTAAAATCTCCATAACAGCTATTGCTTGCAGACTAAAATGTTGCAAACTAGTATAGGGACCTAAAAATCTGAAATTAATGAAACATTTTTCATTTACTACATTTCCATACAGTTAACATAAATTATTAAGTATACTTATCAACCTTATGTATTATTACAATAAAACAATATACACATTTTAACATTTTCCAAATTAACTGCATACTGATATACATAATAATATTTTCTATGAAATAATAATCTATCTTTTTCATATTAATATAGTTTAAGTTGTAAATTATTGCACAAATATGCAAATAATACTACGACATACTTTGTATTAGAACATGGTATGACATAGTTATGTTTTGCTTCAATTTATCAATTTACGGTTACATTTACATTTTACAATGGCTTACCTTTCGTTTTTCATTAATTAATCCACTTAATTTACAATTTTTGTATGAGTTGCTACAAAATAATTTTCACAAAATGAAATTCGAACTTTGAATTTTAAACTCCTTCTTCGTCTTTTTTCTGATGTAGTTTATATTCTCTATGGTCTTTTTTATCAGCCAATCACAGTCGACTTTGCACAGATTAGCTGATTTTTGGATTACGTTTAGTAGCTACGTTTTAATTTGGAACCCAAATTTTTTTTTGTTTGGGAATTTCGTCCACCTGCGTACAGCAATTAGCAAGTAATACCGATTTTCGACTTAAGAGCCCGTCCTCTCTTTTCTACTGCTCTCTTCACACTCACGCCCGTCTTTCATATGCCAGGTGAAAAAGGACGATCGCCAAGTTAGCGGGCAGATAGAGGTTTTCTGTTTTTAAAGGGTTTTTTATATTGAAGTGGTAAAAAGTAATTCCAACACTTTATAGACGACTTTCTCAACAGTACATTGTATTTTTTTCATACCGTTAATACGTCAATACAATGCATAAAAAGGTGATATTCTAAAATTTTTACAGCAAAAATCACAAAACTGTCGCGGGTTTGAGTTGGATTATTTAAAGATACTTAAAAAAAAATAAAAAATCTAGCTCCAACACTATATTATAATTGAAATGATCTTACATGTTGTGCATTAAAACTTATAGAAATACTGTATTTTAACTGTTAAATCACGTCTGTTAAATGAGCGAAATCGGCAAAATTTCGTATACGGACTCTTAAGTTGTGACAGATTTTTTTATTATATAAAGTTTATTTACAAACACTGTTTTAATATGACTATACTGTTTTATTTTATCAATTTAAAGTGCTTAAGTAAAATACGACTCGGCATAAAAAGGTTAACTCGTTTTGTTTACCAATATTTTTTCATGACAAGTTTTATTTTTTATTGACACAATAAATATTCCCGGCACTCAAACTGGACACATCTGGCTGAATTCACTAGCCCAGCCATTATCATAAAAAAAAACACGCGCGGATATATTTAAATTTCAAATTTCGAACTCGGAACTTCGCACGTCACGGCGACCGCATGCGGATATTTCTACCGCGATACTGAAAATCCGAGCACGTGTGGAAAATATCTCCGCTCCCAGTCCGAAAAGACGCATCTCGCGGCTCACGCTAAATCCGCTTTTAAATACGGGCCGTAAAGTCGAAATTCCTAAAGCAGAAACTCGGGGAAATGAGGCTGCCGAATAACACGATAACGCAATTTGAACCTTATCTCATTTACATAAGGGGGTCGATAATGAGTTGAATGGACAACAATAGAAACTCCGGTCGGAAATAATCGGATGTGTTCGACAATTATTTGAGCTTTAGCTTGCAAATAATAAATATAATTGTGTACAAATTGAGCGCTAAATATAGACGGGGGACATTGTACTCTATCGCGGAGTCGTAGGGTGTATAATATGTTGTGCGATTCGACATTTACATAACAAGAAGTCATATTTGCGAAGCTGTAACACGAAAATATTATCAAGTAATGGCGGGTAAATATTTGGAGTTACAATGTTCCACGAATATAATGTTATAAATCACAATACTACATGTTTTGGTATCATTTTAGGAAATGTAGAGTATACTAAACTTAATGTACCTACTTGCTCTTTTCCATAATGTAGGTACTTTGTATTATTAAATGTAGCTATGATTTAAGCAACAACTGATATAAAATAATGCAAAAACAAGTTAAAAGTGATCTGATAGTAAGGACAAAGCATTTAAAAACAAAAATTTAAATTTTCCAAAAAATATTTCGTATTTTTTAAGATCGTCGTTACCGCACCGCGTGTGCACCACGCGGAATTTTACCGTATGATGTGCCAATTTTTTTAAACGCTCTTATAAAAAATAATCACACATAAGAAGTTTCTATGATAAGTAAAAAACACACTAAAGTCACCGGTTACACGGTCAAATTTTCATCAATCTGGTATCAATCTGACTGACGGAATATTGATGGTCATAAAAAGTTCATATTAAAAATATGATCAATCCATCAATCCGTGGCGTACATGATCCATATCCGATTGATGGATCAGATTGATGAAAATTTGACCGTGTAACCGATGACAAATAAGTATAAGAAATAGTCCATTACGCACCTAGGGCAGGAAAATAAGAAATGTCTCAGATTCTGCCGAGGCGAAGCCGAGGTCAGCAAAACATGTGATCTGAGTCTTTCTTATTTACTGCCCATGGTGACTGGTGCGTATACTATTTTTCTCATTGACGAAGGCGGAAAACGGCAACATCGGTAAGCGCAGCGGAAAGAAAGTTGACGTTTTCCGCCCGGAGATGAGAAAAGTAATTTTTTCTTATGCTTTTTTAGTGTATATTTTTCCAGTTCCAATAGTTTCGATTTCTGAATAATGAAATTCTGTGTAGTGCTGAGTGCATGTAAATTCAGCGGCAGAAAAACGACCAACAAGTAACAACCGATCCCGATCAGGAATTTTTCCGGATGAATATATTATGTTTATAAATAAGTAATAAGTATAATATTGAAATCATCCTGAAATAAATGCAATATTATATTATTTCTAAATAATATAACTTTCTTGAAAAATTCCTGGTCGGTTAAAGACTTAGGCTCTTTAGAATATTCTTGTCGTATAATTTGGGTAGAATAAATATCAAAGTAAACAGCGTAACAATGGCCAGTTGTTTCACATTAAATATGTACATTGTTCATGTACAATCGACGTTTCTATTCGTGGGCCGGCCCACGTGGCCGTTATTTATTTATTATTTATTGAACGAGTAACAAATATCTCGACCTTCAAACTCACGGTGGGCGGTTTAGAAACCGAACAGGTGTAAACCATGTAAACTGTCTTCCCTATTTTGTTGTGGCATGGGACGAAATGACAAGCCCAATAACTATAGGTCTACCAGGATCTGGTGGCAAAATTTGGAAGGTAGATTTTCAAAAAATATCCTTGATCATTGGATACATTTTTATATTTGCATGTTTCACACACAGAATTAGCCGCTATAAGGAAAAAAAGGGTCATAATGTTTTATTCTAACTATCCCGGTATTGCTAGAGTCAATTTATTTTCTCATTTTTGCCATCAGATTCTGGTAGACCTATACAAGCTCGAAAATTATTATGAGTCCTGTTATAGTCTTGTCGGTCTTGATGGAATAGAAAAGAATTTAGACAACTCCTTATTAGAATACTCAATATTGACCGAAATAATAATTATTACTAGACCAAAGAAACTGTATAAACAGAGTTATATTTTAACATGGAAGAGCTGTATTTATGGAGAATTGAAATTCATCTTAACTATCCATTCCAAGCCTTAAAACATTTTTTACTCCTCTGTTATTACTGCTTTAATGAATACCTAAAAACTGGCCAAGTGCGTGTCGGGCCACGCGCAATATAGGGTTCCGTAGTAAGTACCGTTAGTTTTTTTGAATTTTTATATGGTCAATGAATTATCATCTCAGTTACTTTTAAAGAAATTTGAACGAATTTTCCTTTATACTTCGCCGATTTTTTTTTAGTTTATCGACTATTACTTACTCAATAACTTATGAAGTCTTGTTAGCTCATAGCTGTGATAGTTTTCCTTTTAAATTCAGCATATTTCCTACCCTCGCGAATTTTTCACATTTCCAGAAGCAACCGTTTAGCTGGTAGAAGGGCACAGGACTCTAAACAATTTTTTCCACTTTAAAACTTAGTATTCCACAAACAGATCCCTAAATCGAAAAATGATCTAAGAATAAGTACTAATAATATTTTTAGAAAACCTATCCAACGATACCCCGCACGATGTGGTAGACGCGAAAAAAAAAAATTCATCACTGCTTGATGTGTAGGGAAGGCACCATAATTTTTTTTTTAAGATTTCATGTACCATTTTGTTGGCATCATTAATATGTGCATTCATGCCAAATTACAGCTTTGTAGGTACTATAGTCTCTGAGAAAAGCCGCAGACAGACAGATCGAAACTATAAGGCTTCCTTGTTGACTACGGAACCCTAACAATTAGTTTATATAGCGAAATGTATGACATCACAAACTCAAATACTTTATACAATATGTAACCGGCGTATCATGGCGTCGTAAAATAAATTAGCACACTTCCTTTGTTGTAATTATACAGAAGGTTGATTTGCGTCATACACTTACGTAAACAAAAATAATTAATCTTAAGTGTAATAGAGCAAAAGAGAGAGAAGAGATAAGAAAAGTAAGTAAGAATTGTTATGGGACTGCTGATGAATTTAAAAACACCGAAATTATTAAATCACGCTTCGCTTGACGCACCAAAACCTTGAACTTTAAAATAAAAATCCCGTCAAAATAAAGAATTGCGAATCGCAAGAACTTCATCCAAGATTTAGAAAAGAATATAGTAATCAATTAAGAAATTTAAAAAGACGCCCGCCAAACAACTTAAAAAAGCAATGAAACAATATTTACTAACTTTTAGTTTAAATAATTCCTGAATGTAAATCATGTGCAAAGTAATATTTTAGTCTATAATTGTTGTCACGGTGTGTCGGGACACACACAATTAATTTTATTTCATGCTTTTTAAACTTATGTTGGTTAAAATGCAGAATAATTCCTATCAACAGGATCATTTCCCAATGAATACCATATATGAATGTCCTTTTGGATGAGGCCGTCAATATGAGTCCAAACATGAATCCTCCACTTTGGGCTCATATGGAGCTCGGCTCCTTTAGAATCCAGGTGATGCTGCAGCAGTAGCATGCCAATATTTACTGTTAATCTACGTCTTAATAGTTGTCGCAATTAAAATGAGCCCAAACACGAAATCTCTGCTCTAAGTTGGTGAGGAGTTGGGTATCCAATTGATTACCGCAGGTGATGCTGCAGCACCAGGTCAACTTTCGATTAATGACAAATTCATAAATGTCACGAACTAGAATGCAAACAAAATATAAAGCCCACCAAACGACTGCAAGTTGCTAATCGGCCCTTCACGAACCAGATGAACCGCGATTTTCCAGCATTGAACAGGCTGATGATGATGAACTACAGCTAAGAACACTCTCGATCATGTCAGCTTTCAAACAAAAAAAACTAGATCAAAATCGGTCCACCCGTTTGGATGCTACGATGCCATAGACAGATACACAGACACACAGACAGACAGACACGTCAAACTTATAACACCCCTCTTTTTTGTCGGGGGTTAAAAATAATAAGTAACAGAATATTACAAATACTCTAGTCTCTAAGTGGTGTACTTACTCTTTTTGATGTTATCTAAAAGCAGTACAAAATTAGAAACTACCAAGAAACTACTGATCACGTTGAGCTTCTAGTGAGTCAACAGTGAAAATGTCATACCTATATGATACAATATCACATAAAAATTACCCCAACAACAAAAATTATGCTTGAAAAAATGCGATTCTTTATCCTATAGTTTGATAACGATCGCACTTCAATCAGTAGGAAGCTTGTCCAGACGCCGGATAAATATATCCATACTCCTTGGAGGTCAATGTTGCCATTTCCCCGCTCGGAATAGAACATTCCGCGCGATAATTAGTTTACACTCGCCTCAGGCGACGGATTTATACAAAAACTCAACTTCTAGAAGTTTCCATGTTATCGTGTGAGCTAAAATTGGAAGCGATTGTCGCTAAGGAATTGCTTCTGCAGACTGCAGAAGACTGCAGAAGTATAGTCCCTTCGGCAAGGTCGAGAAAGAGACTCAAAGATACAAAATGCCGTAAAACTAGGTTCTAATGACATAATAATAATTATCATTTATTATGCTTGGTAAAAATTATGTATTCCATTTCGAGGTTTTGCAGAATGAAAACATTCTGAATAAAACTTTTTCTATCGCAACAATTTTCCTAAATGAAAAAACATTTTCCCAAAAAACACTTCAATGTCCAAGCATTTTTTATATTATAAAGTAGTTTTTTTTAAGTATCTACTTGAGTTACATCCGTAATAAAAGTTGATTAAGTATATTGAGAACAATATTCAAATTGACAAATAAGATTTTTACTTGATTGTGCAAGAGCAGTTTGAGTTTGAGCAGTGTAAGTAAAATAATTCTTTGAAATTTTCTGAACCATGTTTATATCCTAGTTTAGAATAAAGTGGAGATTACACAAATGTTAATACAGCACGTGTATATCGTGTTACCCTCGTAGTTTAATAAAAAAGTTAAAGAATAACTCGGCTGGTACCCCGCACACGTCTTCTGTGAGGGTCGCGTACACCGCGCCCTACAAGATAATCACCCTATCTTCTTCTATTTACTCTTCCCTTTAAAGGAAGGATTTAATTGGCATGTCATATTTTGTAATAGCTCTCTTTTGAACGTATTCGATACCTACGAACTTCAACTAAATTTTTTGTTCAAATGATTCAAACCTACAGCTCAAGATACTCATACAAGAAGGTATAAGATAATGTTTTTGTTGCAAGCAAGTGTACATGCATGCAGAATTCTTGGATGTGAAACATTTAACAGACACCGACCGAGCCTGTCGTGTGAAGTTATATTGCCGGCAGCCGTCTTACTGTGGAATGGGGTAGTTAATAGAAACAGGCGTTACTTTGCGGAAATCCATAGCTTAAATGGGGTAGTTATATACCTATACCTAAAATGGGGTAGTTAACCCACCATTAAAAAATAATATCCATACAAAATAAACCTATAATAATTCGAGTACTTATAGTATTTACAGAACTTATAGTCACCTAGTACTTACCTTGAGAAGAAAATATTAAAATGTTGTTCCTCTAAAACTATTTTTTTTATATCCTTGTCAGCCAGTTAATATGTCATACCTTAGGCCAGGGCCGGATTTACATTTCTTATGAGTATTATAGGCCACTTAAATTTTGCCGCCATCCTAGGACGCTGTCGCCCCCCCTAGAACGCCCTAGGACGATGCCGCCTATAGGACATGGCCCCACGGCCTATACATAAATCCAGGACTGCCTTATGGGCTTACAGTATTGAATGAATAAAATAGTTATTCTATACGCAAAATTGCACATCTTTGAAACAGAAAACTTGTGTAATAAAACAAAAGAAAAACAGACAAAACAAAATATAATCATTGGTGTTCCAACAGAAACGCGTAGAAGTAGACATGAAAGAGATAGAAGGAGAAGTTGAGCAGAGTATAGAGGGTGGGTTTACACTCACTTGTGGTGTAGCCGAAGTCGTCCTCTTCCTCTGGGTCTGCCTCCCTCTCTTCTCTGCTACGCTTGATGGCACCGGCCGACGCGCGGTCGATCTGAGAAAGAAGATTGCTGTTTTATAAAGACGGTCCCAAAGATTTGCTAGGTAATGTACAAACACAGAATAAAGAGAAATGAGAACGAGTTTCGCCCTGTATTTCGTCTTCTATATCTATTATTAGATCTTTCCAGCAATCGTGTGTCGGATTTTGTTTATTGTCCAAGAACCGTACATTTTTCCGAGATAAAGACTATAATTACATTTTCCTTTCCCAGGCTCAAAATTTCTTCATAATATTTCATAAAAAAATGTGCATTGTGACAACATAACAGACAGAAACGCACACTTCTTTGTCCGTAAGGTCCACTTGCGCAGATCTGAGTTAAAGTTAACTGTCATTCACTTGGTGAGTGACAGATATGACATGATGTTTAACTCAGAGTTAACTTTAACTCAGATCTGCGCAAGTCCGCCTAAGCAGGTCTTTCGGCCCCATTGTCACTGCTCAAACCCATATAGATCTATTGTGATAGAAACAATTTAGTACAGATTACCAATAGAAGCTTACCTCAACGCCCTTATCGGAGTAGGTCCTGCCCTGCATCTCTCTCTCGTCCTCCTCATCGCTGCTGTCGGAGTCGCTGTACGCCGGCTTGGGTTTCTCCGGCGCGGTGTCCGATGCTGCCTTCTCGCTCTCTCCCTGTGCTTCTGTCTCTTTCTTCTCCTGTTTCTTGTCGTCAGTGTCGGGGGTAACTGTGATCTGATAAGTCGTGGTAAAGTATGAGATACTAGTATATTCTGAATAAAAGTAGCAGGAAACTGCTACAAGAAATTGCGACGATGGGAAATTAAATGAACTTTATTCCTAGACCGTTATGATCTTCAGACTTATAAGTCACAAGCAAAGATCGTAATTTTGATCCGGCTGCTTATTTTGCAATATTCTTGCGATCACAAGTGTAGTGAGTATAGGGCGACGGCCATCAATTTCCATTAGGAGAACCGCCTGCTCATTTGCATACTACATATTATTTCATAAAACACTATGTATTATAAAAATATATTAAACATACACATCATCTGTCGATAGTAGACAGCTTCGCAATCATGGCTATCCATCATGGAAGTACCATCGAAGAAATTGATTCATAGGCAGTTGACCTACGTCATTTGGTTGGCTTATGTCAATTCATTGTTATCTGTGATCGGTGGGATGTTACGACCAATTTACTTAGGAATCACTTTCTCTGATAGTACTTTAAGGTTTTTGATTTTTAACGATATGCAGCTTGGCGTCGCACCTTTATGTCATGCTGCTGAGGCGGTGGTTTCGGTGCTTTGGCCTTCATAGATCGGGTTTTGTTGGGTCGTGTCTGCGCGGACGCAGGCGGCGAACTGTCCACGTCCGATGAGTCCGATTTCTGGATAAATAGGTACGACAAGTAATTTTAAATGTCTAAAAAGCAAGGTCCGATGCAGTTAATGTCATCTCCCTCTTGTGTATTAAAAAAAAAGCGAAGAAATATTTGGCTTTGGTGAACATTATAGTCTGTCAACACTATGTACGTACCTACGCGTATAAGTACATACCTACTTATATTTGGTGGTAGGTATATCACTTTAAGAAAAAAAAACCATCATTCTTTCGTATCTATTTCAGAATAACATTTCATCGTCATACAGCTGTTACAGTTTTGCTAATCGAAGCATGTACAATGAAGCCAAGTTTGCGTGAAATGTACATGACATTGGATTAATGTACGGTCATCACGGACATTTCCGATGTGCCACCATTGAACTCTATTACAATAGCAATAAGGTCGTATTGCGGTACATCGCGATTGACTGCGGTTTCCTTCCGTTGTTTAAAAATCGCTACATTCGCTTAATCATGATCCAATAATAAATTAAAAGTTTGTTCAAAACATTTACGGAAGTCGTAAAAGTGAAATAAAAAATATTTAGATTTAATTACAAATATTTACAGAACCGCGAGATTTACGTATCAATCACCTTCACATACATAATACACACACGGTACAGTTTGGGAAATTCATTCATCAATTTCTTAAACTGTACCGTAAAGTTCTGTGACTAGATAAACCGGCCTAGGAGTTCTTGTCGTCAGAAACAGATATTTTACTGTATACTAAAGGCTTAACGTTAACATCCCTAAACGTAATATTGATGCAACTCAACCTGGCATATTGATGGTAAACTGAGGTGTAGGTACCTAATTTAACCACGTATGCAGTAGTTACGGTTATTTCATGATCAAATATTTTCAGGCGTTTATTTCAAAGACAGGCAAGCGATATTCGATAACGTGATGGTATCAGCAAATGGAAGTTAGTACCTACGGCTACGGTATGTAGCCAAGTTGCGTCAAGTAAATGTTACTCATGATTTGTCAGCTGCACTTGACAATAACCCGACCGAATAGAGCAGCACTCACCCAGGCGACCAGGCTCTGCACGGTGAGCGTGACGTCGTCCTTGGCGGCCTTGATGAGCTGCACGGCGCGCTCGTGCTGTGCCGTCCGCACGTCCACGCCGTCCACCTCCAGAATACGGTCGCCCACCTGTACATGTACTTGGTATAAATCACACCGGTTTTAGTGATGATGGACGGTTTCATTGAAAGTAAAACGGTTATTTTTATAAATATCAGAAAATGTACAGATCAGTAAACACTGACTTATTATCTTGCCAAACTTAGAAAGACAACTATATCGTCTCAACGTGAAAGCGAATCTACAACACAAGTCGCGGGCCTATTGGACCATGTCAACTTGAATCGCGCAGAAATTTCCTTATGAGTAGGGCCCGGAAAAATATGTATTAAAAATCCAAAATATTTACATAAAATATGGACTAAAAAATCGAAAATATGGAAAAATATGGAGTATAAAATAGAAATATGGAAAAATATGGAGTATAAAATTACAATAATTAAACGTTGTTTTAGTGTAGGTAAGAAAAGTGTCACTCGTGACAGTCAACAAAGGGATAGAGGCCAGAAATATGCTATGTTGGCTTTGCCTCTGCATATTTGGTAGGCCAGAAATATGCTATAGGTACTGGCTTTGCCTATTCATAGTTAGTTGGTTTGGGAATAAACATACGTGACAGTATTAATTGTGCAACTTGCATGACATGCCGATCATATTGTAAGCATGACACGTAACACACGTCATGCTGCAAGATTTGGCGTGGGAGAGCCATGCTTCGGCACGAATGGGCCGGCTCGACCGGAGAAATACTACGGGCTCACAGAAAACCGGCGTGAAGCAGCGCTTGCGCGAGTTTACCGGAGGCTCAATCCCCTACCCTTTTCCCTTCCCTACCCTCCCCTATTCCCTCTAAAAAGGCCGGCAACGCACCTACAGCTCTTCTGATGCTGCGAGTGTCCATGGGCGACGGGAGTTGCTTTCCATCAGGTGACCCGTTTGCTCGTTTGCCCCCTTATTTCGGTTCGTCTTGGGTTCGCTTAATATTGGCTAAATGATCCCTGCACGTCACAACTCACAATTCATGTTTTTTTTACTTCAGTTTTTGTTTAGCCATGTCAGTAACAGGACCTTCGGCATCTGAAACTTTATTTTCTATTTCTTCAATAATGTTTGGAAACAGAATACGACGGTAAAACGCGAGAGGAAAGCTAAATACGCAGTCGCATGGTGGCGGGAACTTTTTTTTTTTGTATTTTTGTGAAAATAAGGACGATTGTGACATTTTCTTGCAAAATATGGACTTATCTTTGTAAACCCCTAAAATATGGAAAATATGGAAAATAAAACTTGGGTTTTCACATTCTAAACATGATAATTCGTGTAAAAAACACATTCTAGGCCGAAAATCACGTAAAATAAAAATATGTATTTACATATAAATCCGGGCCCTATTTATAAGCTATGGCATTGCTCCGTGATTACAACTATTATAAATAATTGTAGTCGTATATTATGTCTTTTCTGAGGACTCAAAAAACCGGCTAAGTGCGAGTTGGACTCGCCCATGAAGGGTTCCGCAGCAGCAATAAGGTTTATTTCTATAAAATTAAAATGTTTTTGATTTATTTGTATATTTTAGTTGATTTAATGAAAGTTACATTAAGATTTACCATTTGTGACGTATAAAAAAACTACTTGTTAGATCTCGTTCAAACCAATTTTCGTTGGTAGTTTTTATAATAATGTACATCATATATTTTTTTAGAATTATCATACTTTAGAAGTTAGAGGGGGGGGGGGGGGGGGGGGACACACATTTTACCACTTTGGAAGAGTCTTTCTCGCAAACTATTCAGATTAGAAAAAAAAATGATATTAGAAACCTCAATATTATTTTTGAAGACATATCCATAGATTTATTAGATACCCTATTACGCATAGGGACTCCTAAAATTTTTAATAATTTTTCAATTTTTGTATCAAAATCTTAATGCGGTTCACAGACTACATCTACTTACCAAGTTTCAATAGTATAGCTCACGGACCCCAGTGTTCCACTCCAACAGAGAACGGCAGCTCCTCAGTTCAATATGCTGAGATGGTTAAGAGAGGGAGAGAGTGGAACACCTTCGATCAGAACAAGGAAAGTGGTTCTGTTCATGAATAATAGCTATGAAAGACTGGGAATAAGTTTCTGCTCCACCGTTGGTAATAAGAGAGTCGCCATTTCACCTGGGCTGGCTCTCATACTTAAAGGCAGCACAACAAGGACGACCATGAAGAGGAGAAGATACGAGGAACTGGGCGAAGAGATGATCGACGGGAAATCATGTAGGATAGTACGCACTAAAAACAAATCCGTACTACTATTCGACAAAACAACCGAAGAAACTCAATTTGCTAGAGCCTGTTCGTTCTTGTTGAAGCTAGCCGAAGCCAACGGTACTACCATCGGTCCAAGGACAATTAGTGTGGACACAATGAGCATCGACTTCGATAGAGGAGAGGTGGCAGACTATCTCGGGTGCGTCAGAGCAGCAGACAAACACGAGATCGTGGTGTACGAAGGAAGATCCCAAGATCTGAGCTTCCTAGTACCCAACAAACCACCCGAGACAACATCAAGACTGACCACAGCGGAATTACAGCGATGCCCAACAACAGGAGTCCAACCTGCAACACCCTCAGAGGTGGAGCAGAGTCTTGATCCCAATTCTAGACTAAATGTGCTGCAAAAAATCAGGAAAAAGATAAACTCGCTGACAAACTGGAAAAAACCATCAACACCACAAAACACAGAACGTGCACCATCACTCCCAGGGCCATCTACTGAGACGCCGAAGTCAAGCGCGGAAGTCTGGGCTGAAAAGGAAAGGGAATTAAGGAGACAAAGGGCAGCTGAAAAGCAAAAAGAGATCGCCATTGCGGCCAAACAAAAGACCTCAGCCGCCAAAGTTGACCAGCATCTCCATCAGCTGGTCACAAAGGAGAGCCGACACTTCAGGAGAGAGCCTCAAGAAGATCTCGAGGAGCAGCTGCCCCTACGGCCGGACACATTCCGAAGCCCGGACACCCAAGCAAACGCGCTCAGCAGATTCACCAATGCCCAAAAACCACCGCACAGGACACCAACAAAACAACACCTAACAAAGGCACAGATAGGTCTGGTCAAAAGTCCAACCCTAAGGAAAGTGGTACGACAAGAAGACCATATGATCAACGCATTCCTGGAATACATAGCCGTATTAGAGGCCAACAAGACCATAGGATAAAGGAATGCGAAGACATCATGAAGTCGTACCAAAAAGGCAAAGATGGCCTCCTACAAATCCAACTAGAGGAGGCCCATGCCACGGTCTATAATAACAACACGGCGACCGTCCTTAGGGGACAGGACATGACTACCCATATGGCGGCATACAGCGCCACCTCAGGAATAGTCCTCCTGGACGAGGACCGGACCAAAAGAAGAGGACATCCCGTCTACAACATTCCATCTCGTGACCCCATCGTCGTTACCACCAGGGGGACAGAAATATGGCTAGAGGACAGGATCCTACAAACATCCCAGATCCTGACCGAGGTAGAGCCCCCCGACGAATGGACGATCCCAGCAATAACCTGGATAAATGGAGTTCCGGGTTGCGGGAAATCGACGTGGATAGCCCAACACTTTAACGCCGAAGAGGATGTAGTTGTAACGACAACGATCGAGGCAAAGAAAGACCTCGTGGAGAGAATCCGGGAAAAGGCAGGCCACGAAGCTACAAAGAGGGTGCGCACAATAGCATCTCTCCTAGCAAATGGACCGAAGGGATTTGAAGACCTGAAACGCAAGAGGCTGCTTGTAGATGAAGCACTCATGAGCCACTTCGGATCCATAATACTGATGGCACAGATCACCAAAGCCGAAAGCCTGCTATTAATAGGGGACGTAAACCAGCTCCCCTACATAGACCGAGATAATCTCTTCGAGCTGTACTACTATCGCCCGCATCACCTCGCAGACGTCACCGAAGATCTTCTCTGTACACATAGATGCCCGCAAGATGTCGCCATGGCACTCAAGCAAATACACAAGGGCATCTACTCCTCAAGCAAAATCGTCAAGTCCCTGGCAATAGCACCCATGACCGGGACGGAGATCCCTAAAACCGACACCAACACCTTGTACCTGACTTACACACAGCTGGAAAAGTCAACGCTGAGGAAGTCAGGTTACGGAACCGGAGAGGCCTCGAAAGTGCTAACCATTCACGAGGCCCAGGGATTGTGCTACAAGAGAGTATACGTCATCAAACACCAAAAGAGGAAGTTACAGCTACATCACAGTTCATCACACGCGGTGGTTGCCCTGACGCGTCACACGGAACAACTCGTCTATTACACAGACGACACGGACGACG
Organism: Lysandra bellargus; assembly: GCA_905333045.1. Lineage (NCBI taxonomy): Eukaryota > Metazoa > Arthropoda > Insecta > Lepidoptera > Lycaenidae > Lysandra > Lysandra bellargus. Next base: position 12,073,325 of record HG995327.1, on the reverse strand, counting down.
CGCTGGGCAAACTCATAAAGGGAGTGATGGAAACTCCTGCAAAGGCCATCATGGACCATAACGCCAAGATGGCAATCAAGAACCGGGACCATACCACAATCAAAAAATTGGTCTCGGTGAAAGCTCCATGATGGCAAATAAACTGACAAAATACCGGACTGACAATGCGTATGCCAACGAGTATGCCCTCAAAACCATCAGAGGGCAGATGACACCAGCCACCAACAGGTGGTTAGCACAAAATATTACAAGCCTCACCCAGCGAGCGGGACCGGCATGGACCAACACCCTTTAACATCCCAAAAACTCCACCCAGCTTTGGTGACCCCTCAACACCCGAGCCAATGCCAGAACACCGAAAGGCAAAGGGTGGACGCAAAATCCGTAAATGCCGTACCCACCCACTGGGCTTCAACTGAGGTCCAAACTAAACCATCAAGAAGATGACATCACCCCGGAAGATCAAAACTTCGAAGACAGCCCAGTCAAGAAGATGACTTCCGGGGAGACGACAACAGCCATCAACCAGATGGCCAACATTATAAAAAACCCTCAACAACATCTGAGGGTACGACATTTAGAGCCCCTTCAGGGCAAACTTCGCGCGTATGTATGTTGCTTGAAATTACAATGAAAAGAAAATTAACAAAATATTAAATATAACAAGAACACGGGCCACCTAGGCCTGTGGACAGGGAAAAAAAATAGTATAGCTCTTATAGTTTCGGAGAAAAGTGGCTGTGACATACGGACGGACAGACAGACAGACAGATTGACAGACATGACGAATCTATAAGTGTTCCGTTTTTTGCCATTTTGGCTATGGAACCCTAAAAAGCAGTATAAGCGCGAAAAGTAACAGACAGACAGCCTTTACAATACTAGCTTTGATATTCCACAAACCTGCAGCTCCCCGCACTGCGCGGCAGGGCTGTCGGGGACTACGTTCTTGATGAAGATGCCGAACATGCCGCGCTCGCCGTTCTCGCCGCCATGGTTCCCGATTATATCCACCTGGCAATGCACATAGTTGTTAGAATTCGTTCACGCAATTAGCACACTAAAGCAAGGAAGCCAACGGATTTACATACGGCTGGCCGCATAAACACGTCTTCCGTATTGGATTTTCGAATTCGTTTTGTGGAATGCATGGAATCGTTAGAAAGTAATTGACGCACACGTTTGCCTTTTTTGGAACGGAACAAATTCCGCACGTAAGTACGTTTCGAGTGTAAGCAGCGTAGCGAAGAAAAACGAACTTTTGCGCTAGTCTTAAGAAATTCCACATAAAAAATCAAACACGGAAAACGTGTGCATGTGGCCAGCCTAAGTCCGGTCAGAACTCAGATCAACCTGTGCCAGTCCAGTTTCGTCTTTTAAAATTCTGATGCCGTAGACGCTGCCTATTTCTAGGAGTTCTCCTATCTCTAGGAGAAGTACATTGTGAGATGAGTATTATTTAATCAGCGTAGAATATTAATGGCATTTAATCCATCTCGCGGCGAGTCTCAAATTCGAATTTCCTGGCAAGTAGCCATGTTTCTGTGTACGCAATATTTATAAGCTGTCGGTATGTGACTAATAGCTCCCAAACACGTTCTATTGTTGTGTGACTACAGAGTTTAGTTTGGGGATAAATAACGTATTAAATTTTTCCGGTACCTACATAGTACCGATTGCAAATTACCACAGTTCACAGTTACAGTGAATTCACTATCATTTTACCTCTCACAGGAACTTCATGTTAACGACACAAAGATTACTCCAATACTAACTCTGAGCTGAAAGGTCTTTGGAGCTGAGGTACGGAGTACTATTACATATCCCACCAAAAACATCTGTTAAAACGGGGCCAAGTTCCTATCGGCTAATTTTTGTCCTCAAAAGAGTTGAAATCCAATCTAATGCCAAGTTTAGATGCACTTCGTCGATCGTAATTATCTTCATCAACAGCCTACTTCTAAATTTGAATAGTGCACAGCATGCGCGCGTCCTGTTGGAACTTGGCCTGCGCACTTCCGTGCGCTTTGATTCTGTGGCTGAGGTATGATCTTTAAAATATAGACAATTCATACATGTCATAGCCAAAAAAAGCGTTATCAAAAAAAATGGAAGCACTAGACTACAGTAGGTACCTACTTGATATATTTGTAACCAGGGACATAAGGAGTTAAGGACTGTATAATTTTGAATGAAAATAATTAATTTTATGACTTTTTATATCAAGAGGTTTGAAATATTTATCGATACCACGAAAATCTTTGAAAAACTATGGAATACGAATGAAATGAAGTGACATAAATCCAGCGGTGAATTTTCCAGAGCTCTCGATGAGCGAGCGGTGAGCGGTATGAAGTGTAGTGCTCTCCAGCTGCCGGGGATAATGAACATCCGACGTGACGACACGTGACGTCACAACACGTGTCGATGCTAGTTACTATGTAGTTCGGAATCAGGAGTGTAGAAAATTCTATTTTATTCGGGATGCCTATTGAAATCAATCGAATTTTGTACAGTGGGTTATTTCTTTGTCGATAATAATCCAATAAGGTTTTATAAGGTGCAAAAATCTGATGAAATATATATGAAATATAATAAATATATTACTTTCCTAATTGTATAGTTTCATAAACAAGAATTCCAAGTTAAATTAATTTGAACGCCAAAACATAATGAGACATAATGACTAATGAGCAGCGCTTATGAGGAGCGATTTCTCGGATGTGTGACTTCCAGTTCCCGGCGAGGCTTCCTGCGGCAAATCCTGTGTTGTGACCTACATACAGACAAGCAAACAGCTGGCCTGATGTGAAGAACTTATTGATATTATCGAAGATCCGTATGGTTTATTGAAGACTTATTTTTAAGCTAGAAATTGCATGCGGAACGCGTTAAAATATCCCGCCGTAATACTACATTTTCCCGCAATAAAAAGTATTATAATATATCCTCCCCCGTGGTCTACTTACTACAGCATAGACATCTATGCTCATCAAAATCGTCTTAGTTGTTTCGAAGGCTTTTCGATGCAAAAACAAACAAACCTTTCCTTGTATACGGGTAGTATAGAAATACTATCTGGTCCTACCAAGTTCAAGCACAGAATATTATATTATATTAGTAGTACCAAGTTACACTTTACTATAAGGGTCAGTTCAGACAGCAACGCGACGCGTCGATGCATTTCGAATTTTTTATGGATTTGACAGTTTTGCAGACCGCGAAATCTCACGCAATAATATTCATTAATGAAGTCTGTAAAATCCATACTTAGAAAAGCATCGTTACGGTTTGAATTAATCCTTATAGCCTGTCCACACGGGCGTTGCGTCATCGCAGCGTTATTACGAAGCAGTCTTAACGTCAGCACCCCCTCCCGCTTCGTCTCGAGGGCTGCTGTCCGTCATGTGTGCGTTGCAACGACGCAGCGCGCCGTTTGAACCCCTTGGTTATTTGTATGTAAAACAACGCAATGGTAAAACAACAACGCTGCGTCGACGCAACGCTGACGCAACGCGCTGTGTGGACTGGCTCTTAAGGTAAGCGCCCACCTTCCCGCCGACGATGCTGACGCCGAGCGGCGCGCCGGGGCGGCGGCGTAGCGTGACGCGGCGCGGCGGGCCCCAGCGCTGCCCGCCCTCCTTGTGACCGCTCACCGTCATGCCGCCCACGTAGCTGCCAACAATACTCATTATGAGATTGGAGAAGGTGAGATTTATTCATTTAATAATTTATGTACACAAAAACTATACACTTTCAAAATACAAAATACACGATTCACGTAACTAAGTTAATTTTTTAGTTAAATATTAGTTTTTAAAGGTTATAATAATGTTTAAATAGAATCAATAATTAACCTAAAATATTATATAGAAGTAGTAAGTAGCAAAAATCATTAATTACATCGTTCATCACGTTGTCGCGCGTCGTGGAACCACCCACTACGGCGTAGCTGCGTAGTGGCGGTGTAGCCTATCCTTATGTAGCTAAATACTTACAAATTACCTACTTGGTTTTTTTTTAGAATTAACTTCAATAGAGTATTATTTTGTGATTAGAATATTTAAATGTAATCTATACATATTATAAAACAAAGTCGCTTTTTCCCTCATGTCCCTTTGTTTCCTTTAATCTTTAAAACTACGCAACGGATTTTGACGATTCTTTCAGTGTTAGATAGCCCATTTATCGAGGAAGGCTATAGGCTATATTTCATCACGATAACACTAATAGGAGCGAAGAAATAGAGGAAAATGTGGAAAAAACGGGGAAATTTATTTTAAAGGGCTAACTTGAACGCGCTAATCTCAGGAACTACTAGTCCGATTTGAAAAATTATTTCAGTGTTAGATAGCCCATTTACTGAGGAAGGCTATAGGCTATATTTTATTACTAAGGAATTTATTTGAAAGGGCTTATCTCGCGAACTACTGGAGCAATTTTTATGTTATTTGGCACAGATAAGAAGTAGACCACGTGAAGGATCATAGTTATCGGTTTTAATCATTTTTTCAGTGGCTATATATTTTATACCCGTGCGACGCCGGGGCGGGTCGCTAGTTTGATATAATATAATAATTATGTGTCTTGCGAACTATCCCCTAAGCTAACAAATAATAATTACTAGCTATATAACCGAGCTTCGCTCGGTATTCAAAAAATTAAAAAAAACACACATAAAATTTCATTTTATGAAAATGATTCGATTTATCGCCCTCGAAACCCCCTATATACTAAACTTCATGAAAATCGTTGGAGCCGATTCCGAGATTCCAATTATATATTTATATATATACAAGAATTGCTCGTTTAAGGATATAAGATAATATTATGCTTCATGTTTGCATTTTGATTTTCTTTACAAACTATTTTGCAAGAGAGCGGCTTTGAATTTACTTAGAGAGGAGCCTTCTCAACACAGACATCTTTTGCTTTGAGTGAAATCTCCTGAAGACTTCTAGACTTCAGTGGATTTGGCTAAATCTGACTACACTATTCCAAAGCCGTGCAAAACCACAAAAATGAAAATCTTACATAAGAACCTAGCATAATAAATAATATACAATTTTACATGTTGCACGAAACTAGATTGTGATTGGTATATCTGACACCGTACATTTTGCAATGAAAAACTATTATCTGTGTCTTCCCAGGACTTGAAACATATCCATAACTTTTACCAAAATCGATGGTATGAAAGAGTCACAAGAAAGAGGTAACAGACATACAAACTTTCATTTTTATTATACCAGTAGGATTGGCTAGACAGTAGACATTTAAGCTATAAATGATATATGAAATGTGAAGCCCAGTGACACACTGACAGACAATCTCATTACTAATGCTTACCTAGTTAGTAATTTAATTACCATTGTTTAAATATTCGTGTATACGTATATACGCAAGAAGTTAACGTGAAACTTTGTAGGAGAATCATTATTGTGGGCTATTTTAACACGACTATTTTGAATTAAAACGTCTGATTTTGGCAGTTTCTGTATGTAAGCTTCGTAGCGCCTAGGTCCTATACCTCAGTAGAGTTAGATTTTTTAAAATTAATTATAGTCAGAATTTTTTTGCACCAGTGTTTAGAGGAGGTCACAAATAGCTTAAATTCGAAAACTCGACCAACCACGACGTGTACGTTAGCCGCCATATTGGTTTGAAGGTCCAATCTTTTTTTGCTATATTTATTTTTTATTTTTTTAAGAAAATTATAAGGATCAAATTTGTCGAAAATTTGATTTTCTACAATTTTAGTCCTTATAATTTTTATTGTAAAATCAATATTTACGGAAAGAACTGTAAAAAACAAGTCAAAGTATAATTTCGGCCTGTTCGACCTGTATCGCGATTATTGTCACAGAAAAAAAAAAAAACAGAAATAAACTTGTAGCTCTTTACATTAACCACAATTAAAATTAAGACTTCGCTGTCTGTCCGTCTGTCTGTCTCCAGGCTTCAAGAACAGTGATAGCTGTAGAGACTTGAAATTTTCAGATATTATGTATTTTGTTTCCCTGTATAACAACAAATACTAAAAAACATATTATATTTAATACTAGCTGACCCGACAGACGTTGTCCTGTCTTAGCGATGATTATTAAATTCGAATTGGTATAATTAAGAGAACAATAGATTAAAATGTATTATCTCCATGCCTTTAATCAAAATAGATTAAATAGTTTAAGCGAAAATCAGTTTATTGTGCGGGAACCGTACATTTTCCGGGACAAAAAGTATCCCTTGTCCTTTCCCGAGACTCAAAGTATCTCCATACCAAATTTTATCAAAATCTATTGAATAGCTTACGCGCAAATCACAAAAGTATATTGTGCAGTAACCGTACATTTTTCCGGGACAAAATGTATCCTATGTTCTTTTCCGGGACTCAAAGTATCTCTCCACCAGTTTTCAGCCAATTCGGTTCATTCGTTCTTGAGTTATAAGTAGTGTAACTAACACCACTTTCTTTTATATATATAGATTTGATGGGACTCCCATATAACAAACAGGATTTTAGTGGACTTTTTTGCTCTTTATCAAAAATAGCAGCACTAGACAATTAAAATATGCATAAAATATTTAATTGTATTTGTGCTTGTATAATTAATAATAAAATTAAAATATAATTAATATTTAGGGGGGCTCACATACAAAAAGCACAAATTTTTGCCTATCTTTGCCTTATAATGGTACGGAAGGAGTGCCACTCGCACTTGGCCATTTTTTTAAATAATTATTCAGATGTAGGTTGTGCCGTAATTATTATAGGATCTAATTCATGATCAGAAATATTCAGTTTTATCCAGTCGCGTGGGTCCCGGTACATTTACCATAGGTGTAGGAGCTTAAATATTGATTTCTAAAAAAATTCATAAGCATCAACTGTGCAATATTAAATAAGTAATTGAAAAAAAAAGTTTGTTTAAACAATAGTTAAAATGACTGAAAAAACAGTCGGACTTTGCAGCACAACAGTTCATTATACACGACACAATACACAGTTAAATGTGGATCAAATTGAAAATAAAACTTATTCACTTCGCCCGATCGACCGAGTCTTAAGAACACAATAGGGTACAGTCGCTGAAACAACGGATAAAGTAAATGTTTTTTTTTATATAAAAAAACGGGGCAATAGAGAAAACGGGTCACCGTGGAAAGCAGCTACCGTTGCCCATTCACAGACATTAAGATCAAGGACAGAATGACCAAAAGACAAGATTAAGGATCAGAAGAGTTGTAGGTGTGTCACCGGCCTTTCAAGAGAGAATACGATCTCTTCGTGAAGGCTTGGAGTTCGTTTTTGTAACTTATGTCATAGAGACAAATAATTTTAAAAATGTTTTGGAATACTCTGTAGAGTGTAACAAAACTAAGTTATAACTTTAGAGTGTGTATGCCTGTATGTGTTATTTATATAGTTCACTGTAGGTAAAAGTAGCAGCACTGAAAGAAAACTTTTTCCTCAAACAATAATAATATAATTATCAAAAATAGTTCATATCCATATCTATACATATTATAAAACAAAGTCGCTTTTTTTCCCTCATGTCCCTTTGTTCCCTTTAATCTTTAAAACTACGCAACGGATTTTAATGATTCTTTCAGTGTTAGATAGCTCATTCATCGAGGAAGGCTATAGGCTATATTTTATCACGCTAAGACTAATAGGAGCGAAGAAATAGAGGAAAATGTGGAAAAAATGGGGACAATTATTTGAAAGGGAAAACTTGTACGCGATAATCTCAGGAACTACTGGTCCGATTTGAAAAATTCTTTCAGTGTTAGATAGCCCATTCATTGAGGAAGGCTATAGGCTATATTTTATCACCCTAAGACTAATAGGAGAATGTAGGAAAAACGGGGGAAATTATTTACAGATAGGAAGTAGACAGGATCATTTTTTCAGTGGCTATAATATATTTTATACCCGTGCGACGCTGGGGCGGGTCGCTAGTACTAGATAACTTTTTAAGATTTTTCTTATGTTGAAATAGCAGTATGTTTACGTAATAATAATAATAATAATATGATAAAAATATATTTACAAAATATCTAAAAATATTTCCATCTATTTTCATGAACATCTGAGGTTGAAATTACAGGGATAGGATTACGAAGAAAATTGCCACTCGACGTACACCGACGCTCGTATATTTCGCATTAAAATATAATATCCACGCCTACAAGATGGAGTTTCGATTTAAAAATATCTTATAAATCTATATTATCTTTTCTAGGAACTAGCGGTGTAATCTAAGCCGGGCCCGGAGGTATTCAATTATTATTGCATTGTATATAACCTCTATTATTTCCAAAAATAGCTGTTCTAATATCATTAGAGTTATTTCGGGATAATCCAATCAATATGGACCTTTATCAGTAAAAAACCCTCCCACCCACATGAATACCGCATTTGTATTAAACTTTACATTTCAATGTACGCTATATCTATACTAATATTATAATTGGTAAGAGTTTGTTTGTTTGTTTGTTTGAACGCGCTAATCTCAGGAACTACTGGTCCGATTTGAAAATTATTTCAGTGTTAGATAGCCTATTTAACGAGGAAGGCTATAGGCTATATTTCATTACGCTAAGATTAATAGGAGCGAAGAAATAGAGGAAAGTGTTGAAAAAACGGGAGAAATTATTTGAAATGGCTTATTTGAACGCGCTAATCTCAGGGACTACTGGTCCGATTTGAAAAATTATTTCATTGTTAGATAGCCTATTTATTGAGAAAGGCTATAGGCTATATTTTATTGCGCTAAGACAAATAGGAGCGAAGAAATAGAGGAAAGTGTGGAAAAAACGGGAGAAATTATTTGAAATGGCTTATTTGAACGCGCTAATATCAGGGACTACTGGTTCGATTTAAAAATTATTTCAGTGTTAGATAGCCTATTTATTGTGAAAGGTTATAGGCTATACTTTATTGCGCTAAGACTAATAGGAGCGAAGAAATAGATGAAAGTATGGAAAAAACGGGGGAAATTATTTGAAAGAGCTTATTTGAACGTCCTGGAGCAATTTTTATGTTATTTGGCACACATAAAGAATAGACCACGTGAAAGGAAATATGTTTCTTTTTTTGCGGAAAAATGTACGGTTTCCATTACATTCCTAAATCAGGCGGGCGAAGCCGCGCGGAACATCTATCATATCATAAAAGTATATTGTCCCACACAATATATTTTTATGATTTGCGCGTTAACTGTTCATCGATGTACGGGAACAAAGTTATAAACCAAATTCCACGCCGACCAAGTCGCGGGTAACAGCTAGTTAAATGATATGTTTTTATGACGTAGAAACTTATAAAGAGTATGTTTCTAAATATAACCCAGTATATTCGTTGTCAGTGTCAGGGAATCGTCCACTCTAGACGACACACTGTTGACTGTGACATGACAGTACGGTGACTAGAAATCAATTTATGACTTTGTTAGTATATCCGTATCTATACATATTATGATAAAACTGTAGAAATGAAGATTCTGTACATTAAAGATATTCAAAAAATAATATGCGGAGGGTGTCACTACATCGCTATAGAAGCCAAAAATGTGGTCAGCTTTTTTGTCTGTCTGTCTGTTTGTCTGCATGTTGGTTCCACTATCACACGAAAACTACTGATCCGATTTAAATGTGGTTTTCGCAGATATATTTGCCTTCTTCCAACTTAACATGTGGTGTATAAAAAAATTTCCCCCCACCCCTCTAAAGGGACCAAAGACGGGGTCAGATTTTGTATCAAACTTTTTTCTTTAATGGACTTACTTCATATTATTATCTGTTTTTCCAACTTAACATCTGGTGTATAAAATTTTTTCCTCCACCCCTCTTAGGGGACAAAAGAGGGGGTAAGATTTTGTATCAACTGATGAAGTAGAAATACTTTAAATGGCAAAACAACGTTTGCCGGGACAGCTAGTGTGCAATAAACAACTTTTGGTCCACATGAAATAAGTCTAGGGTTGCCATCCGTCCGGATCTCCCCGGATTTGTCCTAGTAATATAATATTATCACACTTATTTCAGCAGTTTCACCAGTGGTACAAATACAATATGGCATTGGACACATGACGTCTTGTGTACTGGTAGGTATACAGGTTTTGTTTGTTAAAACGCAATGTAAAACGTAAACACTAATTAAACTACAAGCAATGAAACATTTGTCAACATGAAAACGGTTTACAAAACGACAGTTTGGAGTTGAAATTATCTGCCAAATACAAGACATTCATTCAAGTCTGTTACTGCGCCCGCGCTGGCGACCTGCCAGATCTCAAACAAATTCTGCGAGCAGAAATTAAGACCGACCGTTACACAAATACTGACTGTAGCTACTGAGCTTCGGGGAAACAATTAAAACGTATTCTAGAGCCAAGTACGTAATGTTACACTCAAAGTAGTAATTGTGTCGGTTAGGATTTTTGCTACATTTCAAAGCCTGAACTACGGAAACCTTAACGGTTTTGGGACATTATCATCAGCTAGTAACTTACCAAAGTTTGACAGTCAGCGGGATGATTTTTCTGCAATCCCAAGCCACTTCGACACAATCCAACACAAACTTGTCAGTTTAAGTATAGGTTATTTTTATTAAGTAGGCTTACAATACAATTTAATTATTTTCCCGTGGTGCTCTCCCCTTTGTTCGGACATTAATGTCACGAAAATTTGGCTGTCTCCTGCTTTGCTTGGGGAGGGAAATTGGATTTCTCCTACTCCTCCTACCTTCTTCTGATTAATTTCGTTGCGGGTCCCAAGACAGATTTAGCTTGTCCCTCGGGCATCCCTAAGATGGTTACCACTGTTGATCCTGGCGACACAGGAGTTGCAGTGGTGGGAATGTGTGGTGGGCCATTTGTCCGTTTTAAAAATCCCAAGCTACTTTCTCCAATTTTAGGGAAGCACCTTTCGGGTTGTAACATTCATATCGACAGTCACGCTAAAAGACGATCTATTTCTTATTATGATTTCCAAATATAAAAAATAACGAAACACTTGTATCGTAGGGTGTACGGGACGCGAACATTGCAATCACTTAGCGCGGCGCGGCCGACCGCACACACTGTGTTATCTGTGCACCGCAGCTAGTTGACACACAATGGTAGGTTTATTAGTGCCAAAAATACTACTAAATATACTACCCAAAATATACTTACTAAAAGAGATAAGTTTAAAAACCTTTGGTGAGCTATCACATGGTATATGGTAATACCTACCTTTCCCAAACTTCTTCGAGCGCCGGCACATTTGTTTCCACTATCCTTTTTTAGAACAGTAACTACGAATATAATGTGTGTTTACGATGAAATATGTGTAGCCAATTTTGGACAGACACATTTCCCCGTAATTTCCCTTGTGTTTTGTTCTTGCTTCACTTTATGGACCAAAACACAACCGCGTTGCGGCACCGTACCGCCAAAAAAAGCGGCAAAATCATTCAAAACTCATAATAAAAACTAATAAATTCCGCCAATTTTGTGATTGTGGTTTGTGATTCCTGCAACGCGGTTATGTGTTGCGGCCCTATACACGCAAAGCGTAACGATTTCCGACTAAGACGATTTCAAGAATAGTTTTAGACTCTATCTTTATTACAAAAGAAAATATGGAGAAAAATCCGTAAATGGTTTAAGATAAACATGGCGGTTGAGCGACCGTGCTATTGGTATAACCAATAAGACATTACACTTATTTACATTGCTATACTCTATGGTTTAGTTACGAATATGGATCTTTTTGGTCATCCTTCTTCCTTCCTTATACTAAATACTTTCCAAAGACCTATACCTAATACTTCCAGTAATTGTTGTAGTAAACAGTTCCTTAACGGAGCTAATGCTGTGCTGCAATCAATACCTATCTGTGCCTACAGCAAAGATACTTTTTATATTTCAAGATCTCTCTAAACTCTGCAAGTCATTCTAAGCTCTGAAAATCTTACACCGCATAGCATCAGCTCTCCCTGGTATCAGGTGTAAACAACCAGTGGTCGTCTCCTGCAGTCGGCAGTTTGGGATGGTGCATTATCTCGCTCGGCCGAGCGGAAGCCCACGGTTGGCTGCCCCTGCTCATCCACACTTTTTATCCGATCGCCATGATGGCTGTCCTTTTCCGTGTTTACTGGTTTGGATAAGGATTTGCGTTCGGTAAAGTAACTTTCTTAGCTGAAGCGGGAATTAAAGTGATAAAGATAAACTGTCAATAATTTCTTTTTATCTGCATTTAATAAATTTTTTGACTAAGCTTCTTTAGCGTGTATCTATCATGGCTATCTATAACTTAAGACCTGCATGACCTTATAGTCCATACCATACTAATATAGATGCGAAAGTAAATATTTCTGTTACCTGTATGATCGGTGATTTGCTTTGCTTTGCTTGAACGATGCTTTGAATCCCGAGAAAAGACATACACTAGTTTTTATCCAGGAAGAATCTACGTTCCAATAAACGAATTTAGGCGCCTCGAAGTAGGGGGCTTGATAGTATTTACTAGTTATACATCCTACTACCAAATATTGGTTAAGAACCGTGGATTTTCCCAGAATTGTTTCCTAAAAATTGTCGTTTTATAGAGCAATAATAGCATGTTTAGTATCGAATGACCTTGGGCGGATTCGACAGAGCTGTTCTATTTATGTCGAGCTATGGCCTGTGGGTAACGGGGCTTACTCCGCATTTGTACGAGTTCCACTTCAAACGCTCCTCATTACGCAACTACGGCATTAACTTGCCACCTTATAATGTACTAGAATCTACTTTCATATTCATAAATTAATGGAAAATATTTGTATGCTCGTTCTCGCAATACGTTAGTTTTGGCAATGGCAATTGCTTTCCATTAGGCTGACTATTCATCTGCTTATCTGCCTACTAATGGAGGGGAGTTTTTGAACCGGCGCGGCCGCGGCATTCGACCACTACACATTATATGATGTAGATAATTCATCTTCGGTGGTCGCGAAAACCTCTTGATGCACAATCACAAGGCTGTCAAGAAATGCTCAACCTGTTTCAAGATTCGTAGTTAATAGCTTTTAGAAGCTAAAAAGCTAGATAGTTGGAGGAATCGAATATATATGACATAAGTATTATTATTAGTGTTTATTTTTTTACGTATGAATACGATGATTCTGTAGTATAAATATAAAATAAAAATCTGTATCAGAGTAGTCAGTAGAAGATAGAAAAAGAAATAATACTAACCAGAAATAATTATGGTGTTAGGTAGAACTGTCTTATTAACTAAAACTTCACTTTATCGATAAAATTCAGCACTGATCACACTCACCGTTATCTACAACGGAGCTAAGAAGTCACAACACTACATAATAAGCGCACCGAAAAGGCAGAAATCGCCAAAATACTAGTGATGCGACCGCGTTGACAGGGAGCAAGATGTCAATCCGTAATGGAACGTAGAGGTCGGCCAACCATAACTCAATTACGCGTATTAGCAATTTGCCGCTAGGGAAGCACCGCAAGGTATCGATACTTTATGTAACGTCGCTGTAAGCAATACTTACGATGATTTAAACTTTGCTCTTATTTGCAATACTGACTTTGTTTAAGACACAGTCTCCTGTGGATAGAAAGAGATGAAAAGTGAAAAAATGAATACACACTACATAACTACAGTGTTAATATCGTACGTAATTTGTGCGAACTGATGCGGTACGTAGCCCAAAAGGTGTTCACTATGCACTTAGCTCACCTGTACTGTACATACGATTTCTTTATGAAGACGATACTTGTCAATTACAACATAACTATTAATATATTGAAGGCATCTAAATATTATGTTATAGAAATAGATCTAATAAATAAGTTTTATCGATATCGATATACCCATCAGCACATGACTACCCGTCTCAATTTTCATAAGTGTGCTTCATAAGTGATTGACATCTTGCATTTATCTAACAATATCAATATTTGGGAGCACGATCGCTGACCTGATAAAGTTCTTTGGCACCTGTTCAACGACACAAACATCATTATACAGCGCGTTTATACAACTTAGTCTTACAAGCAGTTTGAAAACTTTTAACAAACAATGCAAGCCTTAACCACCTTTTAGTGTAGAGTCAATCTCCCTGTTGGAATTTGGTTGTTTCATACCGGAGCAGCTGAGCTGAGCATATTTATATAAAAAAAACTGGAGGTCTTGATTCAACACGAAGCTAGTAAAATTTTACAGAGTAAGCCAATTTTGATTATTCTGTTATGCTATTACCTATGCTATAAATTGTTCTACGCACTTCTATTGTAGCTTATAACAATTACTAGGTCCACTTGCATAAATCGGTAAAAGTTAGTCGTAGAAATATTACCGTATGTCTCATTGACGATTTAATGATATCCTGTCCTGTGACCTGTGTCCAAAATAATACCTATAAAAATTATACAAGACCTTGATCGCAACTAATATTAATCAATTTTTAGCTTATTATTGTGATGTACAAATTGCATTTTGCTAATTAGAAAATAGCTTAATGTGAACCCTATAAAGGGCGTCAGAGGTTATTTTATATAATGAATTAGTAATAGCGGCACGCGATGTCACCTGAAGACACGAGTGAATAAAGTGGGTAACTAACATTTTACAACATGCGAACAGTTACATTTTTTTAAATTTGAACAACACTATCTAGCTAATATACCTAGCTAATAGCTATACATAGAATCCACTTTTTTTTTTTTGATTTCAAATTATTGTCCCGGTCCTCAAAGCCTCTGCGCCGGTATCCACAATTAGCGCCACATTCCTGCATCGCGCTATCGAAGTTTTCCAAGTGCGTCGGCATAATATACGACAGCTGAAATCAATCACGTGGGCTTCGGCCTGACCGAGCGCAACACCTTGCTCAGGCTTTGTAAGATCTTCCTTTATGCAAAAAAACGTAAATTTTCAAAATGTTAGTTACCCATTTCATCCGCTCATGTCTGTAACTCACCTCACGTCCTACAATATACTACTACCTTCATACTCATTAGCTAATTCTCCCCAAGGCATACCAATAAGGCTGAGTGACCTGGGGTCTAGGGGCATGACTTGTGACGTATACTCTATCTGCTGCCAAGTACAGAACTCTAGTTTGTTCCTGACTCTATAGTTTAAGAGTGAGTGTTCGGCAGACTTACAGTAAACTACAAACTACATTTTTGCCTGATCTAAAAGTGAAACACTCAAAGGAACCCTTTATGGGAATAGTGAATGTCCATTGCATCAACGGCAGATGAAACAGTATACCTGGCATTAATATGGAGTTTGTTACTTTACTGTAAGTCTGCCGAACACTCGCTCTCAGTCTACTATCTGCTGTCAAGTTCAGAACTAGCTTGTACTGACTGTTGACTGTAGCGAAATTAAAGGAACAGTTACAGGGGATCTTAAGCTTGATCCTATATTCATTTTAACATACTACGGCGGAGCCAAAAGTAGAGTTTTAAAAGATTTTAGGGACTTTAGGGTTGAGAACACAATTTTAAATTAAACTTGATATTTCTACGCGTTTACGAAATAAATTATATTGACATAGAGACTACGAAACGGACAAATGGACTTTAGAATAATTATCCTAAAGTCTAGATTACTTCATCCATTCTATCCATACTACACATTATATTACAAACTAGCGACCCGCCTCATCGTCGCACGGGTATAAAATATATAGCCACTGAAAAAAATATTAAAATCGATAACCTATGATCCTTCACGTGGTCTACTTCTTATCTGTGCCAAATAACATCAAAATTGCTCCAGTAGTTCGTGAGATAATTTAAATATTTTCCCCCGTTTTTTCCACATTCTCCTATTAGTCTTAGCGTGATAAAATATAGTCTATAGCCTTCCTCAATAAATGGGCTATCTAACACTGAAAGAATTTTTCAAATCGGACCAGTAGTTCCTGATATTAGTGCATTCAACTTAGCCCTTTCAAATAATTTTCCCCGTTTTTTCCACTTTTTCCTCTATTTCTTCGCTCCTATTAGTCTTAGCGTGATAAAATATAGCCTATAGCCTTCCTCGATAAATGGGCTATCTAACACTGAAAGAATCATCAAAATCCGTTGCGTGGTTTTAAAGATTAAAGGGAACAAAGGGACATGAGGGAAAAAGCGACTTTGTTTTATAATATCTATACTAATATTATAAAGAGGTAAACTTTGTTTGTTTGTTTGTTTGTTTGTTTAATTGTAATGAATAGGCTCAAAAACTACTGTTTTTTTTTTTATTAAAAAAAAAACCTGTAGTTTTTTTTTAAATTCTTTCACCATTCGAAAGCTACATTATTTACGAGTAACATAGGCTATTTTTTATATTGAAAAATATGAACCCCTATATTTTTCAATATAAAAAATAGCCTATGTTACTCGTAAGATATTTGGGTTTTTCTGACACAAGGTGAAAAAAATCAACCAGAAAAGTTACTTATTTTGCGTACGCTGCCTAAACTGTAAAAGATAGAACCATACAATGTTCTAAGTAAATGTAGATCTTATAAATATCTACAAAAATGTCCGCGACACACTATACCTATCTATGTCAGGTGAGGCACAACAATCATTTTTTTATTTAAAAATCTTGATTTTTTTTTTGGACTACATTTGAACGCATTTATTTTACTCATACTGACAATCCTTATCAAAATAAATTATTTCATCACTAAGTACAGTTTGTGTAGATAATATTTGATCTGTGAATGATTAAAATTGGACGTTTGGTTTAGAAGTTATGGCGACATTAAAAATTGCGATTTACGCCCGTTTCGAAGTGGCTGCTACCAAGGCGGAGATGCGCAGTAGCGAAGATTATGACCGGCCCTACAGCTGGTGAATTAGCTCATAATACCAAGAATACCAATGATCCCTACTGATTTTCCTATACCCTGCAAAGGGCTCCAATTTCCTGTAATTTTTTTTTGCACTAACGATAAATAAATCCCAGGGCCAAACATTCAAATTAGTAGCTGAATAGATTCACGAATAGAATGTTTTACGCATGGGAAAGATTACGTTGTCCCATCACGAGTCGGGGCTCCCGACCATCAGTATACATATTTTGTTACCTGAACATTAAACGTCAAATATTGGTAATATAGAGAAGCTCTACAATAATCGCTTTAGTTATCTATCCTAAAACAACGGGTTGCACAGTGCACTCCGGGACTACCGTCAGAACTCAGAAGTGAAAACTTATTATAATTACATCTAAATATTCTCATCATTAACAACTTAACATCCACAGAAAGACAATCTGTGCAGCCTGCCAAAATGATTGCGTCGTTGATGTTTCTGTGAATTGACCTGTAGCCCTAGCATGGCCACCAGTAGAAATGAGAAAGTATAGACAAACTGTGGAGATAAACTTAAGGTGCCGTTCCGAAAAATTCAATTAAAATGCCACTTTATGACAGACCACATTTATATACCATGGACCATGGTACGTCTTAAAGTAGCATTTTAATTGAATTTTTGTCGGTCGCGATTAGCCGCGGTAAAGATCGGAACGGCACCTTAAGTTTATGTCCACAGTTTGTCTATACTTTTGCATTTATACTGGTGGCCATGCTAGGGCTACTGGGAATCATTTTGCTGACCGTGTCTTTCCTGGGTAGGCTTTTTGCAGCGGTGTGGTAACCGACATCCGACATGCGGGCGGAGCCGCGGGCGACCGCTAGTTATGTATATAGAAATAAGCAAGTGTGCCCTGTTTCCCTCTACTTATATATGCTTTAACCGTTACACTGAATGTAATAAAATTTGGTAGAGATAAACTACGATAACATGGCGCACCCCTCCAAAATTCAAAACGTTTGAAGTGTGTAGTCAAAACGTTTGAAGTGCGGATAGTTATGATTAGTTGACCAACAAATCTCGGTAATAAGTGACATTAAGTGAAATATTACGAGTACCTACTGGTTGATTGGTTGAATACTTACTACATACAAACTCTTTCATAAGGATGTGACTACACACATTGAAACAGTAATTTGGAGGGGCGCGCCATGTTATCGTAGTTATCTCTAAGTATATAATTTGAGTCCCGGCAAAAGGTCATGGAATAGATTTTGTGCGATTAATTTCAGCGCAACGAAGTTTTTAACACATTGATTAACACTCAATATTATGCTTTTTTGCTATGAACAAGGCATAGCTATTAGCTATCTTATCAATGTATACTCATATCGGGATACTCGGTTGTAAATTAAAGGTTTTTAAAGATTATTTTATAATGAAACAAATGACGTTCATAAATGTAGAGTTTGGACTGTTTCGAGAAGCCGAAAACCACACAAAGTTAATTAAAATAAGCTGTGCGGAAACCGTCATGTTAATCCCGGTTATGACGGACGGCGACATGCGGAGTCCGGTAATACCGTGATGGATTAAACCGGCCCGAGTGTCCGGGTTATCACGTTTGACGTGGAGCGAGGGTGTGGAAGGAACGAAAAGCGGGACCTCTACGGATTCTAGCTGTAGCTTGACTCAGTAACAAATTAAAAATTTACCATCCTTTTTCCATTCGGGTTAAGATAATCCACTGAATTCTGATTAGATCCGAGGTTCCAAATCGAGATTAAGGAAGATATTTTTTATATTTAAATAATTAAAAATATAATAGAGATATATTTATGTGTTAACGAAAGAGTTATGTAGCGAGTATAAGTCGATGACTTTTCTACGTGTTTCATAACGGAGCTATATAAGATAATAATAATTAATAGAATATGACAACTTTAATTAAGTCTAGCCAGGACCAAAACTGTCCCATGGCAAATTGATCGTTAAATATTAAAACATGTCACAATTAATAACTATTAATAGCAAACATTACTTAAATTAACAGTCATAAATAATATACCAGACAGGTCGACGGTAAATGCCCTAAAATATTACATAGAGCTAGCATACAGCATAATATTATATCCACTCCAATTTCAATTTCATTATAAACCCTTCACGTTACAGTTTAGTATCGATTAACATAATAGCGGCCGCTTTGGGACCATTAGCCTAATTGTTTTTACACTTGTACACTAATTGGCCCGATGAAATGGCTGGGAATGAGCTACTACTGTAATATTCTGAATGAAGGCTATTATTTGATAATTTGATCATGTGTTTCAGGACTTTTTTATTAGCCTATCGTATCGTATCCCATTGCTGAGCTAAGGCCTCCCCTCTTTTTCAACACGAATCGCGATTTCCATGGTATGAAATACTTTGAGTCAGGAAAATACGTGGAATATCCGGGACATCCCTCCTTTATACGGCTGAAGGCGAACCGCAGGTGATTTTAGTGGGTAAGCCCGGCGCTCTTGCCGGCAGTCCCACATACCCCCGGGGTGCTTCAGCATGGCTTAACTGAGGTACATCCACACAGGCACACCCAGTGTGAGTGTGCCTCAGGACGAGGCCGGGCAGGCGGCGGTCTCTTTCTGCGAGTATGTCATCTCACAGAAAGAGACCGCGGAGCGGAATAGAGAGGATGACATGTCCACCCTTCCGCTCCGCCGGCGTAGGACGGGAGTGCGAGGCGTCGCTATGCGAACCTCCAAAATTCTCGTCCCACGGGGCTTCGGGTCAGGATGGGTACCTGCCCGGCTTAGCTAGTCCCGGCGCCGAGGGGAAGTTACTTTTGGTGGAAGTCCGGTCCCTTTGAGGTAGATCGGCCAATCGTGGAGGGAGTCCCGTGTTTGTTAGATCCGGGACATCCCTCCTTTATACGGCTGAAGGCGAACCGCAGGTGGTTTTAGTGAGTAGGAGTCTCACATACCCCCGGGGTGCTTCAGCTTACTGAGGTACATCCCCAACCCGGGGGACCCATGATGGGTTTCCCCTGCACATCAAAAAAAAGGAAAGTACGTGGAAGGGTGTTTATAAGAGACAAAATTACTGTCACGACGTAAGTTTTGCGCGAACAACATCTATTATAGGTCTACCAGAATCTGATGGCAATTTTTGACAGCAGATTTTCAAAAAAATCCTTGATGATTGGATAAATTTTTATATTTGCATGTTACACACACAAAATAAGCCGTTAAAGGAATAAAAAAAGGATGAAAATGTTTTAATCCTCTTACCCCGGTATTGCTAGAGTCAATTTATTTTCTCACTTTTTGCCATCAGATTCTGGTAGTCCTATAGTATCCATACTAATATTATAAATGCGAAAATGTGTATGTCTGTTACCTTTTCACGCCCAAACCGCTGTAGCTGAACCGATTTTGCTGAAATTTGGTATGGAGATACTTATAGTCCCAAGAAAGGACATAGGATACTTTTTATTTCGTAATTTGTACGATTTCGGCGCCATAAAATAATTTTGTCATCTAGTTAAATAATAATAATCAAAGAAAGTGCTAGTTACATAGTACTTAGTTACATCAAGTCTATTTCAGTAGTATTGTGCTTATGTCACCCTCCCTAAGACGTAAAGTGTGTTGTGTAACTGCGAAAGACGTAACCAGCAGCCCTACAGCGGCATTTTATAACACAAGTTACGTGGGGAGCTCGCAGCACAGATCTTAAAACGTGAATTATTTGCAAATGAAATACGGTTGTTTAATGTTTAGCATTGTTGATAGTGTTTTACGACATTTGTCTGCTCGCGAATTTTATTGCGGCACTTAGTGTCTAAAGTTCTAAACACACTAGGCTGAATTACGCCGGCGTAAATTCCGCCGCAAATGTCAAACGCATACAAAATACGGACGGAACGCGACGGAATAGTGTGTCGTCCCCCGCGTTCCGTTCGTATTTTGTATGAGTTTGAAACGCGGCGTAAACGCGACGGAATTTACGCCGGCGTAATTCAGCCTAGTGTGTTTCGACACTTAGGCTTCAGAGTCCAGCTAACACTTGTTCTTATAGAGCAGCAAAATATGTATAATCGTAGCCGTTACACCCTCTATAGCTAGCATTGAGGTATAAGTACTACGTAATTACTACTTAGTTATAGCGCGGTATTGTCAGAAATCTTTAACAATTTACGACGAATTAATTTGTCGGTGCGAGAGCTTTGCCGAAGGATTTCAAGCCGCTTCTGTAGCAATCATGGCTAGGCTAGGGCTAACATATTGTTTTGTTGTACAGGGTGATATTTTATGGATTCGCTATTACAATTCGGTGAAACGTGTAGACGAAATTACAATTGTAAAATCATACAAATTGAGGCGCACCGGGAGATTCCCTGAGACACGTGCGCATTAATACGACGAAGCCCTCTAAATGAGGACACATCTAAGCCCCTAAGCCGTTATTCGGTAATCAGCTTTATTGTTATACTATTAGGGTTTTATTTCCATCGGTAATCGTTCGCTCGGGCTGGCCTGGCCACTCCAATTTAACCTATAGCTACTGAGCTTAAGTCTGAATTCAATTCTGCCGCCGGCCGTGCCTTTACTGACAATCTAGCACCTCAAGTTCAAGATTTGTTTGTACTCGCGACACGAAATGATACATTTAATTGTTTCAATGTTTTGAGGGATTTGGAATGTTAAACGATATTATCGAGTATACATGGTAACATGACTATAATTTAGAAATTTATCAGGTACATAAATGCTGGCTCTCGGAACCTTAGATTGTTTGTGTAATTTTAGTTCAATCTTTCTAAATTATGCAAAAAAAATATGAAAGCAATTCACGATAAAGCCGTGTAGAAACTGGCTTTTGAAAATCTTCGGCATCCTGCGACTTTCGGAAAAGAAAAGAAAACATTTTTATTAAAATATATGACTTGAAAACAGATCACTCACCTGGATCGTCTCGCTGGCACCAGATATTTCAACGGACCAGCCGACTGTCTTCTATCCTTCACCTCGGGCACCGTCAAGAAGTTCTCGTCCTCCGTCTCTGACCCCGGGCTGTCCACGTTGAAGAGCGCCGGCGCGGACTTCCGGCGGTAGTGGGACTTGGGCACCTCCAGCATGTCGCGGATCACCTCGCAGTACTTGCACGCGGTTGCCTCCGCTATGTACGCCTGCGTGATGGCGTACGCGTGCTCCAAGAAACACTTGTGGCAGCCCGGCACGTATGTCTCCGCGTCCGTGGACTCCTCACTCGGGTCCTTCTTGTGCGAGTTCAACTTTTTTATGTCAAACTTCTCCTTTCTCTTGTCCTCCCCCCGCGTCCTCTGCTCCTCCTCCCGGCGCTTTCGCCTCTGGATCTCCTGCAGACACTCCGCCTGGTCGTTATAGTACTCGACGCACCGGCGCTCGGTCTTGGCCGGCTTCGTGGGACTCTTTCGCCTCTTTTTCGTGGTGACGTTGACGTTGAGCGGCTCGATGCGCAGGGATTTCATCTGCTTAATGATGTGCTCCTCCACGTAGGGCCGGGTGTACTCCGGCGCCTCCTCTATTGTAATGACGGGCTCGGGTTCGATCTTGGCACGGGGATCGATGTTTTTAACGGCTATTTTATCGTGTTTATCCTGCAGCTCTTTGATGGGACTTTTACGGCCGTTTTTTTCGGGACACTTAGTAGATGAGGAGTCGTCGTCGAGGCAGGTTTCGTAACCGTCTATCTCGTGATCGATGTACAGCAGCGAATTATTCTGCTCCTGGATCGAGATTTTAGCGGTCGCGTCGTAGAAGCTGGACGTCTCGTCGGACGGAGAGTTGAGGGTCCAGCTCTCGTCGTTTTTCTTGTTCTCTCTGATAACTTCGCTGTCCTTCCAGTAGGCCTCGAAGCTGATTCTCTCGAGGCCGGTGGGCGTCACGGCGAACACCATCTCATCGGACGTGGACAGGTCCTTGCTCTGCTGCTTGAGGACACTTTTGTCTACCTCATCTTTGATCAGGGACGTCCTCCGACTCAGCTCCCTCGGAAGCGTGATGACATCGTTTTCCGTGATCGTCAGATCATCGTCGGGGTCGTCGAGCGAATCGTCAGATTTAAAAGACTTCATCTCGCTGATGCCGTTAACTTTCTCGTGCACCTTGTTCTCTATGTACACTTTGTTGTCTACTAGAGTATGGTTCTTGAGGTTTTCCTCGTAACTGAGTTCCGCTAAAGCAGATAGCTCCTCGTCCCTGATGGAGGGGTCCTCGGGCTCGAGGCACATCTGCACCACCTCCAGACCCTCGGCGTACTCCTGCAGACACTCGTGGAACGAGTCCATGCCGGTGTGCTCGTCCGATGCCAGAGAATTCACGCATTCCTGTAAACATAGCTTACGTTATGTGCATAGTTTTTAGTTAGCATTGCAAATGTTACAGATTTAAAAGAGTTGCGTTTTAAATCGCTAGAGAGAGGTCTTATGGTTTGAACAAACCTACGCGTTTGACAACTTGTCAAATGTGTGTTTTGTATTAACGCTGCCGCTTCGCAGTCGCGTAGTTGCGTAGGTTTGGCTCAAGCCTTAAGGTTTTGTAAAGGAAAAACTTTGAAAAAAATATATTAATTTGTAAAAAAAAACACAATTTTATTCAAAACATTTATTGCTACACAGTACACATTTAACATTAATATTGCACGAAGAGCGAAAGCTAGTTAACATCAGTATTTTGTAACTATCTATGAAGAACATGAGCTGTGCTAATAAATACTACTTTTATGTCAGTTTAAGATATCAGAAAATGAAATCATCAATTCTTTGAAGTTGCTTTTGAGAGTTTTTAACACGAGCTTTAGGCCCTTACAAAGACACATGAGATCTGTGATGATGTCCAAAACAAAAAGAATTGGCAGCAGTTTTAAAGACTACATAATATTTTAATTTCTTAATATAAACAATAGAAAATCCGGTCCCAACCGACCATATAAAAACAATACAACTCTATTTTATACCTAACATCACAACAAACACTTAATAATTCATAAAATTTTATTTTACAAAATATGCAGTCACATTTTGCAACATCTCATAAATATTTGGCATATAATATTTGCAAATAATATTACTCAGTCAATAATGGAATGTTTTTGGCAAATAAAGCTGTCGAGATCACAAACATATTCATATATCAGTCCGGCGCGTCACCGCTCAGCGTAAGGACGTGTGATATATTTTGTTATTAATTACACGATACCTCTATTCGATATTGTTAACGAACTATTAACGTGCCTACAAGATGGTACAGTGTCGAAAGTGTAAGCTGTTTGCGTCGGTTAATAAAGATGACATTATTAAATGCAAAGGTGAATGCAGTGGAGTGTTTAATAAAAAATGCGTTAAGAATATAAAGCAGTTTTTACAAAGAGACTGTTGTGAGGACTGTGCAGGGGACGAATCCGTGTCATCGCCAAAGTTGGAACAATATACTTTGGCCTCCAGCGACCTGCAGAGTGAGAAACTTTTAGACGGTCCGAAATCAATGGAAGTTTTGTTAAAGGAAATGAACAAGAAACTGGATATAGTACATAAAATAAACAAGGATTTAGAATATATTAAAAGTTCTGTTAGTTTTTATGCCGAGAAATACCAGGAGATGATCGATTTAAGCAACAAGCCGAGAAAAAGATTAAAAGCATGGAACAACAACAAGTTTATTTGCAGAAGTGCAATAAAGCGTTGGAGGAACGGGTAATTACGCTTGAGCAAAAAGAAAAAGACAGAAATGTTGTGATAGTGGGCTTACAGAAGAAACAGCAGAAAGAAGATCTGAAAAAAGTTATCGTCACGATTGCAAAAAAATATTCATTAGATATAAATGAGATTGAAGAAGAGGGTAGGGCCAGAAAAAAACGTGGATAACAAGCCTAGAATGCAGCCTGTAATTCTAAAATTACGCACAAAATCAGCTAAAAATCAATGGCTAAAACTTCGTAAACAACACAATATAACAAATGATGACGTATATGATGACGGTAACAAACAAAGAATTTACATAAATGAAGACCTTTCAAAGTATCTTCGACAGCTATTTTGAATGGCTAAGAACTCAAAGATTTGTATAAATATGTATGGATTTTGGTAAAAGCTAGCGAAGATGTCAAAAAAATATATAACATTAAGTATGAAAATGATGTAAGGATGCTAATTAAAGCAAGCGCCAGAGAAAAATAATACATCATTATTCTACCTAACCTAACCTCAGTAGCACAGTAGGTGATTTTTATTAAATGCAATATTCGATCCGTATCAATGTTATGCTGATTTTTCTGCATTTAAAAAGTATGAGACTATAGAAGATTGGACTAAATTCATAAATAGTAAAAAGGATTTTAAGCTGGATATAATACATATAAACATAAGATCGTTAAAAAAGCAATTTGGTCAATTATTAGCTATATTGGAAGAAGGAAAACAAAACATAGATATCATAATCTTAACTGAAATTAATAGTAAGCAAGAAGAAATTTCTCTGTATGGAATAGATGGATATAACATTTTTGAATGTACGAGGAAAAATAGAAGAGGTGGCGGAATTTTAATTTATGTAAAAAGTTCTCAAAATTATATGGAAGAAAATTACACCCACAACTCTGAGTTGGAAATAAAGTATGGAAAATTAGTATTATTTAAGAATACACTGCACTTAATTGCTATCTATAGACCTCCAAATAAAAACAAAATAGAATTTATCAACTACTTAGGACAGATGCTGGAGCAAATTCCAAAACAAGATTATGTTATCATAATAGGAGATATGAACATAGACCTGATGTCGGAAAAACAGAATGGCACAACAAACATGTACAAAACCACTCTGTGTAGTCACGGCCTTCAGTGTGTCCTCCCAACTACAGCGATAACAAGAGAAGCCATCGTGGAAGGACAGAGACAGGTGTCCTGCATCGATCACGTGTGGGTACGGGACAGCGGATACTGCTCACGCGCAGGGCGCTGGGCGGCGTGGCCTATCAGCTATGAGACGACATTAACCTTGGAATGCAACTTATCGGACCACCATATGATCGGTATTAGACTGGTGTGTAAACAAAGTGCAATGCAATCTAGTCACAAGTTACTCGAAACGGACAGTTCTTAATAATAAACTGGTTACAGCAAAGCTTAAAAACATTTCGTGTGAAGATTATTCAAGGATTGATTGTCCATTGGTATTGTATAGTGAGTTGTGTTATGTTTTTCGCAGTGTTTATGCTGATTGTTTGTTTACAGAAAAAAAATAAGAGGATAAAGCAACCGTGGGTAAGTAAGCAAATATTAATTAAGATAGATAGAAAAAAACGAGTTATTTAGAATATGGAAAATGGAACCGTCTAACATGTCCAAGAGGTTAGAGTATACGAGGTTTCGAAACAAACTAAATAAAACCATAAACACTGCGAGAAACAAGCAAAGAAAGGACCAGTGATTATAAAAAATTATGGTCCCATATTAATAAATGGATAGGTAAAAGTAATAATAGCATAGACAGCATAATTAAAAAGGTACTTAGGGAAGACAAACAGTTTGTTTAATATTTGCACTAACTTTTCCAAAACTTTTACACAGGAAATAGAAAAAATTAAGCATAATTGTAATGAAAAATTTTTGGATCGAAATAGTTATGTTAGGCCAAGTTATAGTTCATTTCGATATAGGAAGGTAAATGCCGTAGAGGTTGCCAAAATCATTAAAAACTTAAGTTGTAATAAGGCACCCGGTAGTGACCAAATACGGGTAACGGATTTAAAATGTATAATTAATGATATAAGTAAAATTATTGCAAAATTTGTTAAGGTATTTATCCTGATGAGCTCAAACGAGCAATTATAAGACCGATTTATAAACAAAGAAGTCATTTGGACTATACAAATTACAGGACAGTAGCTATTTTATCCGTAGTAAATAAAATTGTAGAAAAAATTGTAGTTAAACAAATAAGTGACTATTTAGAAAAAAATAATATTATTACCAACTGCCAACATGGATTCAGACCAGGAAGGAGTACAGATACCCTACTAATTGAGTTTACAGATTTTATTAATGAGCAACTAAATGATAAAAATCAGATTTTAGCATTATTTATTGATTTTAAAAAGGCGTTTGATACTCTTGAGCACAAACAGCTTTTAAAGGCAATGGAGGAATGCGGTATCAGTGGGCCCACCAATAATTTCTTCAAGAACTACTTGAAGAACAGGACGCTCTGCACCGTTGTCGATGATACAACGGGCGCAGATGCGGACATAAAGTTGGGGGTGCCCACTGGTTCTGTATATGGTCCTTCGGGGCATACTATGCACGTAAATAGCATGCCTAATGTAGTAGAATATTGTAGGCTATATATGTATGCAGATGATACATGAATGGTAGTAGTAGGTAAAAACTTAAAACTGATGGAAAGTCAATTGCAAAGCGATTTTGATATAATAACAAAATGGGCCCACGATAATGGGATAATAATTAACACCAGTAAAACTAAAGTTATGCATATATGCTCACCCTACAATCGATCGGCAGGACGCGAAATTCGCGTCGTGGCTGTTTCACTGTGACCACAACGCGTTGTGAGCTATTTTTTCGCTCACTGAGCGATTTCGGTCTTTGAGCGTAACATATACAAAAACGAGCACATCTTTTGGACATTTTTGCAATAAACATGCGCTTGACTTTACATATAAAGCTTTTTCACGAACTAGATAAGCTCTTTAGTCAAAAACAAGCTATTAAGCATTCAGACCCAATTACTCAGAAAGTTCTATCAAATATTTGGGTAATGTAGCTCAATACTACGCAAAGGTCGGATCAGAGGGCGCTACCATCACATATAAGAAAGAATATTGAGATAAACGTTGTTAAACGTCCAAAAAAACTTTTTGTTTACTGTCAATACTGGCGGTCTAGCGTGAAAATATTGCACTAATATCATTATATCCTATTGGAACTGTTTCAAAAAAATAACACAATCATTTTGTGTAATAACAAATTAGCTAACACTGTCTGTCGAGACAGCGTTTTATGTCTCTTACGTTATTAAAAGTGGCATCTTACTGCCATATAGTATCTAAAATTGTTTAGAAAATACGGTGACTACAGCCGTTCGTGGATATTCTTCAATAAGATAAATTCCAGCCTTATTCAGGTAATAAGTAATAAGCGAATGAAATTGTCACGTTGCAACTCATTTAAAAATATTGGCAGACAAATTTTGCATATATTTAGCAACATTTATTTATTTCTTTCTTATGAATCTAAATTTAATTTATAGACATTTGCCACAATCTTACCATCGAAGCTATCAACCGCATATAAACTACACATCGATCACTTCTTAATAATTTAACAAGCTTTTTATCACTTACAACAATGTTTGATATGTTTTTGTTTTCCTGTACATATTTCAAATATATCAGGCCTTTATAATTTTGTACTTAGAGGACATACATAAATTACGCGAGGTGTTAAGGGAATATGGGAAAATGTCAAATATATTATCATAATATCCACAGACATATTATATATCAAGATAGGTACCGCATGTTTTGATAATTTTTTGATTCATAATATCCACAGACATAATATATCAAGATAGATACCCATTTATACGAACACAAGCGTGCCACTTTTTAACCGACTTCAAAAAGGAGGTTATCAATTCGACGCCTATGTAATATTTCCAGAACTGCCCAGTTTTTGTATATGTTAATCTATAACAGCTTCTGAACAAACGTGCCAAATTTCAAAAGTGTATGTATGTATGTATGTTTTTATGTTTGTGCACGCACATCTCTGGAACTACAAGTCCGATCTAAATGATTATTTTTATTGTACTAGGTATTGTTCAACTTAGGGAATACTGCAAGTTTCATCAAAATCGGTTCAGTAGTTTTTGCGATAGGGAATTTTAATTCTCAGTTACTTACAATTTTGAAGTCGGTTTTATCTTTTTTTTTTATAAATACAGTTATTTCCTACCAACTGTGAAGTACCGATGATAAGAAACGTGTCCATTATCTAGGGCCTAGGCCAACGTTTCTATTCGAATTTCTACAGCTCAATACGGCACTATTAGGCACTTTTAAAATTCTGATTGACGTCCGATTAAGATAACGGTGGAGCGCAGACAGAACAGACTTTGGAAAGCCGAGTGTTGTTCGTCATTTGGGAACCGCGATAGCACGCGATGTATACATAGTACATACACATGCGGTATCTATCCAGATCTATGTCTGTGATAATATCTAACCAAGGATTTGATTCTAAAAAACCTTAAAACATTTCACACAATTTATGAATGCCCTCTTAAATTTTTATTTTGTAGAGAGCGGGAGATCAATCCCAAGGTTCAAAAGGAGCCGCACGTTTTATGTATTAAATACTTTATTTTCCCTAAGCTAGCATTTGTCTCGCTCTAGCAGTGGACCAATTTTACCAAAGACCGTTTTTGCTACTGCATGTTTTAGTAGAATTGAGATTGTTAGAAAAGTGATAACAACGACATAATATTAATTTTACTTTAGCTTACGCTTGGATTCTCAATATTTTTTGTCAGTAAAACATTCAAAAATTAAGTTATTACAGCATATAATATAATAATATTATATAATACTACGATTGCATTAATACCGCTAAACATTTTAACACTGTAACAACAATGTAACACCTATACATTATACTATTCACATGTAAATTGACAACGTCATGGCTACCGACGACAGTGTACACATTGACACAATCTTCACATAATAGACACCGATAGCGCTTATTAACTTTATAGATTACAATAGTTTAAGTACGAATTTCACCAACGCCTGTTAAACTTGATAAAATCCTTGATTAAATGTTTGTTATCAATCTCATTCTTCGTACCACTGAAAGACATGATATTTTGACATACAATGACCAAACTAACAACGGTTGGTAAATTCGGGACTTACACGCTTATTTCGACTACTTTTGGTTTTAAGGGCCAGCGTTCACATGTCACGCGACAGTCTTGAGACAGACAGTAATGGTACAGCCAACACTTGGCTCACACACACACTCAAAACGTAAGGAGTTAAGACTTGTCGTGTATCAAGTGAGCACTTACCCTAGGAATCGCTTATAGTCAGGGACCCCTAGAACAAATTATTCGTTTTGATTACTATCAAGCTAATTTTTGTGAGTAGCTTTATTTTGATAAAACAAACAACATTTTTATTTGCGAAAAATTTTGAAAGAGGTAGCTAACAGAGATAGAATGGATTTCATACTTTGATTTGATTTGATAACTATTAACCTACCAATATACAAAAAAATAGCTGGTTAGGGGTCCGTTTTAGGGTTCTGTAATCAACAAAACTTGGTTGACTACGGTACCCTAAAACAGAACCCTAACCAGCAGTTTATTGTGCATTGGTAGGTCAATAGTTATATAATTTAAAAGTAACATTGTCCTACAAATAGAACAATCCATATTTTAGGACCATTAAATCAAAGTATGAAATCCTTTCTCCGTTAGCTACCACTTTCAAGATTTTTCGCAAATAAAAAGTTTTTATTTATTAAAATAAAGCTACTCACAAAAAATTAGCTTGATAGTAATAAAAAAAATGTTCTAGGGAAAGCTGACTATTATTTCAAGCATTTACTTATTTGGTTTTATTCCGACATTTGAGCAGTCGGCATCATATGGCTATTGGCTATTCATTGCAGCTTATTTACGGACAGATCTTCCTTAAACATTATATAATTATACTAAATTCAACGATATTTGGACGAAATCAATTTCAATTATTTTATAAGTGTTGTTGTTGTCTTGTTTAAATATTTAAAACATAATATAGGTGGTAAATTACTATTTAAATAAAAGACTAGATTCAACACACTTCAGAGAAGTTAATAATATTCAGAGACCCTATTATGCTTTGCAGATACATACTATGTAAGTAAATACTTGTAGAGACTAGATTTACACAAAATACCTATACCCGTCACCACCATCATCTTGAAAATCAAATACAAGCGACTCGCGTCATCAATTCCACACACCATACACCCGTCATATCAGCATTATTCACATCTGGGATTTTATTACTATTTTCTGTCATCATCACTGCTTTTTCTTTTATCATCACAACCGTTTACCCACACCACCACCATCATTTCGCATCATCACATTGATGATGGCATAATTTAAATCCCAGTTGCACAGTTTGTCAAAAAAGAGTAGACGCCGATCCTAATTTTAATCGCATTTAAAATATAAAAAAATTATTGAATCAAATTAACAATGTGTCAGGGTGTTAATATATCCACCACTTAACTTGACAGATAGAGTATGAAGAATCTGTCAAAAAAGTTGTGGATAGCCTATTTTATATAAGCCGGCACTTTATCAGGAAGTGGTGAAACAGGTCCTAAGTGTTCAAACGTTATCCGTAGAAATACGAGGCAAAATGTAAACCATCTCTCGATCGTAATAATGTTTATAAAATTTAGTTCAGCGTCTACTCTTTCTTGACGGACTACAATCTTATGCCATTCATTACTATCGAATCAACACGGGTAATCTTTCAGATGATCAGCTGTATCATCATCACCATCACTGGCAATCTTATAAAAGTGATCATCATTACCATCATCAGATGGTCACCCTGGCGTGTGGTACATCAAGGCTGACGGTGTATCGTGTGGTGTTCTCGTGTCATTTCATCACTACTTGCGCCGCGATGCTGGGCACGCGGTACTCCGGGCAGCGCTGCAGCGCCATTATGTCACGGTGCAGCGACATAATCAGACGCAGCAGCTTCGTGAAATACTCCAATCGCTGAAAGAGGTGGGGAAAATGAATAGGGGTGAATTTTTAAGGGGGTGAAAAGCAATAAAGCGTTAAAAACACGTCGAAAGTGTGTTATATAATTGTAAAACTTTAAAATTTAAGAAGAAAATTTTGTAATGTTTAGTTTGTTGTCTACAAACTTTATTTGAATAAAAATTTTGTTTCAAGATATGGAATTTATCTCTAACAATCGTATTCAATTTTGACATAAGCAATAAGCCGAATGAAAAAAAGCATGCAAAGTATATTGTACACTAAAGGGAAATCTACGTCATTGCAAAGACTAAGAAAAAGAAAAAACAACTCCGCACCAACTCCCTTTACTGTACAACGTCGAGACAAGCATGCTTCAATACTGCGCTAAAACAACTTACTGTCCTTTTCCCCTCAGTGTACAATCACTTAACTGCTTAAAATTAACGCGATAAAAATTGTATCAACATAATTTTTTATTTTTTTTTTTATTTTGGTAGGTGAACAAAAATTTTTGAAAAGGGGGTGAAATCGTACCTGACTGCTCTGCGCGCTCGGCCCGTTCGCCTTCTCCCCACCCACCACTGTGCTGCAGGGCAGCGGCTTCGTTATACCGATCGTCACTATCCCTGGAACAACGAAATAGTTTTTTTGATTAGACACTTATTACAAAGGAATACACAACTCACTAATAAGATTAAATTTTACAATTGTAATAATATGTGGTCTAAAACATAATCCATAAAACTAATCACTTTAATATTGTAAGACTATATTATTACAAATGAAAACATTTAAATCGTCAACATACTTTCAATAAAATAATAAGGTAATGCGTAGACAAAACTATAAACACAGTTGAACCACGAACAAAAGAAACATCTTATTATAAACGACCTTTTTCTTAATGTCAGGTTTGATGATTGTAGATAATATAAAGCCGTTTGCACACTATCTATTTACTGGTAAATATTTTTTTTACTAAAACATATAAATATAATACGAGACAAACGAGCAAACAAATCATCTGATGGATAGCGATTAGCCGATTACCGTTGTTCATGGAATCTCAAAACACCAGATGACCAGTAAATAAAATCTCAAACAAAACGATCGACATCAAGTTTTATTGCGTTGAATTGTCCTGTACTAGGGTTTTTAATATCTTGTATTTGTGCTTGTTTATTGTTCTGATAAGATTACTATCATAGAGGTATTATGTAGTATACACATAATGTAAGCTTATGAGAACGTGAACATGAAAAATTAATAATAATATCTATGGACGCTTCACACCACGTCAGTCTGGCCCCGTGCTAAGTACCTGAAGGACTTGTGTTACAGGTACCAGACAACGAAAATATATTTAATACTTTTATACTATACATATATTTAAGATTTTTATTATATGATACACATATTTAATACACATCCATGACCGAGGAACTTTATAAACTTGTTACGTTTTTATTGTCAGCAGAATTTTTATTCTTTTGTTCTGCATTTTAGTTTCAAGAAGTTTAGCTTTCTAAAAACTCATGCTGTGTTTATTTTCTTACTATTTATGACAGAACAAATCAAATGATATTTGGAGGAGGCTAACTGGCGTATGTGCTCCGGAGGTTTGAACAGCTGATAGCGTCGATTTAATGTTTCAAGAGATTAGAGCTATTTTAAATGCCTTACTAATTAAGTTAGCTTTATCACAGTGATAAGTAACAAAACTTACACTTAGCACTCTGAACGAGTATACAGGTTGTAATAAAACTGGGAAGTTTTATAGTCTGTGCTTGTCTATGATCTGTGTGTATCTGTACCTGTCAAGTGTCAACATCGCAATAAAACAGTTTCCCGCTAACCGCCGTTCCATTTATTACATTGGCGACGAGTTCACGAACTTATGTAAAGTATTTATAACAAAAGTGTTGATTAATAGTGTAAATCAAAGGACTGCAGTGTTCAGAAAGTGATAATATTTGAGGCTGTGTATGTCTCCCTCGTACAGAGTTCACTGTGAAAGTAGCAGCGCTGAAATTGAGTAATTTTTTTGTATGGGAAAAATTCATGACGCTGGAGCACTTGCCTACCACAAATGACGGGTTGGATTTTATAACGAGTCGCCTGAATTTGAGAGTATTGGTGGTGTAGGGGGCTTAAGGGAGTTAGTCTTAATTCCCCCAAAGAAATTTTGGCTGCCGGAGTTGCGTCTAAATATTAAAAAAAAAATCCAAAAGATCTTAAATATTATTGCAATTATGCAAAACGGAACGTAATTTTTATGCTTTAGTACAGTTTTTCAAATGTAATTGTTAGGTATTATGTGAAAAACGTGAAACGAAACGCGACCCACCATCTTAGATGGATGATATTGATGTATTATTATTTTATATATTATTATGTGTTATAGGAAATGTATAAGATCAGTATATAATTCTTAGATAATTAATAGCAATGTATTACTCCGTGTTGGCCCAATATGTCATGATTGGGTTAGGTTAGATCGCTAAGGTGGGGTAGATACCCCCCTCTCCCCTTCCCTCCCCCCTCCCTAACATTCAAATGCCATACCCATTTCATTATTAATGAAAAGACTTAACAGACGGCCTACTTAACCACGGATACCGAAGTGGGGGGACGGGGGGCGCAGCCCCCCGCCAAAACAAAAACAAACACAATCCAGAAAGTCCAAAAGTAGGTTAGGTTAGAACTTAGACCACAACACAGAGGGAACCGAGCGAGCGCAGCGAGCGTGCTGCGGCAGCAGCCGGCGACCGTTACAAAACAAAAGGGGGGCTCGGGGGGCGCAGCCCCCGCCTAAACCAAAATAATCACAATACAGAAAGTCCAAAAGTAGGTTAGGTTAGGTTAGAACTTAGACCACAACACAGAGGAAGCCGAGTGAGCGCAGCGAGCGTGCTGTGGCAGCAGCCGGCGACCGTAACATAAAATACTGGAAAGATCCATTCGTGGAATTAATAAAAGCTATAAAACATGTTTATAAAGTGGAATAAACCATTTTTGTACAAATTTGTTTTTTATTTTTTCTATGGAAATTAAGCATTTCCAGCGGGTGAAAATGGTGAGCGGGGAATCTAATCCCTCCCCTTCCTCCCCCCAACCACTCGCATCCCCTTAAAATAGCGACGTATTTTAAAATTTTTACCCAAATGACAAATGAAATTTATTCTCTCAGCGCTGCTACTTTTACAATGAATTACAACAATTTTACAATTATCTATATTAATGTTATAAAGAGGTAAACTTTGTTTGCTTGTTTGTTTGTTTAATTGTAATGAATAGGCCCATCCTAAATAAAATAAAATAAATAAAAAAATAAGGGACACATTCAAACTCTTATGTATTATTAGGTACTTTGTTTTGTTAAATCTTGTATCATACCTTTAGGCGCACTCTTGATAGCGTTAACGGCGACGGCGAGCGGGCTGCGCGCGACGTCGATGCCGTTGACGGAGACGAGACGGTCGCCGGGCGCGAGCCGGCCGTGCGCCGCCGCCGCCCCACCCCGCACCACAGACCGCACTACTATCACGGAGCTGCCCGCTTCCGTGGGGTCCTGGGAATAAGTAGATAGTAAAATATAATCCGGCGTAGACAATCGCAACTGATACATACGTATTACTCCGCGTAGACTATCGCTAAGGGACTTACCATAATTAACGTTGGAGGTGTTTGAAACATATTACAGTTTACGTTTCGAAAAAGGCAGTTATAGTCAGGGCCGTCTCTAGCCGGTGTGGCGCCCGTGTGCAAATATTACCCTAGCGCCCCCTAGCAAGCGCGGGGTCGATAAAAAATCGACCAAGTGCGAATCGAACTCGCGCACGAAGGGTTCCGTACGATTATACAGCAAAGATAGGCAAAAAAATATGTTTTTATGGGAGCCCCTTAAATGTTTATTTAAGTACAAAATATACAATTAAGTATTTTGTGAATATTTCAAATTTCAAGTTCCTACTTTAATGGCCAAAAAATCACATTTCTTGTATGGGATGGTATCCTTAAATATTTAATTTATTTTGCTTTGTAGTATTCTTTAATAAAAGAAGCAACATAATCACATAATCTATTAACTGAGAATTTCAACTCTCTAGCATAGAGAATATAATGAATGCCATCTACGACCTGCAGTCTATGACCAGAATAAATATGAAGTGAGCCGACTGCCTAAAAGTTAATACTTTTTAGTTTTTTTTTTTTTTTTAGACCAGACCACCTCAAATTCTATTAATGACTTTGAGGTGGTCTGTTCTTGGCCTTCTAACTTCTTTGGAACATCGGCTACCATTGCATCCTGCGAACGGTCCATCTCCGTGGCACAATAGATATAACTACCAGTACTACGACTTCAAAGAGACGAACGGGTTTCAATATCTGTCAAATTCGTCGGGTTTCGCCAGGATAAGTTAAAGGCTGGCGCGCCGGCTGGTATAATTTATTTTTAAAAAGAAGATTTTGAAATTGAATTCTGACAGTTTTCTTTGCATGTGCCAAAATATAAACAACAACTAAATTTGTAGGTAACGACCCTAGCGACGACTTTTGTCATAATACTGTTACGGATACGGGCAGTTGTTTACCTGCGCGCGACAGTTGCGCGTACCTTCTAGAAAAGCCCGACCCTTGTTTATGTGAATTGTGTTACGGATACGGGCAGTTGTTTACCTGCGCACGACAGTTGCGCGTACCTTCTAGAAAAGCCCGACCATTGTTTAGGTGAATTGCGTATTTACGTAAACAATCCAGAATAGAACGTTCCAGAAGGCGAAGTGGGCCATATAAAAGGTAAACAAGCCGGCAGTCTTTTTTTTCTTTTTTTTCTTTTTTTTTTTTTTTGGAGCTGGCAACTCTCTTAGCTAGACGTACATTTGTATCCTCCCGACTAATATTTAAGTTTTTCTAAATTATACGCTGTAAATACTATTGTAAATGTGTTAGAAACTTAATTTATAACTCTATAAATTGTTATAACTTTATACTCACGGCAGTGTTTGTGCTTAATAGTGTTTTATTACAAATAAAAGTTCAAGCCTGGTACCAGCTGTCAACGACTGGACGAGTTCAAATTTTGGAGATGTGTTTTCTTATGAATTGCTAATCCCGGGGAGTATTGTATTTGATTATCATCTTATTAGTCACCTTTTACTAACTAATAATCACAACTCCACTGCACATCGCTCACTTTAGTGAGCTACGTCCCATACACACTTGGCTAAGTTAATTTCTCTCTTGGCTTGACAAGTCTTGGAAGCGGAGTTGCAGATAAAAACAATAAAGCCCACACATTCATTACACTAATATACTGTGCACGCACTACACAAGCACAGAGGCATCCTCAAAAACACCTAAATTTAATGCATTTAGTGTTCAGTTATATACAGGTTATAGTAACTAACAACTAACACTATAATTTGTCTATACTGTCTTTTTCTTTTATATTTTACCTTTCCAATCTATTTGTATAATCTCAGTTTCATTCTTTAATCTCTTTCTTGTCACTTTGCTAAAATTTTCCCACTACAACTTGTAATTTCACATTATATAATAATAATATCTTATTGAGGCTGGCTTTTGCTTTTGATCTAAAGTAAAAGGTGACTTACACCAGATACATCTAGCTAATAAAGCCATTAAACTATTACAATTGTTTTTCAGTGCCTGGGAATAAACATAATATAGCAAAATGATGACCCGTTCAGCCGTGGCCCGTCGTACCGAGGAACAACTACGTGTGGCCCTCGAGGAGTTAAAGGACTATAAAGACAAATGCCAAACACTGCTGAGGGAAAGAGATGACAATGAAAAAGAGATGTTATCTATCTTGCAGAAAAATATGGAATTAAAATCACAACTTAATAAGTTATGTTTAGACTATGAAAATATTCACCAACAAAAAGTGGAACTTCAAAGCATTGTTGACTCTTTTGATCAGTGCAGAGACGAATATGAAGAAACACTCAAGAACTCTGATAATCTTAAGAAAAAATTGGACAGTGCTGAGGAATATATACTCCAACTGGAAGACATATTAGACATTCAGCGATCAAATCAAACACAGATTTTATTCAACCAATTAATAAAAGACAATAAGTGTTCTGTTTCTAACACATCTAGTGACAATATTAGCACCATCGATTTAACTGCAGATGATACAGTACCAGTGTGCATTATGGACAGTAAGAGAAAACTGAAGAAATATGTAAAAATTAAAAGATTTATAAAGAAAGCTCAGCAATTGTCAATTAAAAATAAAAAAGTAGTCACAAAATTGTCTAAAACAACAAAGAATAAAATGTTTTTGAGTGATAAATTGCTGAAATGTTCTAGTGAATTAGAAGATATAAAATATAATTATGAGGCCGATGTATGCAGCCTTCAGGCTGAAATCTCAAGTTTATTGTTTTCATTAGAAAATATTACAAAAAAATATGAATTATCAAAAAAGGAAATACAGGGACATATTTCTGCCATGGATGATTTGCTTGAAATGTTACACTATAATGAGGAACGAGTGAACTCGTTGTTAAAAGTCAATACTATTTCAGAAATTCAAGAAAATCATTTAACTGGGGGAATATCACCTGATATGAAAAGCCAGAAGGTAAATACTGAAAGCCAGACTAATATCTGCCTATTTAGTGATGAAATAGGAAGAGACTTAGGTATGTATCTTTATAGAATGTGTGGACAATTGGTCACTAACTTTTGTATGCCCGGAGCTACTTACTGTGAGATAATAGACAGGGCATCAACTATGACTTATTGTCCTAACACCACTATAATTATTCTAGTCGGGAGAAGGGGTAAAGTAAATAAGAAACAGATGACTGATCTTTTAGAATGTTTATATAATATTAAAAACTTAACAAACATTATATTATTCACTTTGCCCTATATAAAAATGTTGCCAAAAAGCTGTGCTCATGAAAATCAAATAAGATTTAGGTTGAATAGCATATTGTATAGTGCTGTCAACAACAATTGTATAGTTTTAAGCGACACACAACCAAAATGTCATGTTGTGGATATAAATAATTTAGATAGTAAATTTATTAATGATATAAGTATAGATAAGTATTACTTATCTCATTACTGTAAGAGACATATAGCAAAGATGCTATCAATTTTTTTATTTTCTTTGAAAGCCAAGAATTTGGCTTCCTTGACTCCTGCTTCTATTGAGCAGTATTCTAGTTATAGTAACGAGTTGGAATATGTTCCAATTAATTATTTAAATAAGACCATAAGACAATGGAGGATGTCTCTTGCACTAATAGCTTAAGTGTAAAAAATCCTACCAAAACTTACTCTAATATAAATAGCAAGAATGTTATAAGCTTGGTGCATCAGAACTTTCAAGGAATGGTAGGTAAAGAGCTTGAAACTGAGTTATTTCTAAAACAATTTCAAATTGATATTATTTGTTGTATTTCAGAACACTGGTTTAGAAAACATGAACTCATTTTCAATCTCAATGATCACCAGGTGGCAAGCTCGTTCAGCAGAGAGAATGGCATTAGAGGCGGATCACTTATATTAATTAGAAAAAATTTAAAATTCAAAGAACGTAAAGACATTGTGAACCTCTCTTCTGAACGGATAATAGAAGTAGCCTGCATAGAGTTAAGTCAACTAATTATTGTAAGCGTATACAGGCCACCATCAGGGTTATATGACTCCTTTGAACAAAGCATGGAACAAATATTATCAAAGATATGTGCATCTAACAAAAAAGTTATCGTTTGTGGTGACTTTAATATTAATTTATTTGACTTGAACTCTACTACTGTTAGATTCACATCTCTATTTAAATCATATAACCTAAATTACTTATTTTATGAGCCAACAAGAATCTGTGACACAACGGCAACTTGTATTGATAATATTTTTACAAATTTTTCTCCATGTAAAAAAGAAATAATAAATAAGCTTAGCTCTGATCACTGTGGGCAACTAGCCTCATTTAATATACATTGCGATAGTTACCTAGAGGAAAAGCGCGTGTTTGTTCCTGTGAATACAAAACGTATTGAGAAGTTTAGAAATAACTTAAGTTCAAGTATTCAACTATTATTGGATGAGACAAATAGCTCAGATGAAGCATTTAACAAATTGTTTAAGATGATAAGAACCCAATTTAATACTGTATTTACTCCTAGAACAGTTAAAAAAAGCCATAAAAATAATAATAATTTTACAGTGTGGGCAACTACAGGAATTAAAATAAGCAGACAAAGATTATATGAATTGTATGATGAAAAATGCATGAATACTAGTGATAAATTCAAAACATATGTAAAAAACTATTCAAAGATTTTTAAAAAAGTTTGTAAAGCCGCTAAGGCTATTCACATTAGGAATAAAATTAAAAATTCGAAAAATAAAATCAAAACTACTTGGAAAGTAATAGCTGGTGAGACTGGAAACGTCACCTGTCGTAGCTCTGATTTTGAAATTTATTTTGAAAATAAAAAGATTACCAATGATCATGAGGTTGCGACGGTCTTCGAAAAATTTTTTGCTGACATTCCGGTCTCAACTACGAAAAATTTAAACTCCTCACCTGCAGCTGCTGAAAAACTACTCAGAGACAATGTAAAGGAATGTAATGTTAATTTTAGGTTTAGAGAGATTGTCCCCAAAGATATCATTGATACTTTTA
Source organism: Lysandra bellargus (assembly GCA_905333045.1). Taxonomy (NCBI): domain Eukaryota; kingdom Metazoa; phylum Arthropoda; class Insecta; order Lepidoptera; family Lycaenidae; genus Lysandra; species Lysandra bellargus. The sequence goes on along the minus strand of HG995327.1, from coordinate 12,032,985 downwards.
AATTAATAAATATTAAAGATACTACTGATCTCTGGGGCATGTCTACTAAAATTATCAAATCAATAATTGACATCATAGCTCCTCATCTATCAATGATTTTTAATGACTGCATAAAGAGTGGTGTTTTTCCTGACTTGATGAAGCACAGTAAGGTTGTACCTTTATTTAAAGCGGGACTTAAATCTGATCCAACTAATTATAGGCCTATATCGATTCTACCGACTCTAAGTAAAATATTTGAAAAAATAATTTTAAATCAGTTACTGTTACATTTTAACTTAAATAATTTATTGCACAAAAATCAATATGGTTTTACTAAGGGTCGATCCACAACGGATGCTGGTATAGGTCTTCTTTATAGTATATTTGAAGCATGGGAGGACTCGCAGGATGCCCTAGGGGTTTTTTGCGACCTCTCCAAGGCTTTTGACTGTGTTGAGCATGCTACATTAATCAGGAAATTGCACCACTATGGCATTAGGGACTCAGCACTCAACCTTTTGACATCTTACCTCAAAAATAGAACTCAAAGGGTTGACATTAATAGTAAAAGGTCCAATGGGACCAAAATAGAATTAGGCGTCCCACAGGGATCCATTTTAGGTCCATTCCTTTTTCTCATCTACATAAACGACTTACCTTATCTTGTTAAGGATAATGATAATGAGATAGTACTTTTTGCTGATGACACTTCACTTATTTTTAAAGTGAAGCGACAACAGTCAAATTATGACGAGGTAAATAGTGCTCTCTCAAAAATAGTACATTGGTTTAACGTTAATAACTTACTTCTAAATTCTAAGAAAACTAAATGTTTAAAATTTACTTTGCCCAATGTTAGGCAAGTTAAAACCAATATACTATTAAATGATGAGAAGATGGATTTGGTGGACACCACTGTATTCTTAGGCATTACACTAGATAGTAAACTACAGTGGGGTCCTCATATTGCTAATCTTGCAGATAGGCTCAGTTCTGCAGCATACGCAGTCAAAAAAATACGGGAAATTGCTGACGAAGACACAGCAAGACTAGTTTATTTCAGTTATTTTCATAGTAGAATGTCGTATGGCATCCTCTTATGGGGAAACGCTGCCGACATTAATACGATTTTTGTGCTGCAGAAGCGAGCTATACGTTCAATTTATAAAATGTCAGCTTTTGAATCTCTGAGAGAAAAGTTTAAAGAAATTGGTATTCTAACTGTTGCTTCTCAATACATTTTGGATAATGTTTTATATGTTAAAAAGAATCTTAGTAAATTTACAACCAAAAGTGACAGTCACGGAAGAAACACTAGAAATAAGTATAAACTAGAAATACCGGTGATCAGACTTAGTAAAGTTAGTAAATCTTTTAAAGGTCAATGTGTACGCCTTTACAATAAAATCCCAGAAAACGTTCAAAATCTTTCCATTAATAAATTTAAAAAAGTAGTCAAAGAACGTTTGTGTGCCAAAGCCTATTATAAGGTCAATGATTTCATAAACGACGGCACATCTTGGGAGTAGGATGGCTGCTTGCAAGGCTACTTCTACATTATTTTATGACTTACAATTATGTATGTATGTTGACATTGTATAATTTTAAGTTACAGCATTGTAAACTTTATTTTAAAAGATTAATTTTTTTCTCACTTTTTTTGGTAAATAAAGTGGGCCCCCTGCGAGTTTCTTACGCCGGTTCTTCTCGCCGGGTTAGTTCCCGAACCGGTGGTAGGCATCATGTAGACTTTCAGAAAATATTTGCAAAAATTTATTCTGAATAAAAAAAATTGAGTTTGAGTTTGAGTTGAGTCAAGGAGTTCGATCCGAGCGATCATCAAGGCGACTTCAAAGTGAAACAAGTGATCAATAGTGAGTGATTGTGATAGTGAACTAACGACTCGGCTACGACCTAGGACAGTGATAGTGCTCAGTGATTTGGATCTAGTGCTTAGTGTTTGGACTTAGTGATTTGTGTGAACTAGTGTTTGTGAATAAAGTCTTCAAGAGAGTCACCAGGTCTTTCTCTCCGAATCCTCGAACCCTAGCACGTAACAACTGGTGTCGGAAGTGAGATTTGGAAGATGCCATTGACTCCGAGAGAGGACTTCGAGGGAAGTGTCAGAACAAGGGCGCAACGGGCTGCGGAGGCCACATCCACTGGGGACCAAGCTCCGCCCACTGAGGGACAGGCCCCGCCCACTGGCTCCGCCCACCGGGACCCGCCCACTGGCCACGCCCCCCAGGCTCCGCCCACTTTGGGCGTGGCCACGCCCACTGGCTCCGCCCACCGGGACCCGCCCACTGGCCACGCCCCCCCAGACTCCGCCCACCGGGACCCGCCCACTGGCCACGCCCCCCCAGACTCCGCCCACTTTGGGCGTGGCCACGCCTACTGGCCACGCCCACCAGACTACTCAGGCCACGCCCACTGGCCCCGCCCACCGGGCTCCGTCTACTTGCTCCAGCCACCAGGCATCGCCCGTAGCTTCTACAGCCCCTCAAATGGCTCCTCAATTGGAAAACATAATTGGGTTAATTCAGGCTTTGCAAGATTCTCAAAGGGCAATGATGGAGGCACAAGACCGCAAGCTCGGCGCTATGCAAGATTCTCAAAGGGCAATGATGGAGGCACAGGACCGCAAGCTCGGCGCGTTGCAAGAGTCACAAGAGGCACATGATCGCAAGCTCGGCGCTTTGCAAGAGTTACAAGAACGCAAGCTCGGCGCTTTGCAGGAGTCACAAGAGCAACAAAAGGACCTCCAAGAAAAGGCGCTTCTAGCTATAAAGGATGTCAGTGACACGGTGACAAAGCTTCGGAAAGATGTCGATGTTATGGAAGAACGAGTTACCGGGCTAGGAGTGGATATGGAAAATGTGAAAACTGGCCTCACAGAACTACAGAAGTGGAAAGTGCGCCTGGAAGCCACAGGAGTCCCGACGTCTAGTGGAACTACCGGAGTAGTGGTACAAGCGCCAAGAGTTAAAGTGCCACCATACGACGGTACTACTTCTTGGAACGCTTATCGTCAGCAATTCCAGACGGTTGCTTCTGCCAACGGATGGACTGACGAACAATGCCTGACCGCTCTCACTGTCGCGCTCAGAGGGCAAGCCTTATCGGTCCTGGAAGCACATACGGGAAATGGGTTCAAAGATCTGATGGAGGCCCTTGAATCCAGATACGGGGAGCGACACCTGGAGCACGTGTTCCGTGCTCAACTTCGTGACAGAGTCCAACGCTCAGGAGAGGGACTACAACAATGGGCGTTGGAAATTGAAAAACTGGTCAAGAAGGCACACCCAGGAGCCGATTCCAAGATGATCGACACGAATATTGTGCAAGCATTTGTCGACGGAATCAGGGACCTCGAGGTCAGAGCTGCAGTGAGGCTACGTCACCACACCTCGCTAAAGGAAGCATTGGCGCATGCTTTGGAGGTCGAGGCTGTTCGCCGTGACATACGACAGACATACGAGGTCAAGGCTCCCGCGAAGAGAAGTTTTGGAGCCATGTGCTACAAGTGCGGCGAGAGGGGCCATCTTCAGCTCAACTGCCCGCAGAAGGAGACCCAGATGGCAAGGATGAAAAGGCTCGAGGAACAAGTAGAGGAGCTGAAGAAACAGGGGGCTTCAGCCAGGACTAAGAGGCGAGTACTGGCCGACGCGGAGGAAGCCCCAATAACTGTTGTCTCCCAAGCAAGCAGCGGGAATAGTCTTGTGGTTCAGGGGGCTATTAACGGGTCGGATTGCAAAATGACTCTAGACACGGGAGCCTCTAGAACAATAGTGAACCCAAATTCGGTAAAAGCCGCAAGGAGGCACAAGAGGAGAATTGACTGTCGGCTTCTTACTGCCTCCGGTCAGCCAATACCCGTCCTGGGAGAAATGTCAGTTACGATGAATGTAGGGGGGTCCTTGTACCCTCATGACGTTATCGTGGCTGAGATTGTGGATGATTGCATCTTGGGTTTGGATTTCATGAAGAAGCATAACTGCAGAATTAATGTCGCTGACGGAGTTTTCAAGTGTGGCGAAGAAGAAATTTTCATCCTTGGAGGCGCCTGCGGGAAAGTCGCATGTGTAAAGGAAGTCATCATACCTGGACGAGCGGAAGCTAGAGTGCTCGTAAAACTACCGTCAGCTGGAAAGAAGAAGTCAAACAGATGCGTGTTGATCGAAGACATACCTACCAAGACATCAGCGCGGAAACTGATGACGGCGAGAACCCTTGTTAGTGGAAGCAGTAACGCTGTGGTCAGGGTTTTGAATCTTGGTGATCACGAGATCTGCTTGAACAAAGGTGACGTCATTGGAAAGTGCGAGGAAGTTGTCTGGATGAGAAAGTGTAGTTCGATCACAGGCTCAGACTCAGCCAACGGCAGCAACTATGAAATAGTGACTGAGCTACTCGATGACTGCAAGAGTAATTTGACTTATTCGCAGAGCATGAAAGCTAAGAAGTTTTTACAACGCCACGCGAATATCTTCTCCAGTCAGGAAGGCGACCTTGGAAGAACGTCGATGGTTCAGCACAGGATAGATACCGGAAGCGAGAACCCAATTCGTCAACGAGCAAGACGGATACCCATTGCAAAGGAAAAAGAAGTTGAAGGCCTTTTGGAGGACATGAGAAGGCATAAGATTATTGAACCATCTGCAAGTCCGTGGTGCTCACCTGTTGTGTTGGTGAAGAAGAAAGATGGCAGCACAAGATTTTGTGTGGACTACAGGCGTCTCAATGATGTCACTAAGAAGGACAGCTATCCATTACCTCGAATCGACGACACTCTGGATACCTTGAGTGGCATGAAATGGTTCTCGACCCTGGACCTGAAATCTGGATACTGGCAGGTGGAAATTCACCCAAAAGACAAGGAGAAGACAGCTTTTTCCACCGGTAAAGGTCTATGGCAGTTTAACGTCATGCCCTTTGGATTGTGCAACGCACCTGCCACATTTGAGCGACTCATGGAGTGTGTACTGGCAGGCTTAGTTGGAGAGGCTTGCTTAGTCTACTTGGACGACGTCATCATTGTTGGCCGCGACTTCGAGGACCATTTGCGAAACTTAGAACGAGTTTTCGCCAAAATAGAGGGGGCCAGGTTAAAGCTGAATCCGAAAAAGTGTCGCTTATTCAGGAGTAAGGTCAACTATCTCGGCCATGTTATCTCCAGTGATGGAATCCAGACGGACCCGGAGAAACTGGAAGCAGTTCAAAATTGGCCAACCCCTAAGAACAAAACCGAAGTGCGGGCATTTCTCGGCCTATGCTCCTACTACAGGCGTTTTGTTAAGGGATTCTCGGAGATAGCCAAGCCATTACATCGGCTGACAGAGGATAAACGACAGTTTATTTGGGACGAGACTTCTGAAGATTCCTTTCAGAAACTGAAGAAACATCTGTGTGAAACACCAATCCTGGGGTATCCACAACCTGAAGGTCAGTTTATAGTCGACACGGACGCAAGCAACACGGCCATTGGAGGGGTGTTATCTCAAAAACAGGGTGAAAGAGAAGTTGTAATTGCATATTTCAGCAAATCTTTATCTAAGCCAGAGAGAAACTACTGTGTGACAAGAAGAGAACTCTTGGCTGTCGTAAAGACGCTACAACATTTCAGCAAATATCTCATCGGCAGACAGTTTTTACTGCGAACTGATCACGCAGCCTTGAAGTGGCTACTGCAATTCAAGAACCCAGAAGGCCAAGTAGCTCGATGGATTGAACAGCTCCAGGAGTACGACTTCAAGACGGAACACCGCAGCGGAAAGGCGCATGGGAATGCCGACGCACTTTCACGAAGGCCGTGTTCAGAAGACTGCAAACACTGTGTTAAGCAGGAATCTAATGAAGTGACATTAAAGTTAACGAAAACAAGTCCTTTGGGCCCATGGGAGAATGATGCTATGAGGGAGGCTCAAGAAACAGATGACGACCTACGGCACATCATCACATGGAAGAAACGAGGTGACGAAAAACCAATCTGGAGTGAGGTTGCACCCACTGGCGCTGTCACTAAGGCGTACTGGGCGCAATGGGACAGTCTGATACTTCAAAATGGAATACTTTACCGAAAATGGGAGAAGACTAACGGCAGAGAGTCCCATCTTCAGATAGTTGTCCCAAGAACGAGAGTACCGGATGTTCTCCGTGAAATACACGATGGCGTATCAGGAGGTCATCTAGGTGTTAAGAGGACGTTAACAAAAGTGCGAGAACGATTCTACTGGTTGCATTGTCGAGATGATGTGCAGGAGTGGTGCCGCAAATGCACTACTTGCGCTGCAGTGAAGGGACCACAGACCAGGAGCCGTGGGAACCTGCGGTTGTATAACGTTGGCGCACCGTGGGAACGAATTGCAGTTGACGTAGCTGGGCCATTTCCCGTGACGGAATCGGGAAACAAGTACTTTATGGTCGTCATGGACTACTTCACCAAATGGCCCGAAGTGTTCGCCATACCAAACCAAGAAGCTACAACGGTTGCTTCTAAGCTAGTCGAAGAAGTAATATCTCGCTTTGGTGTGCCTCTCGAAATCCATTCCGATCAGGGCAGGAACTTCGAATCGCAGGTCTTCCAGGAAGTCCCCCCGATGGTTGCACGCCTTGTCGTGGCGGTGGGGCTCTAGTAACCGCGGCTTGGACAACCGCGGTGAAGCAAAGAGGCAACCAGGGCCGGCCGGTGTCGCCGCCTGGCCCGAGGAGGGCGCTCCCAGCGGACTGGAGGAGTCCGCTGCGGATGCGCACCGAGGTGGGGCCGCAGAGGAAGAGGCAAGTAGGTATTACGGTGCGCCGCTTGCCCTATCCTCTGCGGCCGAGGACGGATCGCGGGGGGGAGAGGCATTGTGGTAGGTTGCCGCTCTCCCTACCCCCCTGCGAGCTGGCGAGGCCGTTCTGTTTGAACGGCATTGGTGGGGCCGCAGAGGAGGAGGCAAGTAGGTATTACGGTGCGCCGCTTGCCCTATCCTCTGCGGCCGAGGTGTGGTCGGTGGCAGAGCCAAAGACCTGATCTGCCACATGGCCTCCAAGTAGCAGACTCGGGGGGCGTCTGCTACAGCCCTGGTGGGGGCCGAGGAGGCGAGCGCACGTGTTGTGCGCCCATCGTTGAGTCTTCGGGCCGCTGGCGGGGTCGCGGATGTGTGTATCGTTCCCGTGGCCCCGTCAAAAGGCGGCGTGGCGGAAGATGGGGGGGGTTTTAGTGGGTATACCGTGGTCTCATTAGCTACGGGAGTCCCACATCACCGCTCGGGCCGCCCCCTGCGCCTGGGTGGTATGCGTAATGCATTTCCCCCTCCGGAAAAAAAAAAAAGAAAAAAAAAAAAAAAAAAAAAAAAAGTCTTCCAGGAAGTGTGCAGAATTTTGGGAATGCATAAGACGAGGACCACCGCGTACCATCCACAGTCTGATGGAATGGTTGAGAGATTTAACCAGACTCTAGAGAGGCATTTGGCGAAATTGGTAGATGACAGACAAAAGGATTGGGACAAGTATATACCACTCTTCCTTCTCTCGTACCGTACCGCCGAGCACGAGAGCATAAAAGCTACCCCGGCGTATGTCAATTATGGTAGGGAACTAAGAGTTCCAGTAGACCTCTTGACAGGAGCGTCACCGGGGGAACCAAAGACCGTACAAGACTATGTCTGCGATTTAAGGGAAAAGATGCACTACATACACGCCATGGTTCGGGAAAATGGGTTACAGTCAAGTGAGAACATGAAGACCAGATACGACCGGAGATCGAACACGAGCGGCTTCGAAGAAGGGTCACTGGTATGGCTGCATAACCCAACTCGCCGAAAAGGGAAATCTCCAAAGTTGCAGACCAAGTGGGACGGCCCATATAAAGTGGTTACCCGATTGAATGATGTGACTTACAGGATTCAAAAGCCACCAAGAGGCACATTCAAAGTGGTACACATAGACCGTTTGGCGCGCTTTCATGGCAGTAACAACGATGCTCGGGACGAGCATCTCTAAGAGGGGAGTAGTGTTACGGATACGGGCAGTTGTTTACCTGCGCGCGACAGTTGCGCGTACCTTCTAGAAAAGCCCGACCCTTGTTTATGTGAATTGTGTTACGGATACGGGCAGTTGTTTACCTGCGCACGACAGTTGCGCGTACCTTCTAGAAAAGCCCGACCATTGTTTAGGTGAATTGCGTATTTACGTAAACAATCCAGAATAGAACGTTCCAGAAGGCGAAGTGGGCCATATAAAAGGTAAACAAGCCGGCAGTCAAGGAGTTCGATCCGAGCGATCATCAAGGCGACTTCAAAGTGAAACAAGTGATCAATAGTGAGTGATTGTGATAGTGAACTAACGACTCGGCTACGACCTAGGACAGTGATAGTGCTCAGTGATTTGGATCTAGTGCTTAGTGTTTGGACTTAGTGATTTGTGTGAACTAGTGTTTGTGAATAAAGTCTTCAAGAGAGTCACCAGGTCTTTCTCTCCGAATCCTCGAACCCTAGCACGTAACAATACGTCAAACTTAATTTTTTTTACATCAGTTCTAAGTCGGCATACTCTATCATTCTGTCTACTCTGCCCGTGGGCTACGTTTGGATTGCTATCCACTATACAGACGACACATACATTATGCTGGCCCACTGAGACATTTTTGAGGAAACAATACGAATGGTGGGAGTGGGTGAGTCTCAGGTTGTGGCGCTTATAGAATGTTGGGGCTGCGAGTCACAGTCGACAAGACGTAGGCCATGTTTTTCTATGGGCCCCGGAAGCACCACCCCCGCGGAGGCATCACTGCGCAACGCAGAGATGTGGAGGAGAGAGTGCCGATCGGCGCTGAAATGCAGTGCTTGATTCAGGTCCTTGATTCTGAATGGATCTTTAATACCCCTCATTTCGTCGATTGGCACCATCTCTGAAGAAGATGGCCATGGCCCTGAATTGCCTTCTGCAAAAGTCTGTGGTCCAGGGTTCACCTGTAGATGACGAACACATGGCACTCGGAATAGACAGCTGCTCAGAAGCCCGCAGCATGCTTTAGCACTGCGGATACTACGCTGATATCGAATCATTAGTTAGCGAAGCAGTGTTGGCGCTTACAGGGTCCCCTCCGTGGGATCTGAAGGCACGCGTGTTGTCGGAGGGTGTATCAACACACAGCTTTAAAGAGCGAGGAGAACGGGTGCTACTAGACCTGGCAACCCAAAGGCGCCACCAGGCGCATGTTATTACAATACGAACCTGGCAAGAATAGAATATGGCGTCCCCAACTGCCGACCGCCGCACTGTAAAAGCGATCCGGTCGATACTACAACAGTCGATGGCACTTTCAAGGGGCGCCATACGGCTAGGAGGAAAACATTGCCTAGGTGCCACCACAGTCTGAGAAAGACGATTGAACGTTCTGCTTGGGCTGAGCAACGGGCTGAGTTTTACACCGTGCTTGGATTGGACCTTACTACTTATTGGGAGGCAGTAGTTTATACCCTCTGCGAAACTGTTACGTTGCAAACGGAGGAATGCATCCTCCGTTTGCAACATAACAGCGGGGAGTAAATACGCAGATCTCATGTGAAGGATGCTCGCAGGGCGTAGGCTGCACGGCGCCCGGTGTAACCGCAAGGGCGCCGTCAAGAATACATATTTTGCTTATGATCTTGTGGTTTAGCGGCGAAACCGCGCTTACGCGGTTGGCCTCCGCGGAATATCAGTGCAGCGGGCTTGCTTGCTGCGTTTGTTGAGCTGGGGCCAATTTTTGGCGTCACACACTACGAATAATAAAAACTAAGGAAACGTAACTCCCATACTATTACCGTTTAAAATTTGGTTCCTTTCGAACTGTCATGTAACGTCAGCCTTTATACCGCTCAAGGCCACCTAAATATTGCAAATGTATTGAAATGTGTACATAAGGTACACTTTTTTGACAAGTATTTTGGAGCATGTTTTTGACGGAGTTACTCTTCCTTAGTTTTTATTATTCGTAGGTCACACAGCCCAAATTAATTTTAATATTATAGGCGAACTGTACTACTGACTTATATTATAATGTATTGTGTGATGCTAAAAATAAATCCATTCTTTTTCTTATTCTTATTTTGGTGCCTATCTTGACGACAAAATAATATAATCTTCATTTATGTGTTTTAAGATTCATTTCATGTTGAAAAGTAAAGCTTATTTTTATATTGCAAAAGCCGAGCCGCTCATGGCGCGCCTTGCTTTGCTGTAATTCGACAAAATATATAAGAAGAGCTCCAGATAATTCACAAAATGTATGCAAACTGGAGTTCTTTTTACGGTGGTCATTAAAGTACGGCGGCCGGCCAACGCGGGCGCGCGCCTTTTTGCGAGCGGCGCTCGGCGCCCCTAGGACCGCGGCGCCCGTGTGCACCGCACACCTTGCACCTAAGGGAAAGACGCCCCTGGTTATAGTTCCAAGTTTTAAAAAATTCTTGAAGATCCTAAAAGATCTAAGGTAATTCTATGCCTTTTCGCAATAAACCGAAATTTGCCATTTTTGTGGCTTACGATAGTCTGCCTAGGAGCAGTCGATATAGGCACACATGATTTTAAATTATTAATATGTACCCTCATTTATGCAGATTATCTTTACCAAAATATACCCATCCATGACGTCCACATTTGTAGTGTTTGAATATACGTACGCACGCACATACTATTCGCACACAAAGTAAGCTTAGTTTTTGGATATACAAAACCATGGATATGAATGATATCATTGCTTTTTTTATTTAGTTACTGCGTGACTTCGTCTCTCAACTCATGCTAGTATGTGTACTATTTTAACTTGCCCAACTATGTTTTAAATCGAAAATATACAATTAGCAAATTAAAAGTCGAATATCCGTCATGCAACAAGTTTTATCAATACAATCACAATATACTCTGCTTTTGCAAGTAAATAAACGAATTCTGAGCAAATAAACGAATTACGAATTTGAAAAAGTAACTGAGGCGACATACCACCATTTTTTGTTACAACTCGAATAATAATCGACTACTAGGGATGCGCGTGAGCCGACGCGTCCAGTGTTGCCCGCTCACGATTTAACAATACGAAACTCGCACTACTTACTAAATAGTCCAATATCGAGAAGCCCAGCCCTCTATCCTCCTTGAGCAGCTGTATGTACTCGACCTGGTCGCTCCACATCGCCAGCCCGCTCAGCGGCTCCAGCGACCGTGACCGACCGCGCTCCAACTCGTCTGAGCAGAACTCTACAACGGAAATTAGACTAAGGCCCAATTTCACCAACGTATGTTAGTGTTAACAGCTTGTTAAAATTTCATTTTTTCTCTTTCATTTGTATGAAAAACGAAAGAGATAACGTGATACTAATTCGAGCGTTAACCTTAAAAGTTGTTGGTGAAATTGACAAAAGGTTAACAGGCATAATATCTCAGTTCTCACTAACCCGGCCAAACCCAGGCAAAATTACATACATACAATATCGGAAAAAGGAAACACAACAAATATGACAACGAGGATAATAATGATCTACAAAGTAGCCCCCCTAAAACCCCTAGCGGCGCGCGAGTCGCGTTAATTAGTCTGTCCCTGAAGCCCTTCCGCGTAACACGTAAAAATGCCTCGGCTAGAAATCGGCCCAAAGTTCGCGATTAACTAATATTTATCTGCCCATGTTTAATCTCAGCTAAGTGAAAATGATTATAGACTCAAAGACAAAGGTGAAGGTGTCGTGTGATCTCCTCGAAGAAATTCAGCCCATCTACCCAGTTCAGCTGCCTCAACCACCAGGTAACCCCCAATTAATTCACATTGGCGCAGATTACACGCATCAATATTATCACGATTCCGTGATAAAATGGATGGTGTAATAGGCCGAATCGCAGTATCGCAGTACTATTTGTGAATCCCGTGATACTAGAATCGTGATAATATTGACCGTGTAATCTAGGCCATTCTTCACACTCCGAATCCGCCCACCGTGCATGTATTGGAATTAGCCAATACAGCTCTGGTTTTCTTCGAAAGTGGCGCCGTTAGGAAACCAGAGCTTTAGGCAAAGTTATTTCCAGACACTCTCTCTCTTTTTTTCTTTCTCCCTCTCTCTCTCTTTCTTACCGTCGTGATCGTGCGACGCTGACATGACGGTGGTGGCACTGCACAACGACGCGACGGAGCTCTCGGACTTGGCCTTGATGAGCCGTTGCGGAGCCGCCAGCAACTCCTGCAGGCTGCCGCCCACCACGCTGTTCTGAAAATAAAACAACGGTTATTACATAATATAATATTATGTTTACTAGTAATAATAATATTATTATTATTAATATTATTATTACTAGCTGTTCCGGCAAAAGTTGTTTTGCCATATAAAGTATTTCGCCTATATTATTTTATTGAAGTGACTAAATGAGTGTGTCACTATGGCAACGTCCGTCACTATCCCGTCGCACAAACAATGGTCGCCGTTAGTCTCGAGTTGTAATTTTTTATTCAAAAAAATGCACTTATTAATATAAAAAGTAGATGTTGTCCGATCCTCAACCCTTGCCGATATGCTCGCTAAGATTCAGGAAAATCGGTCGAGCCTTCAGAAGTGTTCAACCACTCACCCCGTGACACGAGAATTTTATATATTAGATAAACACACGTAGCGGACAAAATAGTGCACAATTCTGCATCGCGCTATTGAAGTTTCTGATATCGAAAGCATTTGCTTGAAACATACACCTATTTCCCTGCCTACAATTATATTGCTTACTAATAAAGATATTTACGCTTTGAATTCAAGGTTGGCCACCTTTATCTGTCATGTAACTTTCTAATTTGCCAGATAAAGGCAAGCAGACCTCTTATATTCTTATTCGCTATTAAAATTTTATTAGTTAGAGGCTTAATGTATTTTATTTATTTATTTTTATTTATTAAAAACTTTATGCACATACAAGTACAAAGGTGGACTTAATGCCTAATGGCATTATCTACCAGTCAACCTTTGGGCGATACAGGATCAAAATTGTATAGGTAAAAAAAATTGTAAAATTGTATTTTCAAAATTGGTTCAGTACTTTTGAGACTAACCACACAAGTCTCTTAATAACATTACATAACATAAATGTTGCTAGTTACCCTGGCGAAGTTACTATTGGGCAGCGGTTCCGTCAGTTTCCGCACCACAACGAGCGACACGGGCGACGTGACCGCGCGCAGTCGCGACACTACCTCCACATGATGAGCGCCCAACACGCGCCAGCCGTTTACCTGGAATATATGAAAACAGAATTAGAAATTACATGATTTGGGTAAAATTTCACTCGTAATTTATCGATTTTTAACATCATTGCAGGAAGTTTTACAGGTTGGCGCGCTTACAAACGAACGGCATTTACCGTCGACACTCGTCTACGGTAGTCGACGCCAGCCGTCGACAGTTGATGACTGCCGTTCGTCTGTAAGAAGCCTTACAGACTGTGCATGCGAGGCATAAAGATATCTCATAGTTCTATACACCCACTAGATCACAACCCACCTCCAGCAGCTCGTCGCCGACGCGGTACAGGCCCAGCCTGGCGACGGGCGAGCGCGGCGCGATGGCCCGTATGTAGTGTCGTGCGCCCACTTCGCGCCCGCCCACCACCCGCACCGTGCCCTCCAGTGAGATGCCCAGCCCGCTGTCCTTTTCCTTCATTATTGTGCCCACCTGTCAAAACATATATCTGTCTCTGTCTAACACCATTAAAATAATACCTTATATATGCAAAAACATTACACACACGTTACTTATTACACAAAACGTTCACACGCACGTTTTGTGTAATATAGCGGAAAATTGGACTTGACATATAAAAAAGAAAACTACAAGCCGCATGACTTTAACATTTCTGAAAGTGCGTCTAAATTGCGTATACATCCACGTACACGTACACGTCAAACTCATAATAATCACGGTCTAGAAGTGCGTGCATGTGTACGTCCCAATATACGTCATACTCACAATAATCTCGTACTGGAAGCAGTGTCCGGGCCAGTCGGGTTCCGCGGCGAGTATGTCCCGCCACTTGTCCTGCACGCGTCGGTCGCCGTCACCCGCGCCTATCACGATCTCCTCGTCGGGCGACGTGGGGGAGGCGGGGGAGCGGGGGGAGGTTGGCGATACGTGACGACCTGACTCCGGCTCCGGTTCGATTACCGTTGACTCGTCGTACTGAAACATCAAGAACGTTCTAGAATCACGAAGTAAAATATATTAAAAAAAAAACAACTACAATCACATCGGATCGAATCTTGACGTAGTTTCTTGCTAAAACTCGTAGGCTGTCTAAATAAACGACTCACACCGCAAATATCTTTCACTGTTATTAAAAAAAGGTGACACCGTGTATACAAAAGTTGTAGTTGTAAGTACAATGTGTTGCCCTTGTCTGCTTAAACAATTTTCTAACATAAATTACAAAACAATGTATAACTAGAACTTCTGTATACATACTTCCTTGCTAATAAATTATTATTAGTAAGCTGTTTATTTATTTATTTATTTATTTATTAGGGTACAGTTACAGACCACATATAACAACATACAGTAACAAAAACATTAACAACACACAGCAATTAGACTGAGGTCCAATTATAACTACACCAGCATTGAAAGTAACCATATTAACATATTATGGGTGTAAGATATAATATGTGTATTTAGTAATAATATACAACTTAGGATATGCTGATGAAAATATATTTATTTACAGAATGACGATGACAACTGACATTTAAAAGACAAAACTTATCAAAAAGGTAAAATAATAAAAAGGTTATAATACAAACATCACACCCTCACACTAAATTACAAGATACCACCTCAGACCAATAAAAAAAGATAGACAGAGCCATCCATGCTATGCGGTGAGGCAGGCAATAGGAAGCCGATACGGCCATAGGAAGCCGGCCGCCCGCCATTCCGGTTTCAACGAGTGACGGCGCATGTCGTTTTCATCTGTGTCAAGAAATATCAAAATATGCCGTCCTGCATCGTTAAATGGTGCAAAAACAATTCTTGTGTTCAAAAGAAACCTTGTGGGATTACGTTTCACAAGTAATTAGTTGAATATTTATGTATTACCACCGAAATAACGAATTTAATTTATTAGTTTTAAAAATTGTCTCGGGAGTCTCGGAATACAGAACCTCAACCAGTGCTGCATGCTGGTCGCAAGATATTTTTCCCCATAATAGGGGAAAAATATTATTACGTGCTGTATTATCCTGACAAATGTTTATTTTTAACCTAAAATTCGTTATTCATTTAAAATCTATTAATATAAATAAAATCGGTGTGTCTGTTTGTAGTATTGAAAGATTTTTTTTACTATTTGCATAATAATCTGTATACGATACGTACTGCATACACCAAACAACATTCTTTACAATTTTTGTCTGTATGTATGTCTGTCTGTCTGTCTGTCTGTTCTTAGTTGAAACACATAATTTATTAGATATAGATATTTAAGTATTTACTTTTTTCATCAATTACTAATGAATGATGATTAACAATCTAGTTTGATAGCAACTTTTGTAGTCATTACTTAGTAGTTTAATAAGACTGCAACAGGATGGGAGTTTGGCAATCTGAAACCCTGAGTTGGCAACATTATTTTTTTGCACACAAGCGCACGCCTAGCGTATTTATGCTAGGCGTGACGCACATATTGATCGACAGCGACTTCACCCCATTACCTGTAAATACTCCGTCTTTCTTTTTTTATTGGTCTGAGGATACCACATTAATAATAATAACTAGCCTAAGAACTTAATTATTCTAGTGGACAACTAATAGCCCAACCTGTCTATGGGCTTCGTAAGGCGTCTGGGTCGGTGTAAGCGTACAGGTGGAACTGAGGGAGGCGAATCCGCCGCCAAGGGAACGTCGCTTGGGGGTGGTAATCCTGCTACCACAGGAGCTCCCCTCTCGCCCGCAGCTGGATGAGCAAAGGCGCTACTGCTCGAGGTTCCCGGTGTATCCGGTGGCTCATACGGTACTGCCCACGGCTTAATTTGGTCCACGTGCCGTTTCAAGGGCCCCAGATCCGTTCTTACCACGTAGTGCCGAGAATCTACTCCTTCCTCTACTCTCCCTTGCACCCATTTTTCCCCCTGCGCGTAATTGCGTACCACAACGCCGTCTCCAACCCGAAAAGCTCGCGCTTGACCCCCGGCGGTCTTTATCTGCTTTTCCTGAGCTGCCTGCACCCTATCCTCAATCGGTCTACCCCGCCTTAAATGATCTAAGCGCGTACGTAAAGACCTACGTTGCAACATCATGGCCGGCGACACACCCGTCGTGCTATGATCTACGTTTCTATACGCCAGCAAATACGCCTGTAAAGCGGCATCTAAATCGCAGCCATCCCGAACTGACTTCTTCAATGCTCACTTACATGGCGCCGGATAAGTGCGGATAATAAGAGTAAGAGTTGTCCCTCTTGCGGGTATCAGCATAGACTTGAGAATTGCAAATTTAAGGCACACGTATGCAAAATGTGCAACAAGGAGGGTCACCTCAAGCGAATGTGTCCTCTTAGGAGGACTACTACTTACTTTAACTGTGTGGATGAAGCCGGAAATGTCAGCACGGGTAGTATAGATAGAGAGGAGATAGTAAACTATTCTATTGGTACTCGCTCTTTCAAGGATTTCCCCCCCTACACTGTTAATATTACAGTTAATGGTAAAGTCTTAGTAATGAAAATTGACACGGGGAGCGCGATTTCATGTATCAACAAAGAAACATATGACAAAATGTTTCAAGATTGCAAAATCTTTCCTAGCGATGACTGAGGTACTATACGGGAGAACTGAAGGAGCCTGTTGGTAAAATTAAGCCTCTAGTTGTATACAACCAATGTAAAAAAAAAATTAGACTTGTTTATAGTTGAAAATGGTAAAAGTAATATTTTAGGTCGACAGTGGATTAGCGAATTAAAAATTTACCCGCAGCCTTCGCAAGTATTTAGTATGAGCGAAGATTTTAACTGGGCTTATTTCAGTTCCAGGTTCTCTAAGGTGTTTACGGATGGACTCGGGAAGTATACAGGTGGAACAGTCGGTTTTCGGTTACGAGAGGGGGCACGACCGATCTTTTTACGTGCGTGCCCGTTAGCTTACGCTTTACGTGAACCGGTAGAACGTGCTCGCTTACAAATCCTAACTGCTCCCTCGGCGGCCCCATTAGAGGCAGGGTGATAAATCGCCGAAAACGGAATTTTAATACCATTATTTGTCAAGAAATCTATATACTCTCGACTAGAAAAAGGTGGCCCGTTATCGGACACCACTTGTTTAGGTAACCCGAACCGCGCAAACGTTTCCCGCAGCACTTTAATCACCGCACCGGCGGTCGTCCTCGGCATGTGAAAAACTTCTAGCCATTTACTGGTCGCGTCTATAATTATTAGAAATGTTTTACCATTTAAAGGGCCCAAGAAATCCACATGCAACCTCGACCACGGCTCCGGTTCGTGCGGCCACGGCTGTATAACAGCCTTGGGTGGTGCCGAGCTCTCCGCTACGCACGTCGCACATTCTCTACACACTCTTTCAATATCTGCGTCTGTGCCTGGCCACCTAATGTAGCTGCGCGCTATGCTTTTCATTTTGACTATCCCCATATGACCTACATGAAGCTCGCTCAGCATATAGGACCGTAAATTAGTCGGTATCACTAATCTATAACCCCATACTATACATCCCATCCTCGTCGCCACTAAGATATATGTGTATTTAGTAATAATATACAACTTAGGACATGCTGATGAAAAGATATTTATTTACAGAATGACGATGACAACTGACATTTAAAAGACAAAACTTATCAAAAAGATAAAATCATAAAAAGGTTATAATACAAACATCACAGGGTGTACTTAGTGAAAGACAAGGAAACACAAAAACAAATAGAACTAAAAAAACTAAAACTAGACATAAACACGCCACAAAAATTAACTATCAATAGACTCATAAAGAAAGTATATGTAATACTATTCTAATTAATATTACCTACATTAATGATAATATCTAGGAGCATAGTAAAAACTCAGTTAAAGGCCATCCATACATAATATTATTGCCATACATTTAGATCTTAAGATCCTTGGCTAGATCACGTTTAAATGCTATCAGACTACAATTAAATATATCTTTATCATGGCACAATTTATTATACATATTACACATTCTATGCAAAGGATTATTTTTGGACACATTATTACATGTCGGTGGTACATTAAATAGCTGTTGAATACGTACGGATCGAGTAGGGACCTTGAATGACAACTGCTCTAAAATAATGGTGTCCATAAGACCATTAACAATTTTGAACAGAATACTAAGATCAGTAATCTGTCTTCGTTTCTCAAGGCTTAGGAGACTAAATTTATTCATCCTATCAAGATAATCCGGCAATTTCCTCCGCAAACCACATCTACTACTCAGTACCCTGACAAATCTTCTCTGAACAGCTTCAATTCTGTCAATATGAACACTATACATAGGCGACCATACAGATGAATAGTATTCGAGAATACTTCTCACTAGTGCTACATACAGTAAGATCCAAGTACCAGGGTTCTTAAAAGGCTTAGCCGTTCTAGAAATAAATGACAGCATATTATGTGCCCTGCTGTGTGTTGTATAAGGGACTATGTGAATCTTTTAATCTCTCTTCTATTACTCTATTCGTGCTTATATTCAGGCGTAAATACTAACCACACTAAAGCTGTATCTGGCGAGCGACGTGACGGACGGACTAGGCGGGGCGACGGGCAGGCGGCGGCCATCTTGTGCGGCGAGCGCGCGCTGTAACCGCTCAAACCCCGCACCACGGAGGTATCTGCGGGTGATGTTAGGATGTAATAACTAATAAGGCATATGCCAATAATATGGTGAATATGCGACGAATGAATGTTCATTTTCATTCAAGTTCAGCGAGCCCATGTGGGCTCGTTTCTCACTGGGGTCAGAACAGTCAGTTTAGACAGAAAATTATGGCGACGAAGATCCACACGTTACAAATCCGTCAGCCTATTAAATATAATAAATCGAAGGTGAAAACGATGACATTCGCATTGACTGCTACGTGTGTCTTTTAATTGCGCAAAATTATGATACAGCTACTGCATTTGGTATGATCGCGATATTTTCGTGATATTTTCACGATTGAAAGAGAAATGCACGGATAGGTTATTATACCTATAATCTATATGCTCCGGGACCGAACTATAGTTGCTTTAAATTACCTAAGCGCTTTCAGTCTCACAATCGGTCCCTTGGCGTCGCGCAGCAGCGCTACCGCCCTGTGATTTGTTACGCCGTGTAGCGACACTCCGTCCACCTGAAACACACAACGTAAAAAATATGAATATTACATACTCTTGACTTACACAAGTTAAACACATTTACACTGCATACGAAATATTAAATCAAATATATCAAATCTCATCATCAAATCTTTCAGATAGGTAGTAGGTAACTAGTTTAAATCATAAGTGCGGAAAGAAAGACTTAAAATCTATCCTATTCTCTATTCGATAGATCGAGGGGTGAAACTTATGTTAACCTAGTTACGTTCGGAATATAAATGGACGTAATCATCACAGTTTAGAATTTTACATTTTCTAATACGATTAGCTTCTTAAGCATTATTTAAAACGTAATCTGGGTTTATAGTCTGCATAATAAGACTTGCATTAATTTATTCCCTCGTTATGACAGCTCCGTCCAATAAACTGTAAGGTCAGCAGCAGCATAACTATCCCGTCGCAGGACACCGTCGCGTCGGGGTCGAGACGTGACGCCTGACGAG
Organism: Lysandra bellargus; assembly: GCA_905333045.1. Classification (NCBI taxonomy): domain Eukaryota; kingdom Metazoa; phylum Arthropoda; class Insecta; order Lepidoptera; family Lycaenidae; genus Lysandra; species Lysandra bellargus. The sequence goes on along the minus strand of HG995327.1, from coordinate 12,013,183 downwards.
TACCGACAGCAAAACCACATATTTATTTAAAAAGTTTCTTTTTTGGAGTTATAATTTTTTATTATTATTTATAGTTTGACGACCTCTGTGGCTCAATAGGCTACTTGACCTATTTTTTTTTCTTCATGTTAATCTCTTTTTAATCATTCATTTTCACAAAAAAAAACTAATATTTTAATATTTTACACAGTAGAAACCAATAAAAATGTTGATTGAAAAACATGCCTTTTAAATGGCGCCGAAAACACTGTCCGCCATAGTGTGACGTCATACGCTTTGTATTTTAAACTCTCTTTATTGAACATTTTTTTATGTGCTAAATATACGAATCTAAAAGTGCCCAAAAATTATAAAAGAATTAAATAAGAAATTAGAAATCATTTGTAAGGTTGAAAACTTTTAGAGAAAAGTTTGGCCATTTCATTTCCCGTCTACAATAAATGGAGATAATAATAAAACTGATGTTTTAAGCGAATTATTCAATAAAATATATTTTACAAATCTTTCTAGGCTTATTCTTATTATTTATGTACAGATAAACTTACATATAACGAGCGCGATAAATAAAAGATATTAAATTACTGTGAGGATGACGTCACATCCAAATCGAAAGTACCGCAAAAGCGTTTTCGTCAGTACAAATCCTTTTTTCATAAAATCATATTTTCAAATCGACTTTATCTATCAATCATAAGCTTTTATTTGATGATAAGGGTCAAATACGGTTTCCTAGGCCAAGTTCTACTAGAAATATGCATTTGTTCAATGAAATTGAATATAGGTCAAGTAGCCTATTGGTTGAGGGTGTGGCTCAAGCCGGGGGTCGCGGGTTCGAATCCCGCCGACGGAACAAAAAGTTATTCAATGTTCCCGGGTCTGGATGTGTATTAAATATGTGTATAATATAATTAAAATCTTAAATATATGTATAGTATAAATATAAAAGTATTAAATATATTTCCGTTGTCTGGTACCTGTAACACAAGTCCTTTGGGTACTTAGCACGGGGCCAGACTGACGTGGTGTGAAGTGTCCATAGATATTATTATTATTATTATTATTATTATTATTATTATTATTTTTATTATTAGTATATAATTTTGTACTAAATGTTTCCTGCAATTTCATTCGTTCATTACACCGCAATATGGTTCGTACAAATTCCCGGAATATACTGTCCTATGTCACTTCCCGGAACCTAAACTTTTATTATATACGAATGTTTCTCCAAGCCGGTTCGGAGATTTGAAAGAAGAGTGAAGAGGTAACAGACAAACATACATTTGCATTAATAATATTCGTAAGATTGTTTTATTCCTCGCATTGATTTAAAATCAATGCATTTTAATTGATGACAAATTTTGACCACTGAAGTTGAATTTTAACGTTTCCCTCTCTATACAACAGAGCATTATTTAGTTCATGGTACGACAGCTACGTCAAAAGTAAACTGTACAACCTAATAATGCATGGAGTTTTCTTATTTCCAAACTCTCTATTACACTACAATTTTGAGGACAGCAGTTAATGGGTCACGACTTTTTGCTTGACATTTATAAGTGACATTTACCACACTGTTTAAAAGGGTAAATTTTCGAGGGTTTTAAACGTCTAGCTTTTAATAACTTTTAATAGCTTTTAATAGCTACAACAAAAAAAGAATTACTCAAATCGGACTTGTAGTTCCAGAGATATGCGAACATACATACACGTTTGAAATTTGGCACATTTTGTTCAGACGCTGATCTAGACTAACATGTACGAAAACTGGGCAGTTCTGGAAACATTACATACATACAGGTGGAACTGATAACCTCATTTTTTTTAAGTCGATTAAATTGCTCTTAATTTCAGTTCAGACTTCAGAGGTAGTAATTTTTTACCGACTGTTTACTCCTTACTACACAGTCGTAGACGTATTGTTATATACAAACTAAGCGCAAATTTTCATAATATTTATTTCAAGCAGATGTGCCGACGGTACTCAAATAGAGGGTCTGATTGTTAACAGCGAGCGCCATTGTCCAGGTTTATACTAACACTCAGCGAAAACTCGCCACTACTAAAGGGGAAAAGTCTATGAAAATTTTCATTCTTCCATTTTGCTGTTGTGATTTTCTTTTACTATGAGATTTTAAAATATTATATTTATATTTTTCTACCTAATAATTGCTGCAGATGGGAACTTTCGGTACGATGTGTCTGATAATATTATGTGTGGTGAAATAGTAGGTTATTGTATGTCCATCGTTAACATCCAAAACTTAGCCAATGTGTATTTTCTTTATAACACTTTTAACTACATACGGTACGTAGAAAAATAAAAGTTACGTAAAAATAAATAATATGTACTTCTATAAATAATGCAGAGTGCCTGAGTGCCTATTTTTGACGACCTCTGTGGCTCAGTTGGTGGGCAGTCGGTAGCTCAAGCCGGGGGTCGCGGGTTCGAATCCCGCCGACGAAACAAAAAGTTTTCGAAGTTCCTGGGTCATGGGTGTGTATTAAATATGTGTATCATATAATAAAAATCTTAAATATATGTATAGTATAAACGTGTTAAATATATTTCCGTTGTCTGGTACCCGTAACACAAGTCCTTCAGGTACTTAGGTAGCACGAGGCCAGATTGACGTGGTGTGAAGCGTCCATAGATATTATTATTATTATTAAAAACGACTAAAGACAAACTTCAGTACAAAGTTTACTTTAGCAAATGAAAGTAACAATTTGTTTGCTGACGGTACGTAGGTAATTGTCGATTCAGGGGACATACAAATGCGAGTTAACTTGAACCTTTCTCTGTTACTGTGTAAAGATTGCTTGGTTCCAGAGATAAGGATTATTCTTTTTTCTCACTACTTTCAAGTAAATTTTCTCACAAATGCAAAGTAATTTTAGCGTCGCAATGCCGTTTAATAAAAGTGTTAAGCTTTGTTCGTTTAAAATAAATTTGTATTTTTAATTCCGTGGACTGCATAAAGGTGATAATATTTTGCGGTGCTCTGACTGAGCCTCTAGTGTCAGAATGAGAGCTAGTATAGAGCTTTGTGAGAGTTTGTATAAGTACTTATATTTTTACTAGCGACCCGCCTCGGCTTCGCACGGGTATAAAATATAATATAGCCTATGTCACTCACTGAAGAAGTGATTAGAATCGATTCAGTAGTTTTTAATTATATTCATTACTAGCTGTACCCTGCGATGTTACTCGCGATTTATTAGGTAAACTAAATTGGGTTTTAATAGGTAAATAGTTATTGGTATTAGAGACAAAATCAAATGGGTTTGATCATCGGAAACGTCAATAATTTTGATGACTGACCTCAACTATCCTGTCGTTGACTTGTATCTTGCCACACAAGTCGGCGGAGCTGCCCTCGCTTATACTTTTCACGAAGATTCCACTCAGCTCCTCTGAAAAATTGAGACTTATTGTTACTTCAGAGCACCGTTCATATAGAATGTTAGCAAGCAAAAACTAAAAGGTTGTGGCAAGTTTTATTCGACCTAGATAAAGAGAATAAGTCTTCATTGTAAGTGTGAAAGATAAAAGTACCTAAATTAATGTGTTTTCCTAGCCACAACAAATTTTAAACTACTGAGTACTGACACTCCATGCCAGTTAATCTTTAGAATATTCTAGAGTGAAAATCAGTCCTGTAGTTTCCTCATTTCTATCATACATAGTTGAATAATAAAAATGATTTGAAAATAATTTCTAATCACAAAATGAGTTTGAATATTTCGTCGGAAAAACTTTATACAGCAGCACATTTTCTTCAGATTTCAGAATAATTTACTTGGCTTTTTGTTGTATGCTGTGGTGTGTTTTAAAAAGTTAAAACGTCAAAATGACAAGTCGTTAGGCCATCTAGACACGCGGTAGTGTCCAGTCAAGTACAGTCGGGGCATTTTAATAGGCCACATTTGACATCTGTCAGATTAATCTCCATAGTGAAGTGAACTGCGTAAAAACATCGACCGAAACGAATATTTATATTTGAATATTTATAATTTTATACGTTTGAAACAAACTCCTGTCCCATTATTACTTTTTCTTTTGCAAATTCAAGGAGCAAAATAATAAAAGTACATAATTTACAAAAAAAAAATGCATTTATTCCCTTGAATTATAAAAACTGTTGAATGTAGTATTATCATTATTCATTTCACATAAATATGTGTTACTTTTCACAGCGTGGTTATTAATTTATGGGGATATTTCGTTACAAGTAATCAATGCATCGATACTATTTATTCGCTTTCGATTTTTAGGGTAACTTCCCTAGAGTTTAAAAAGAAAAAAGGTCGGCTGACGTAACATTGTAACGACGTGCAATTATTAAGATCAGAATTTGTTTATTACGTTTAGAATTGTTTATCAGTAAAAGCAAATCGTTAAATAATTCGTATCGGTCATATTTACAATAAATATGTAATCGTAATTGAAAAAAGTTAATCAATTGTGCAGTTATAACAAAACGAAAATATTTATTTTTTATGTACGTCGCTATAAAGTTACCAGGTACAATTTTGATGAACTGTCAAATGTGGCCTATTAAAATGTCCCGACTATAAGAAGTTCCTGATGATACCTTGCTCGCAGACGTATCCGGCGACGGTGATGCCGAGGCCGGCGGCGTCCTTGCTCAGCGCCACCTCGTAGCTCAGCGTCTCCGGCGACCCACCCCGCGCACCCCGCACCGCCATGTCCAGGGGTAATCTATGGACAGACATACATGAGAATACCATCCTCTCTAATTTCCTGACAGTCGTTTTCAGTGCCTTAGGTTGAGACCGTTGAGACTTAAGACTACGTAATCCAGGGGTAGTATATAGACAGAAAGACATAAGAAGACCATCCTCTGTAAATTCCCGACAGTTTCAGTGCCTTAGGCTGAGACTACGGAATCCAGGGGTAATCTGTGGACAAGACATTACAATATCATCCTCTCAAAATTCCCGACAGTTTCAGTGCCTTAGGTTGATACTATACGGAATCCACTATCCAGGCAGGAAAAATACAGGTGCCTTACTCCCGAACTTGCCAACTTGCGCTTTTGCCCTGGGGGTGGATGCCAACCCTTCTCGGGGGGTGAATTTTTTTAAATAAAAATAACCCCAGGAATTAATAGAAACACTAATTCTAAGCAAAATTTGTTATATAAAGTTTTTTGAATAAATCAATACTTTCGGAGTTATTAAAGATGTTATGAATCATGTTTTTGCGTGAGAAAAATACTTTTTCATAGTTAACTAAGAAACTATAGGTTTTTACGAAATGTGTGTAATTACCAAAATTAAAGCCAATAAAAAAACAAACTAATATCTACTCTAAAATACCTTCCTTTATTCATTCAAAGTGAAGTATAGGTGATTAAATATATATTTTCTTTCGGCGAGTACCTAAGTTTAAGCATTCAAACTTAAATAACGGTAAACATTTTATGACATGTACTTCCTTAAAACTTTTTAAAGTGCTTAAAAATACCTTTCCAATAAGTATTGTAAAAAGTTAATTAAAAGCATCAAAATTTTACAAGTTATGCTAAAAATAAGATGACACTTTCAATTTTTTTTTAAATCGAAAAATAAAACGTGGACCATTTCTACAATAATTAAAATTTATAGTTATCCCCAAAGGCTTTTCTTTATTTTAGCATAAGTAATGACCTCAAAAATTTTTCTTGGCTTAAAATGCTTAGTTTTGAAAAACAGAATGATTTAGTAAAATCGAAATTATTCAAATTTTCGTAAATATCATTTTGTTTTGAACATAACTTCAAAAATATTGAACCTTCGTAAAAATTATAAAGAACGAAATTGGTGTCCACTTTTTAACAAATCTTTTGATTTTCTTTTGATTTTTATAGGATGAAAAACAACGAAGATAGAGACGTTTAAAGCCTGACTTTTACTGCAAGAACCATGAAATCGGGACCTTTTAACCCTAATTTTTTTAAAAGCCAAGGGCTTTAAAACGTATTGTTCAAGTTGATCTTAAAGCTCTTTAAATTACCTTTAAAATGGTTTATAAATGAACCCAATAACTTAAAAATTAACAGAGCTATTGTGATAAAACAAAAATATATTTTTTTGAAAACAATTTTGAAGCAGAGATTTGGGATGCAAATATTGTAGGAAAACCTGTCAATAGCTACATCTATACTAATACTATAAATGCTTAAGTGTTTTTGTCTATCTGTTACCTCTTAACACCCAAACAGTTCAACCGATTTTTCTGAAATTTAGTAAGAAAATACTTTGAGTCTTGGGAATGGATATGGACATAGGATACTTTTTATCCCGAAAAAATGTACGGTTCCAGCGTGATTGCAGGCATCATATACTCCTTACTAAATAAACGTTAATCTTTTCAAGTCTTTCAATATTCAGAAAGTAAACAAAACGGTAAATGTCGACTCGATAAGAGAGGGGCTTTTTATAATGATGTACGTCTATTAAATATTTCAGTCTAGCAGATTCAGCCTTTGCGTCAATTTTTTGCACAGATGGTAGTTTGAAATCGTTGTTTGAATATTTTGGACTAAATAATATCAATGTTTGAAATATATTAATAAAATTTATCCAAACTATGAAAAAATATTCGAACTCATTAAAGCTGATAAAAAAACTTAAAAACTTAAAGCTTATTTTTCAGACATTGGGTGAAATTAATACTAATATTAAATAAGAAATTAATACTAACTAAATAAACTGAAAAAATGGGTTTAAAAACATAAGCCTATTAAGTTCTTGAACCCAAGTCCACCACAGTCCACAGAACCCAGTCCCTTTGTTCCCTTTAATCTTTAAAACTACGCAACGGATTTTGATGATTCTTTCAGTGTTAGTTAGCGCATTTATCGAGGAAGGTTATAGGCTATATTTTATCACGCTAAGACTAATAGGAGCGTGTTACATATAGATAATAAGCATTGGCAACACTGGTCTTTAGTCTTTAGTCTGTAGTAATCTGTGGTTCGTTGTCCATTGCTACTGAAATACAAGAAGTCAAGTCGAGGCCTGTTTTTTCATTTATTAATTATTAAGACGCCTAATCTCCAGCCCACCCATCCTGAACACGACATGGTGTCAGAATTTGAAGTCTGAAGAAAGAAATAAGAATAGCAATTCACCTACAAGAAGATGCAAAAAGACGAGACACAGGGCCAGGTACAACCTCATGTACAACATGGCGGGCACGTGAGTAGGTCTACAATTACTCACACTACAACTAATAATTCTTCGATTACATATGGGCTCAAACCATTGGATCTAAGAAGTTCTAATATGCCATTAGCATGGAAAAATTGGTATACACAATTAAAAATATACATGAGAGCTAATAATCTTGAAAATGAAAATGATCAACGCAAAGTCGCCATTTTGTTGCATCATATTGGTCAAGACGCACTAGTCATATTTTACTCATTTAATGTTGATATCGATAATATATCGTTCGAGGACTTGGCAGAAAAGTTTAACAAACACTTTATTCCTCAAATAAACATTACAATGGAACGTCATAAATTATTCAACAGAAGGCAAAAATCTGATGAAAAAATTGATGACTATGTCACTGATTTAAAAAACATAGGCAGACAATGTAATTTTGATAAATTGGAAGATGACCTTTTAAGAGATATATTTAGTTGGAACTTACACTCAAAAAACCACTATATACAAGAAAAAATACTTATTCAAAAGCCGGAGACACTGGAACAGGCAGTTCAACTAGCCAAACAGATGGAGTGCACAAAGCAACAAGCAAAAACATTGGAGGAGTCATCTAATTCCTTCGTAGGACAAGTACAATCTACTTCCAGTTATAAGAAGCAGAGGTCTAGGACACCACATCGAATAAATAATCAGCCGAGCCGGAGCAGACAGTCATCGAGTTCAAGACAACAGTCGAGTCATCAATTACACAAAAAATGTGGTAGGTGTATGCAGGTTCATAGATATAAATGTCCAGCAATAGGAGTCAAATGTAATAAGTGTGGTAAATATAATCATTTTGCTGTAGCGTGTAAAAACAAAAATGTTAATTTTGTAGAAACACAAAGTCAAATAATTTCTAGTATTGATACAAATAATGATTTATATGTGGGTGCAATTCATGTCAATAATGTAAGTAAAGAGTCTTGGCAAGTGGATTTGATAATAAATAGTCAGAATGTTAATTTTCTTTTAGACACAGGAGCTGACACTAATTTGTTAAATTTTAAAACTTTTAAACAATTAGAATGTTCCTTAGATATTATAACAAAGAGTAAGCATAAATTATCGTCATACAGTGGTGAAATTATACCTACAGTAGGTCAATGTATTTTAAAAGTTAATTACATTCACCAAAGTTATAATATTAATTTTCATATTGTAGATCTTAATACTCCAAATGTCCTAGGCAGAGACAGTTGTAGAGAGTTAAATTTGATAAAGAGATTATATAAAGTTAATTTTGTCCCGAGTACTACATGTAAAGAAATTTTAGACTCATATAATGATCTTTTCAGTGGATTAGGTTGTCTTAAAAATTTCAAATGTGAATTGAAACTAAAGCCAGATTATAAACCATACATTGATGCATGTAGACGTATTCCATTTCAATTAAAGAATAAATTGAAGACGGAACTGAATGAATTGGAAAAACAAGGTATAATTTGTCATGTAGAAGAACCAACGGATTGGGTAAGTTCTTTAGTCTTAACTACCAAAAAAGATGGTTCATTGAGGTTATGTTTAGACCCTCGTAAGCTAAATCAAGCAATTTTAAGGTCTCATTATCAATTTCCTACATTCGATGAAATAAAGTCTGATCTTGCAAATGCTAAATATTTTTCTACATTAGATGCAAATAAAGGCGTGTGCGTCCCCCCAGAAAGCCCAATCGAGCTAGGTGTATTTTCAATATATCAGAATTTAGAGCAAAAATAGAGCACCTCTACAGTCAAGTAAAAAAATTGGAGCATTAATACGAACGACGCTGCGAGCTAAAAACCGTGGGCTTGCTGACGTCCTGTCCCGTCAGCACGCCCAAGCTAGATCTCGGGAACCGTTGAGAGTACTATCGTGTATTGTGGTTCAAATTTTCGAGCAAAATTGGAGCACTCTGCTCCCGTGAAATCAACTTCGAAACTAGAATGTGAAAGGAGTTAGACGTGATTAACCGGTGGGCTTGCTGGCGTCCTGTCCCGTCAGCAAGCCCACGCAGATCTCTGAAACGGTAATGATTTGGATTATGATTAAAAACTCTACAATAGAGCCCTATTTAGAGCACTCTGCTCCAAAAAAAATATTAATGTAGCTTCAATAGTTATCGAGTTACAGGCCTTTGAAAACGGGCTTGCTGACGTCGCGTCCCGTCAGCAAGCCCATTTGGAGCGTGAAAACTACTGAACGGAGAGTCGTCAAAAATATCTCAAATCGTAGCTTAGAATAAGAGAACTATGCTCCAAATAGATCAAAATCCTAGGTTCTACGGTTTTCGCGCTATCAGCGAAAAACACTTCAGCCGCCAAAATTTGTCGATTTTCACAATCGCGCGACGTTGCCGTTCCGCGCAACAAGCAAATGAACGCTTCATTTGCCGTTGGTGTACACGAGAATGAACCTTCAGATGGTTTATTTAAGAGTCTCTTTACTTGCAATCCTAAGATGGCACGTAGTTTATGTCTGATATAATAGTCCAGCAGCTATCGTTGCTAATTCGACATTTGTAATCTTGTAAGTTCATGTAAAAGTAAGCTTGTTTGCCTACGCCCTATATTGAAATGTTACCTAATAATATTTCATTTGATGTGATGTGAGTCAGCACAGCATGATTAAGGGCCTACACGAGCCATAATGGCGCCGCCATTAGTTAAAAATAATTACTCACGTAAGTAGTACCTACTTTTAAACGAAAACTCAGTTTTCAAGTTAGGCATTTATTTAGAAACAATCAATCGGCAAAATATAGAAAGCTGTGTAATATCTATTATTTTTAACTGAGAAATTATTTTTTAACTGATGGCGGCGCCACTTAGGCTTGTGAAGTTGTGATCTTAATAGAAGTGTTGAAATAAAACAAGAAACATACAAATGTGTAATTACATGTTATAATTGTTACAAATCAGTCTTGTTTATAAATTAGAATAGGTAAGGTGCCTGAAGGTACCTTTCGCACCTTTGCTTCTTATAAAACAGTCTTAATCATCATTTGGTTTCTTATGTTACTTTACTACGATTATGATTAAATAAATATAGCGTTTCATTTATTGTAGTGTTCCTATTACGTTTTTTCCAAACATGTTGAAATAAAATTTAAATTATACTAACAGACAATATAAGTAAACATCGTAACAATAGGTAGGTATAGTGCTTAAGCAAAGTTATACAACAATTTTTATCACATTTTTAGTCATAAAATGGCACTAAAATTATGTAAAGTTTCATGTGCACAATCACCTATTTATTTGTGTCCATTTCGCTATAATCCTCACTTTTGAAACCTTCATGAAAATCAATTTTGAGTAGGTATGCCAAAAAATATTCATGAAATAGTCGTGACTACATGCCGAATCTCGAAAATAGTCCTTCAATTCCCTCCTTACCTATTCTAATTTATAAACAAGACTGATTTGTAACAATTATAACATTTACACATTTGTATGTTTCTTGTTTTATTTCAACACTTCTATTAAGATCACAACTTCACAAGCCTAAGTGGCGCCGCCATCAGTTAAAAAATAATTTCTCAGTTAAAAATAATAGATATTACACAGCTTTCTATATTTTGCCGATTGATTGTTTCTAAATAAATGCCTAACTTGAAAACTGAGTTTTCGTTTAAAAGTAGGTACTACTTACGTGAGTAATTATTTTTAACTAATGGCGGCGCCATTATGGCTCGTGTAGGCCCTTAATCATGCTGTGCTGACTCACATCACATCAAATGAAATATTATTAGGTAACATTTCAATATAGGGAGTAGGCAAACAAGCTTACTTTTACATGAACTTACAAGAAGATTACAAATGTCGAATTAGCAACGATAGCTGCTGGTCTATTATATCAGACATAAACTACGTGCCATCTTAGGATTGCAAGTAAAGATACTATTAAATAAACCATCTGAAGGTTCATTCTCGTGTACACCAACGGCAAATGAAGCGTTCATTTGCTTGTCGCACGGAACGGCAACGTCGCGCGATTGTGAAAATCGACAAATTTTGGCGGCTGAAGTGTTTTTCGCTGATAGCGCGAAATCCGTAGAACCTAGGATTTTGATCTATTTGGAGCATAGTTCTCTCATTCTAAGCTACGATTTGAGATATTTTTGACGACTCTCCGTTCAGTAGTTTTCACGCTCCAAATGGGCTTGCTGACGGGACGCGACGTCAGCAAGCCCGTTTTCAAAGGCCTGTAACTCGATAACTATTGAAGCTACATTAATATTTTTTTTGGAGCAGAGTGCTCTAAATAGGGCTCTATTGTAGAGTTTTAAATCATAATCCAAATCATTACCGTTTCAGAGATCTGCGTGGGCTTGCTGACGGGACAGGACGCCAGCAAGCCCACCGGTTAATCACGTCTAACTCCTTTCACATTCTAGTTTCGAAGTTGATTTCACGGGAGCAGAGTGCTCCAATTTTGCTCGAAAATTTGAACCACAATACACGATAGTACTCTCAACGGTTCCCGAGATCTAGCTTGGGCGTGCTGACGGGACAGGACGTCAGCAAGCCCACGGTTTTTAGCTCGCAGCGTCGTTCGTATTAATGCTCCAATTTTTTTACTTGACTGTAGAGGTGCTCTATTTTTGCTCTAAATTCTGATATATTGAAAATACACCTAGCTCGATTGGGCTTTCTGGGGGGACGCACACAATAAAGGCTACTGGATGTTGAGTCTCACAGAGGCAACTTCCAAGCTGTGTACATTCATAACTCCATTTGGTAGATATAGATTTACTCGCCTTCCATTTGGTATTAATGCTGCACCAGAAATTTTTCATCGAGAAATGGTTAAGCGGTTTAGTGATATAAATAATGTGAAAATAATGATGGATGATTTTTTAATTTATGGAAAAACTTTACAAGAGCATAATCAGACTCTTCAAAAAGTTTTAGATAGGGCGCGTGAATTAAACATAAAATTTAATAAGGAAAAATCTTCAATATGTAATACAGAAGTTAAATATTTAGGACATATTTTTAGTCAAGAAGGAGTAAAAGTCGATCCTTGTAAAGTTAAGGCAATTTGTGAAATGCCAACTCCAACTTGTATTAATGATTTACAAAGATTTATGGGTATGGTCAATTATGTTAGTTCTTTCATACCTCATTTGTCTAAGGAAAATAGTCTTCTGAGGTCATTACTATTAAAAAAGAATACTTGGGTCTGGTCAGATCAGCATGAAGCTGAATTTCAAAAAATAAAGTCGCTCATTACGAATACTCCTGTCTTAGCATATTATGATCCAAATAAAAATATTACATTATCAGTAGACGCATCAAAAGAAGCCATGGGTGCTGTTTTACTCCATGACAAGCAGCCAATAGCATATGCTTCAGCCTCTTTAACTAAATGTCAACAAAATTATGCACAAATAGAAAAAGAACTTCTATCTATTCTATTTGGATGTGTAAAATTCCACCAATATATTTATGGTAGAAAAATAACAGTTGAAACAGATCATAAGCCATTAATAACTATATTCAAAAAATCATTACATGATACTCCACCTAGACTACAGAGAATAATGTTACGCTTACAACCATATGATCTCAATGTTGTCTATAAGTCAGGCAAATATTTATACATTGCTGATACATTGTCAAGGGCACCACTTCCAGATAATACATTATTAGATTTAGATAGTGATATTGATTTACATATTAATTTTATAATGTCTAATTTGTCAATGAGTCAAGAAAAACTAAAAGAAATTCAAGAGTTAACAACTAAGGATCATATATTGTCAAAAGTCATTTATTATTGTCAAAACGGATGGCCTGAACACAAAAAGTCTGTTAATCAGTCAATTAAACCATACTTTTCATTAAAAGATAAATTGCATGTGTTGAATAGTATAGTATTAATGTGTGATAAGATAGTCATTCCGGAAAACATGAGAGAATACATTTTAAAATTAGTACATGAAGGGCACTTAGGTATAAACAGTTCTATTCGTCTAGCAAAAACCACAGTTTTTTGGCCCCAAATGAGCAATGATATAGAAAAATTTATAAGTCAATGCCATACATGTCTTACTTTCCGGAGAAATAATTCCAAACAACCTATTATTCATCATGACTATAAACTTTTGCCTTGGAATAAAGTAGGGATAGATTTCTTTGATTTTGATAGTAAAAAATATTTAATTGTAGTCGACTATTTTTCAAAATATATTGAAATCGCTTTATTAAATAATAGTTCAAATGCTAATATAGTCATAACTCATCTAAAGTCAATATTTTCTAGACATGGCATACCTGAAATTATGATAAGTGACAATGGACCTCCATTTAATTCAAAAGAGCTCCAAATGTTCACTCAAAATTGGAATATTAAACATATAAAATCAAGTCCATATTTAAGTCGCTCAAATGGTATGGTAGAAAGAACAATAGGCACAGTCAAGCATATTTTAAATAAATGTAAAGCAGATAATACAGATCCTTATATTGCAATGCTTATGTACAGAAATACACCAAAACAAAGTGGTTATTCTCCGTCACAACTTTGTATGTCTAGATGTCTACGTACTAAAGTACCAGTCACAGATACTCAATTAATACCATCACTAGTTGATTTGAGAAAATTATCTAATTATATTGAAACACAACAGGAATATTCATCACTTTATTACAATAAAAACACTAAACAATTGTCAGATTTACTAGTCGGTGATAACATATATTTTAAACACAAGCCTAATGGTTCTTGGGTTCCTGGTAGAATAAAACAGGTAGACAATGAACCTCGTAGCTACACTATTCAGTCCCCAGAAGGAACATTCCGTAGAAATCGTGAACACATTATAAAACCTGTAACTTCAGTCACTGATTCTGAAAAGCCTGAAAAAGAAAAAGATAGTATTACATTGCCTATAACAACACGGTCAGGACGTATTGTCAAACCTCCTAAATACTTTATTAATGATAATTATTAAGATAAGTTAGTTAAGTTCTAGAATTTAAGAAATTACACTATATTGTTGTATGATTAATATTGTTTATCTTATTTAAGATTGTCAGTCTAATGTCAGCTGTCACTTACTAACTGTCAAATGTCATTGTCATTGGAATTGTCAAAGTCAGATTTGTTTTTTTTAAATTGTCTATAGGTTATGGATACTTATGTCACATATTGTAAAATAATATAAAAAAATGTACTTACCTAATTGTCAGTAAATAAATAAATCTTCATTAAAAGGGGAGATGTTACATATAGATAATAAGCATTGGCAACACTGGTCTTTAGTCTTTAGTCTGTAGTAATCTGTGGTTCGTTGTCCATTGCTACTGAAATACAAGAAGTCAAGTCGAGGCCTGTTTTTTCATTTATTAATTATTAAGACGCCTAATCTCCAGCCCACCCATCCTGAACACGACAGAGCGAAGAAATAGAGGAATATGGGGAAAAAAACGGGGAAAATTATTTGAAAGGGCTAACTTGAACGCGCTAATCTCAGGAAATACCGGTCCGATTTGAAAAATTATTTCAGTGTTAGATAGCCCATTTATTGAGGAAGTCTATAGGCAGTATTTTATCACGCTAAGACTAATAGGAGAATGTGAAAAAAACGGGGGAAATTATTTGAAAGGGCTTATCTCGCGAACTACTGGAGCAATTTTTATGTTATTTGGCACAGATAAGAAGTAGACCACGTGAAGGATTATAGGCTATCCATTTTAATCATTTTTTCAGTGGCTATATATTTTAAACCCGTGCGACGCCGGGGCGGGTCGCTAGTTCTGCAATAAAAGGGTACTTTTAGGGGTTTATATTTCAGTCTTATCCAAAAATTATATCATAAATATTAAACAAACTGTTTATGTTTATACAATGTAAATAATTATTATGCGATTTTAAAGTTCAGAAATACAAAACGTATTTTTCACGATTAAAGGGATGGTTGCTATAAGGATTGAAAAATTAATTATAATGTTATCATGTATCATGAATAAAACATTAAAAACATTTATTTTTATTAAATTAAACACAATTAGTTAAGCCAGAATGGTTAAATCTGCATTTTTTCTATTTTCAACAAAAGGGGTGGATTTCACCCCTAAAATAAAAATAAAACGCAATACGAGCGTATGTCACTTTTAAAGTAGAGGGCTTAATGTACTTAATCCCAAATTTTCATCCAAATCGATGGAGGTTCAACGAAATCGGAGGTTGCACCTGATTTTTGCCTTCATTTACTGTACTATAAGACTTTATTGCAAAATATAGTACGATTTCCGTAGCAATATTATGATAGATATTAAACGTATAGCCGCATAGACAAATAACGATGGACCATAGCTATAACAGAATAAAGTCAGACAATTCCATAATCATGGAGATTGTCCCTAGTTACGGCATGCAAATATAACAGCCGCCATTCCGCCTTTACGACTAGCCAATCTCATTGAAAGCAGTTTCATTACTGCTATTTTTTATTATGATATATTTTAAACACTACGTAGAGAGAACTTGCTTTATTTTATTGTTCGAAATAGGCGTTATATAAAAGTTATCTCTCTTTCATAAAATACAATGTCAGATGGTATTTTATGGTCTATTAATAATAATGATTGTCAAAGAAAACCAACCCTTGTGCGACGAGCTAGTAAAAATGTATTATTTGATAATAACTATTATGTTGCTTCGTCTCATCTTATTTTATAATGCGAGTCCATCTATACTAATAAGTACTAATATTATAAAGCGGATGAGTTTGTTTGTTTGTTTGAACGCGCTAATCTCAGGAACTATTGGTCCGATTCGAAAAATTCTTTCAGTGTAAAGCCCGTCACAGACCTAGCTATAATATATATTAATATGTTTATAGCTAGGCATATTAATATATATTTTCTATACTAATTTTCGCGTGACCACACACTCAGCTATAATATATATTTCTGTGACATGTGGATTTAGTATAGAATAATATGCCTTGCTATAAATATATTAATATATTATATTATAGCTAAGTATGTGACGGGCTTTAGATAGTCCATTTATCGAGGAAAGCTATAGGCTATAATTTATCACGCTAAGACTAATAGGTGCAAATAAATAGAGGAAAATGTTGAAAAAAGGGGGGAAATTATTTGAAAGAGCTTATTTGAACGCGCTAATCTCAGGAACTACTGGCCCGATTTGAAAAATTATTTCAGTGTTAGATAGCCCATTTATCGAGGAAGGCTATAGGCTATATTTTATTACGCTAAGACTAATACGAGCGAAGAAATAGAGCAAAAAACGGGGGAAATTATTCGAAAGGGATTATTTCACGAACTACTGGAGAATTTTTTATGTTATTACTTATTTGGCACATATTATATGAAGTAGACTACGTGAAGGATCATAGGCTATTTTTGTGGACTAATTTGTCTGTGAAATATCTAATTTACGCAGGGGAGCCGCGCGGAACGTCTAGTATTTTAATAACAATTATAATACGTCGTGAGCATGTATAGGGCTTGTTAAAGGCGAAGACAGCTGCCAATTCGCCATCTTTGAGCAGTTTTCTAGACGTATGTATTTCATTGATAGGCATAAAAAATATATGTGATTTTTTATTATATTTGGAAGAGCTTGTCTAATTTAAATAATAAAATAATGTACTCTTACTGGATGAAAAAAATACCAAAGTCACATCTTTCAGGAACTTTAAACAGTTCTAACTAAAGTAATAATACAATCTATGCTTTAAAATTTTGTTTATTCGATACCTTTTACAAAAATCCAAACGATTGCCAGATTTAATTTTCGTTTCTGACATCTAGATTTCCCATAATATTTATTTTTTGCTCTAATAAACGAAAAATGTATCCACGCTACCGAGTGAACACTTCACATCTCTGTCTCTCTGGCATGAAAATCGACAGTGGTGCGAGATCAAGGTCATTGGCAGTTGTCAGCGTCTTAACAATCAGCTTATTCGAAAGTTTGGTTGTTGCTTACTTCCATAGATTAATGATTGGTGCGCGCGACAAATCATTAATCTATGCTTACTTCATACAGAGTGAGAGAGACCAACAAACAAATCCCACTAGCGGGTGGTCATGGTACTTATGTTGACGCTTTAGCTTTTTGTAACACAATTTTAACTTCTACATATTTCGGTTTAATAATAGTATTTACACAGTAAAAACGTTAGAATGAAAACCATGAGCAACTGTTGAAGTTCTTACTAAGATCCCAGTAAATTGTGAAAGAGACACTTGAGTCTAGAAAGTAGAGGTTATAAGAATAGTTTTAATAAAGACTTTTCATTATACAAGGCAACATTTTTCCGAGCAAATCCAATTGTGACGGCCCGGGAGAGTCGTAATTACTTCAGCGTCGCTCTCGCTTTCAAAAGCGATTATCTCGTGAAACCGACACTAGTTGAGCAATCGTGAAAAGTGTTCCAAACTTCAGACTTGCCCTAACTTAGTAACACCAATTTTTACTTCGTATAATTGGAAAATAAGCTGTATTTAAAATAGAATAATTTCACTTTCGGGTAAGTAACTATTATGGTTTTAACTATAAACAACAACTAGCGTATCGCCAGGCTTAGTGATAAATTGAGACAGAAAGTGTAACATTTTGGGGCATTGGGCTCCTGTCTGTCAGTGTTTATGTAGATAAAATGCATTTCTTCGGCAAGGGCGCAGTGGCTGGCACCAGTGACACCAGAATGGTCAAGAAACACGAACAAAATTCTTGCGATTCTTGACTTTCTTCAGTCATTTGACATTCCGACCTAAAATTATTGAGCAGAGTGATGGGCTGAACTGGTGCTAGACTGTGTCTTATACTACGGCCACATTGTCGAGAGATCTTTGAGCTTAGCTACATCAAATTCAACGCCTTGAGTTTTCGCTGAATAACAGTATCTGTACCAACCACTTCTTGAGAGAAAGTCAGATCCAATAAAGTTTTAGGTGAATTGCATTTCATGCCGGTTCTTACGGAAATCGCTCTGAAATTCACATGTCAAGCTTCCTTCCTTCCTTCAGTATCATCCAAGGGTTGCTTCGGTTGTTAATTTAACAGTGCCGAATAATAGGAGCAGATTGACAGGTGAGCATTTATTAAGAGTGCTGTCATCGTCTATATCAGACGAATACTGATTTCACTGATGGAATAAATAAAATAATGAATGTATCGCATAATATGTATTTTGATTATTTATTATCTAATTTTTGACAATGCTTAAAACACAGGTAAGTGGTAACCTTCTCTTGAACAGAAACTATCGATATATCGGAACATCGATATTTTTATAAAATATATTATATCGATACATTTGAAAAGTATCGATACGATATATATCGATATATTTTATCCATTTGCCCATCCCTAAACTGAAGCGCCCAAAGTGTAGCTAAAAACCAGGAACTTTGTCGCGATTAAACCCTTTGATGTGCGGCAATATACCGACAGTGTCGCGAAGGGAATGCGAACGGTATTCGCGATAGTACGAATTACTTGGCCAGACATGTCGCGACAATTCAAATCGTCGTATTATCGCGATAGTATGGCCGGCAGTGCAGCATTATGAAACGTGAGCTTACCTGGGCGGCTGCGGCGGCGGCGGCTCGGGCGCGGCGATGAGCGGCGGCGGTCGCGGGGAGGGCGCCAGCGCGCCGCGCGGCACCACTGCCACTATAGACGCCACCGGCTGCGCATTAAAATCATGTTATACTTCAGAATGTGTCAGCTCGATTATACAGAAACGGTGACACGAGATATGAGACTGTATTTGTGGCAATTTTAAAAGAATTTTAGTCCAAAAGAAGTTATAGAAATAAGTAACAACGGCATAACATTAACTTCATATCAGCTTCAGCATACTCAAAAATAGGCACTTCATGTTTTTATTAGTTATTTTTTTATAAAGTTCCGTGACAACACGTGACAGTATTGGGTATAAATATAATATAATCTGCGCGCGATCAGAATGGGATGGAATCTTGTCAAAATAAATAGGAAATGACAGTTTGCAAGATGTTTGCAATAATACTTTTTTGACGTTTTCCGACGTCCCATTCTGATCGCGCGTGGATTATAACACAATTTGACACAAGCTTAAGTTAAATAGCTCCTGAGTGTAAGATCAAAGCCTGCATAAAGCTTTTACACATTAAATACGTAACGCACGAGTAACTTTTCGTTTCTAGTCAAGGTTCACAAACAACATATTGTTACGGATACGGGCAGTTGTTTACCTGCGCGCAACAGTTGCGCGTACTTTCTAGAAAAGTCCAACCCTTGTTTATGTGAATTGCGTGTTTACGTAAACAATCCAGAATGGAACGTCCTAGAAAGTATGGCGGGCCATATAAAAGGTAAACAAGCCGGCAATCAATTCAGTTTGATACAAGCGATCATCAAGGCGACATCGAAGTGAGAACAAATGATCAATAGTGAGTGATTGTGATAGTGACCTACGACTCGGCTACGACATAGGACAGTGATAATGCTCAGTGATAGTGTTTGGACTTAGTGATTTGTGTTAGCTAGTGTTTGTGAATAAAGTCTTCAAGAGAGTCACCAGGTCTTTCTCTCCGAATCCAACGGACCCTAGCACGTAACAATATTACAAGGACTGCCTATAGTCCTTTTGTAAATATCTTTATCAGACACTTTTATTTGAAAGGATTTTGTGGTGTACATATTATATTGAACGAGATTTGCCCGCGCCTTTGCTCGCGTTAAAAAGTATTATTAGGTATATACAAGCTTTCATCCCCTATTTTAACCCTTTGGGGTTGGAATTTATCAAAATCCTTTATTAGCGGATGCCTACGTCATAACATCTATTTGCATGTCAAATTTCAGCCCGATCCGTCCAGTGGTTTGAGCTGTGCGTTAATAGATCACCATGTCAGTCAGTCACCTTTGAGTTTTATATATTTAGATAGATGTATCCGACTATTTTACAATATTGGAATACTATTTATCACTAACATTCGTTTATCTCGACTCGTCAAGTTATTTTCGACCACAAATTCCTTCATCATTCATCAACTCTATCACACTAATATAAATCAAATAAGAAAGACTATCATAAAATATATAACAGCAAAATGTACCACTTTTGAAGCTAATATTGAAATATGAACATGAATCGCAAATCGCAACTCCTCACCCGATGGTGCAGCCGCTCCTCGATAATGGTGGGGGGCTGCGGCGGGTCGGGGGCGGGGGGGTCGCATAGCGCGCCGAACCCCTCGTGCCCCGCCTCCGCCAGCCCCCGTTCCAGCTCCAGCGGGTCCGCCAGCAGACGCGTCGGCACCACCGGCGCTGGGGATGCGCCAAGCTGTAATAACGAGTATGTGAGCCTAGTACTTCGGGAGCGTTGACTATAGAGATGCGCGTCCACCGGATAGGAATCGGAGCGTACGCCGCGGACGGATTTGTTGCTTTGCATTGATTTCTATGGTACTACGTACACTAGAACGTAATTTCTGCGCCTGACCAAAGACACCAAAGACGCCTGACAAATTATAAATGACCCGGTGGACGTGCAGCTTTAAAGTCAGTTTATTATACTTACACATTATGTTTGCACGATAGATATTTTATAATAACTTTAATTTAATTAAGACTTTAGCTTAAGTCCCATAATATATTTTATGTAAATATCTTTATTAAAGTTAAATATATTGTAATCATTAATCATGAAAATTAGACCAAGATAATATCATTATGTTTTATTTTATGTGAACTTTTGTCTTAGTCTCTATAACTATGATTATTATTAAAGATAAAGGTAAGTAATTGGTAAGAGAGCTTAAGCCTATTAGTTATAACGAGATGTATCTATTCTATTATATTATAATTTACAACTTCGTGGCATGTTGCTGAAAGCAAATAATGACGTCAACTTTTTTAATATTCACAAATGAATCGTGAAAAGCTCGCAAAACATAATTAGACAGTGATTTGTTCGGAAGCGGCGTAATGGACGACAGTCGAGAATCGGGATTGACTTCCGGCGAGCAGCCATGAGCCGGATATTACGTGCGAGCCGGACAGTACAATAATTACGACGAAAAGCACGTCGTAATTTCTTTTAACAAAACCTCGGACTGTATATCTTTCTCTTTTGTTTCTTAACATAAATGTTACTATAATGTTGGTCTGATTTTGGATTCAGAGTCAGATTAAACTTTAAAGTAGACGATTTATCTATATTGTACGCTTCACACCACATCGGTCCCGTGCTAAGTACATAAAGGACTTGTGTTACGGGTGCGTTTAGGTACATGGATACCTTTTATTTAGAAAGTAGAATTTAACAAAAATAAACTAAAATAGCATATAAGGCCAGAAAGCTTGATAGAACATAAAATCAGATAAAAAATACCACTAAATAGCTAGAGCACCAATGCCATAGCCAATATCGATATGTTCTCGACTTTAAACATCTTAAATAAAGTCATCGTAATATTATATGAGATCATCGAAGCTATCCTATGTTACTTAAGTTTGAGAAGAGCACTCGATTGCATATGCAGGAGTTTCAATGCATTTCCACTTCGAGAGTCGACAGTAGATACTCGCTGCGAGATTGCTTTAGAAGATAAAGATATCTCTTCAACGACTGTAAATTCTCTCATTTTCACTCTAAAATTGAGAAAGTTCGAAAAGAAAAGAACTTAAAGATTCTTTTGTAAAATACTATTTTTATCTGAATTTACTTGGTGTTTCTTAGCTATTATAATACTACACACTCATAAATACGTATTTCGTAAAGGATTGCACAAACCTACGCGACCAAAGCGACTGCGAAGCGGTAGCGTCTACCGCGCGGCGGACCCTGCCCATGTAATCTTATGGCGCTGTGCACACCTGCACGACCGCGACGCGGGATGTTCGCGTCGGCAAGCGGAACGTGCGCGTCAAGTTGTCAGACGCGTGTTTTGAAGTGTACATAACTAGACTTCTTTTTTAAAACCTTTTTTTATATTATTTTCTACAAATCTTTAGTTTATGATTTTTTGATCTGTATACGTTTTGATAGATTGTGTCATGATATTAACGTTTGACGGTTCGCACCGTAGTCGCGCAGGTGTGCACGGCCAGTTTCGCGTTGCAGACGCTCCCATATCGCGTACCGCATCCCCTGTCACTGACGCTTAGGTTTGTTTTAAGCTTAATGCTAATACATTTAATAATAATAAATTAAACAAGTAAACGAATTTAAGTTTAGTTTCATCTAAATGTCGTTCAACATAAAATATTTTTTATCTTCGTTTTAATACGAGATAGAAAAAAATATTTTCTCCTTTCAAAAGATCATTAAAATGGTGACATAGTTGCTAGTGGAGTGGCTACAAAAAGACTAGCCTCAATCTAAAGAGGTGCTCGAGACGCGAAGCCTTGCCGAGCCCGGGGGCGATCTAAGATACCTTTTAAACTTACTTTTCATAATAATTGCATCAATTTATTTTACTTTTCAGTGTGAAATAGCTTTCGTAATATAAACTTGCTTTTAAGCTTTTTAAGCAACTTTAAAAACCACGTCCACTAGATAGCTTGTGTTAGTAAAAAAATAACCGCACAACGCAGGTTTTTACCGAAAAAGGTAGCTAAAGCTTACCTGTTTATAGTCACCGCTAAAACTTTTTACGCTTGGAAAATCCGGCGCATGGGAATTTAATAAAATTGTTTACGAAGCTTAAAAGTCTCTCATGGAGCTTTCATTGCATTAACTCGCGGAGTGTTGTAAAAAGCTTTATAAATGTATCGTAAAAACACAACTACTAATGTTTGGCTGGAGTACTGTACAGCGCGTATGGTCTGTATTCTGTATGCCATAACATGCGAATAATAAATATTATGCAAGAGCACAATATTATGCAAGACGTAAAGCATTTGCAAACTATCGTCCTTGCAGTTGGTTGTCAAACTCGAATCGGTCATACAAATATTGCGTACGTATTTATGACAGTAATTACAACCATATTTCAGCAGTCAAATGACAGTTACCGTTCTATACCGTATTGTATTTCGACGGCTATAACTCATAATATTGCTATGATATTGCTCACATTAGCTCACTCGCGTACGTGCTACGTGCTTCAGCCCGTAATAACATCAATAACGCTATTAGTGGCTTTTAATGCCTTGATAAATGTATCAAAATGTTACGGAACTGTAACGAGTAGACGGTGGGCCGAAACTAATATTTTGTTTTGAGCTAAATTTAAATCGAGGTGAGTTATAGATGTTTGGCGTTGTTTTAACTCTTTAGCGGCTTCACTAGCCGCTTTACTTTGTAGATACACGTAGACCGTCATACGCACCATACAGCAGGGCAATCGCGTTATTTTTAAACGTTTCAATTCAGGTTCACATCTGCTTTGGTTGTGGTTCAGTTACGGTTCGGTTCCACTGCGTCTGAACAAATTTCAGTATCGTGCTAACGTTCCAACCGTAACACAACCTTAGATGGAACTCGAACGAAGCGCAACGTTTGACCTTTAGACAGACATTGCAGAGGACCAATCAGCGCCCTTCTGATTTAATCTTGATTGGTTTAAATATGAACACATTTTTTCCGATGCCTTAATTGGTCAATTGACAAATTGTTTATTTACGAATGAATATGACACGAGTGAAGTTGTTTCAAGTAGTTATTGTAATTTGTGGATGATTATTACTTGGAGTTTATAATTTACGTAGTTAAATTCATATTGTTTTACTTTAATTTACAAAAGCCGTGTTGAGAAGTGACTTGTGAAGTTGTGACAAAAGTTTTTTGTGGCATAGAAAACATTTACGTAAAGAAGTATGTAAGTAATGTCAAAGTTCAATTCACTTTTTAACAAACTCAAATAGTCCTTTGAAGAGCTTTGAAGTAAAACATAAGCTTATATTATAATTTGATTATAGCTTATGTTATATTTTTCCATCGATTTTCGTCAATTTAACACACCAAAATAAGAAACGTTTCAGAAACGTGCGAGTAGAAGTAGCTTTGTATCAACTTTTTGTTTTGACAGCGTTTGCGCTCGGGCTGAGGTTCAGTAACGTCTCAACTGGCTGTCAAAACGTTAGCGCGATTCCGAATCGTTCCAAAAGTCGATCAACGTCCGAGTTTCATTTGCGGTTCAGTTGAAAACATTTAGCGCGATTGCCCTCCAGGTTAGAGTTTCTCTCTGAAAGGCCAGTTCTCATCACTGGTTATTTTGTTTAAACATAATGACGGGTTTAGTATCACTAAACTTATGCCATATCCACACCGCGCCACCGCAGCAGCACGTCGCCGCCAGCACTCACCGGCTGCTGCTGCGCTGTGCCGCTGTGTGCCGGGCGCGCGACCAGCAGCCGCACGCAGGCGCCGCACTGTCGCAGCACGGCCGCCGCCTGCCGCGCGCACATGCCCACCACGCACACTGCGCCGATCCGCAGCAGCATGTCGCCGCTGCGTAGGCGTCCATCCTGCGACAAAAAATTTAGGTATAATCAAAACACTAAGATAAGACATTAAGTTCCCGGCGGCCGGCTATTCAAACAGTCGACTGCACTTATATTATTAAATGATGGTAAACATTGACCATAGTAGGTGATATACCAAGGTGAAGATTTAGTCATAATTAAGACATAATATTATACTACAAAAGTAGGCTGCTACATACAAACATTTTAGTTTGGTTTCATTCCCAGCTTATTGCAAAGGCCTTTCGACAGCACGCCCGTTGCTGCGCATTTGCTGTGCCGCAAGTTGTCTGCGCCTTCTTTTCAACTCACCAACAAATATCAATTCACTAAGAGAATCTACAATGTGTCCCGACACCGGTGTCCGATCCTTTAATGCCATAATCTATGGCATATTTTATCGACAAATTGGCTCTCAATTTTTTTTTCTCTCTCACGGTGGTAAAATGGCAGCCATTTTAGTTTTTCTCGGGCTTTCACACTAATCTGACCAGTACTTCTCCTGTAAATATCCTATGAAGATAAAAAAGGTGTCATTTGATAGTTAAACTTGTGGACTACGCTTACATAGGCAATATGTTATAAATTTCGTAGAATTAAACATAGAAAAACCAAAGTTTAGGAAAAATTAATTGTGTATGGATTTTTGTGAAAAATCTATTAATAATAAATAAAAATCTATTAATAATTATAACTTCTAAACTATCTACTTAGAGCATTGAAATAAATAATTTATTTAAGATGAAAACCTACTCTATCTTTTTAAAATAAAAAAGAACCAGTTTAATACGCTAGATTTTTCACAAAAAGCCATTAATAAAAAAATACACAATTAATTTTTTCCTAAGTTTTGGTTTTTCTGTGTTTAATTCTACGAAATTTATAACATATTGCCTGTGTCAGCGTAGTCCACAAGTTTAACTATCAAATGACACCTTTTTATCTTCATATGATATTTACATGAGAAGTACAGTCAGATTAGTGTGAAAGCCCGAGAAAAACTAAAATGGCCGCCATTTTACAACCGCGAGAGAGAGAAAAAATTTGAGAGCCAATTTGTCGATAAAATATGCCATAGATTATGACATTAAAGGATCGGACACCGGTGTCGGGACACATTGTATACAAATAGCATGGCAATCGATCTAACAAAATCATCACTTCAGAAACTACCATCCAGCTTTACCTTTAATCAAAAATGTTAAAACGACAGGTTTTTTCAAAACAATTCCTGCTAGTTCGGTCTGCAAACTGTGTTTCAATAAATCAACTCTGCAGTTAAATGATGCTCCGATGAGAGACACATCCAAGAAAAGATCCTCCAAACACGTATCTAGCTTTGTTTGAGATTCTCATAAATAATAAATACATAACGATATTATACTACAATAATAATAACTAGTTTAACTTTTATGTAATAAAATGTAATCGGTATAACTCAGAAACAGACGTCTGACTATATTTAGCCGAGTTTTTTTTTTTTAACAGTGATAACGTAATGCGCTGAAAGGCGCAAAAGTTCAGCTCTATGATCATAGTCGTAAGAGCTACAATGCCTTATTAAGCAACGCAAGATATGCGCTAGACGAAAATAATGAGAGAGTAGTAAGTAACCAGGTTAATAGCTACATAGGCTGCACTAAAAATATCGGGAATGGAATACTTCCACTATTCCTGTCATATTAAAATCTTTTTAATTGAAAACTCCTTGGTTTTAAGAATCGAATACCATTTATTTATTTAAAAAAAGATTCTCTGTCTTGTTACAAGGTCTTGTTAAACTTGTTTAGTCGTTGAGAAAATGGAATTGACTCGAGAAAATTCTAGAGCGATGATTTATTATGACTTTCGAAGTGGTTTAACACAAAAACATTGTGTTGATCGGATGATTTCTGCATTTGGTGATGAAGCCCCATCCAAAACCACAATTTATCGCTGGTTTGCTGAATTTCAACGTGGACGTGTCAGGCTCAGTGATGATCCCCGTCAAGGTCGTCCAAAAGCTGCAGTCACCCAAGAAAACGTTGATGCTGTGCGTAAGCTGGTTGAGGAAGATCGACATGTGACATACCGCGAAATTCAGGCAACTTTAGACATTGGCATGAGTCAAATACAAATGATATTGCATGAACAATTAGGTTTAAAAAAAGTTGTTTTCCCGATTGATACCGCATTTGCTCTGTGAAGAGCAAAAAGCGGCTCGCGTTACTTGGTGCGTCAGAACTCTCGAAAGATTCCACGCAGGATCCTCGAATGCTGTATACAACATCGTATCAGTGACGAATCCTGGATATACGTACGGCGTACGAACCCGAAACTAAAAACCAGTCACGAGTTTGGGTGTTCGAAAATGAGTTAAAGCCAACAAAAATTGTTCGTTCACGGAGTGTTAAAAAAAATGGTGGCCACGTTTGTCTCCAAAACCGGCCATATTGGGACTATTCCTCTTGAGGGACAAAGAACGGTTAATGCAGAATGGTATGCTAGCATTTGTTTGCCACAGGTCGTATCTGAACTCCGTAAAGAGAACTGCAACCGCCGCATCATCCTCCATCACGACAATGCGAGTTCTCACACCGCGCACAGAACAAAAGAGTTTTTAGAGCAAGAAAACATAGAATTATTAGACCATCCGCCGTACAGCCCCGACTTAAGCTCTAATGATTTCTATACTTTCCCTAAAATAAAGAATAAATTGCGTGGTCAGAGATTTTCATCACCTGAAGAAGCTGTGGACGCCTACAAAACGGCCATTTTGGAGACCCCAATTTCCGAATGGAATGGTTGCTTCAATGATTGGTTCCATCGTATGGAAAAAAGTGTCAAATTTCGCGGAGAAAACTTCGAAAAGCAATAAACACATTTTTAAATAGTGCTGTTGTATCACCTCCTTGATTCCCGAAATTTTCAATGACGCCCTCGTATAAGGGAGTGCATACATTACAACCAACACTCTACAATACTCTACATACAGAAAAATGCCAATAGTGGACTGCAGTTGATAACATTTTACTGGCTAAGGTTAATAGTACGGGAGCCCTAGAACAAATTTTTTTTTGATTAACTATCAAGCAAATTTTTTGTGAGTATCTTCATTTTGATAAGACGAACAATATTTTTATTTGCGAAAAATCTCAAAAGTGCTACAAAAGCTAACAGAGATAGAAAGGATTTCATACGCAGATAAAAATGTTGTTTGTCTTATCAAAATGAAGCTATTCACAAAAAAATAGCTTGGTAGTAATGTAATTGTATCTAATAACCTTTTTACGGCTAAAACCTTATCTCATAGGCTTCTTTTAGTCGTGGTCGGGTAATTTATACAACAGAAAACTTAATTACAAAGCCTTGTGCGTAAAAAGCAATTATTGTCGGCCATCTTGGATCGGTGACGTCACAGCGAAGGAAGTTTTCCACTTTCGACGTATGTAAATCTGCCAACGCGAATTACTGTGGATATTATGTTTATATGTTTGTTTGTTCGTATCCAGGGTTGAGGGACGTTAGAAATCCGCATTGTGAAACAAAGCGCTGGAGTCGGCTTCCCAAACAATCCGTGTACATAATTAGAGGGAACTAATTTTTGAAGTTTACGCGACTTTGTGAGGGAATTAATTGTTCAAGTTTATATTACTTCGTGTTGTACACAATTTTGGACCCTAATACCATAGTAAAAAGGTCGAAATGTTCTTTGTCGGCGAGTATATTAAACAAACCGGCCAAGTGCGTGTCCGGCCACGCGCAATATAGGGTTACGTAGTACCGCTAGTTTTTGATAACTTTTGTATGGTCAATGAATGTACATTTATAACGTGTTTTACACTACTAACAACATCATCTCAGTTATGTTCAAAGGAATTTGAACGTAAAGTTCCTTTATACTTCGCCGAATACCTCTTTTTTAGTTGATAGACTATTACTCAATAACTTATGAAGTCTTCTTAGCCGTGATAGTTTTCCTCTTAAATTCAGCATATTTCCTACTTCTGTAAAATTTTTCACATTTCCAGAAGCAACCGTTTAGCTGGTAGAAGGGGGAGACACTGGACTCTATTTTTCCACTTAGAAACTTCATATTTCACAAATGGATCCCTGAATCGAAAAATGATCTATGAATACATACTCATAATATTTTTAAAAAACCTATCCAACGACACCCCATACGGTGGGGTGGATGCGAAAAAAAATACACCCCCGCTTGATGTTTAGGGGAGGTACCATAAAAAAAATATTTTTATAAGATTTTATATACCACTAGATGAGGCCCGCAACTCCATTGCGCCAAAATTCATTTATCGCCCGAGAACCGTACATTTTTTTCGGGATAAAAAGTATCCTATGTCCTTTCCCGGGACTCAGTATCTCCATGCCAAATTTCAGCAAAATCGCTTCAACGGTTTGAGCGTAAAGAGGTAAAAGACAAACATACAGACAGACAGACAAACATACTTTCGCATATTTTATAATATTAGTTAGTTTGGATTTTGTCGGCATCATTAATATGTGTATTCATGCCGAAATCCGAATTACAGCTCTGTAGGTCCTATAGTCCCTGAGAAAAAGTGGATAGACAGACGGACAGACAGACCGACAGACAGACAGACAGACAGACGGACAGACCGAAACTATTAAAGGATTCCTTGTTGACTACGGAACTCTGAAAAGTCCTAAAGGAGAGAGTACTTTATTAAGAAGCCGACGAGGCTTGTATTAACTTTCGGCACTTTTCATTATTTATTCACCAAAGGTTCAAAACGTCGTGACGGAGAATTCTTTTTACTCTACTTTTGAAATGTCTCTAGGGATCGTGGAACATAGATATTATTTAAAAAAAAGAAAAAAAAAAGACAAATAGTGATTAGTGATATTATAGTAAATAGTCATACCTAAATTATGATAAACGTAAAAGTATGTAGTGTCGATCTGTCTGTCTGTATGTATGTTCTTCTTCACGTGGACACCGACGAACCGAATTCATAGAAACTTTGTGACCGGGAAAACTATAACATAATTTATGTCCAAAAAAAATGGTCCTGCGTCGTAAAAAATTTCGGCGTAATGAAGTTGCGGGTAATATCTATACTATTTGAGATATCAACCTTATAGATAATAAAATCATAAAAAACGTACACAAAATGCCTTGAGACATTTTACTAATAACAAGCTCGAAAAAAATAGTCAAGCTCGCGTTAATGACTTGTACGGTACAAGTTGTACCTAATTAGTGTGACGTTAGTTCGTCGTGTAATCTCATGTCTAAGCCGAGACTTCTTTCTTCACAGGTCTTTTGTCGTAAGCCGTGTTGTTTGCCTAATTATTTCAGACTTTACTAAATCAAAATAGAAAGACTCGCACTAATAATAAAGAAAGGTTTCTTTAGGTAACGGTTTTATTTACACACTAGATTTGTAATTTTGCAATTGACTATACGTCGAAATTTGTTAATGACATTACATGGGATAACATAATTTTTTCCTGCGCAAAAGCAGCTATCTTATGTCCATTCGCGGGACGCAAACCATCTTCATATGATTTTTTTTTAACTCAGTTCAGCGATTCATGCGTAAAAAGGTAACGCTTTTCATTTTCATAGAAACATCTTTAATATTTTATTAAACTGGAACATTAGCACTGGTAACTTTATTCTGTCGAATTCGTTGCATATGAGTAATTGGACGTGTCGCTGTTGGCACATGCATATGCATATGCCGTGTTTACTAATCAATTTAGCTTCGTTTCTACTCGTCGGGAAAATCGAATCAAGCTTTTCACACTAGAATATCAGACAATATTAAATTTTAAAAAAATAAGAAAATTTATAATATGAGGATTTTGCACACGCGCACGCAAACACGCACGCCACTGACATATGTATGTACGCATAATAACGCACACGCACAGACAATTTTATCTTTCGGCGGATTTGACTAAATAAAATCCCATGGTCTAAAAAATACCCCCAAGTGAAGTGGAGGGAATCCCCCACTCCGGCATTACTGACGTACGGACACAATATGTCCACTTATACGCACACGCCCGTTCACATCACACGCATACGGACGCATGTACGCTCACGCTCACGCACGGACGTACTCGTACGCACGCTCACACGCACAGACCCGCATCTCACCCGCAGCACGCACACACTCACCCTGTCGGCGACGCCGCCGGGCAGCACGCTTTTGACGAGCACGCCGGAGGAGCGGCCGCCCACGATGCCGAACGCCAGCCCGCCGCCGTCGTTCACCAGCTCCACCACCTCCACCTGCGCCCACTCGCCGAACACCTGCTGCAAGTTAATGTTACGTTACAAACTATCTAATACATGTACATTGTACTATCAAGAAAGTTGATTCATAGGCAGATGGCGGACCTCATTTAGCGATAGAGATCTACAAAACGATTTGACAATAAGGGCATATTTGGTGCTAAAACTAATAATATGGAAGAGTTTCGAAATTATCCAATCGGACTGGGACCATATGTGTAATTTTTACTGTTTCCGGGACACTATTTTCATTAGGTATTTGTGTTCTTGTAAGGAAAAGTAATAATAATTTTTCATATTCTTTTTTCTTAGTAAGAACTACACAAGAATTATCTACTTATCAATAGAACATAGCGTAATGGACTGCTTCAAGTTACTCGTCCGATGGGAGATAAGATAGGATCGCGTGCAGCCACTACCGAGCCCTAGCGCACAATTAGCTACCACCGCACCATGCATTACAATTTACTGTGGTGGAAGCCCACTTACACATCTATCAACCCTCGTTTTATAAAGATTTTCCTCCCGTTCCTCGTATTATAACAGAAGGTTATTCAGCAGTAATTATGTCTCAATAAGGTTTATTAATAGTTAACTGTTAAACTGGTAAGATACTATAGCCAAAGTTGCTTGACCAGGCAATCCATCCAACAAACATTATACATAGATCCAACAAAATTTAGTTTCTTGCCAGTTGCCGTGTGCATAATATTAAGAAATATGAAACTGCCTGAAATTTGTTACACAGTTAAGACGTGAAAACGGAAATTCCCGCGGTTAAAGTTTCAAAGTTATGTTCACGCTTGTAAAATTGAAGAAGTTATGAAATCAGTTGGAATCTTTTAAGAGCATGTATAATATACACTAAAAATAAAACATTGACACGTTAACACAGCTAATAATCAAAGAGATTTTATACTTTCTAACGAAACCATGTACAAAAACTAATTTTGTCTCTAGTCAGGGTTATCGTAATCCTCCGAACGTATTACTTGTTCAGGTCCTATGTGCTCAATAGCAAAGTTTCCGACTTTTTTAAACAAATTGCCCGTCTAAAGTCTAAGCTGACTGCTTTGTCTGGCTTTTCGGTTAGCGACGTGGCAAGTTGGCAACCCCATCTCTAGTAAAGATCTAGTAAAGCTTGTCGAACTTAAAATGACGCGCCCCTCCCTCGTATTTACAGTACAAAATATTTATATCAACTAGTGAAGTGGTGGGGCGCGTCACTTCAAATTAGACAAGCTCTAGCAAGAAATTTGACTGAATTTGCAGGCTTTCAGTGGTGTCTTTCAAAACTTGGAATTACTATAGCCTGCTTGCGTTATTTATCGGCTGATTGCGAGTGAAAGAGTTATGGCTCAATATCTTGATGATTTATTTTCATCTTAGCGCCAATAGACTATCTATAGTTGGATTTTATCAGCACGATAAGTGCCCATTACGTATCTACCGCCATGAGCATCGCGTAATGCTATCCGCGGAATCGATTGTGATTTGAAACCGCGCCAAAAGTGTTAGTCGCGGTCTCGGAAAATACTTAAGGCTATTTCATATCCGCAATTGAAAGTTTGCAGGTTTGCGGTTGCCAATTTTGTTCATATTGAAAATTAAAAATCGGTAAAGTAATGTAGGATCACCTAATTTTTAGCAAGAATCAATAAAGGTAAATGATCAATCTTTATTCATACTAATATTATAAATGCGATAGTGTATGTTTGTCTGCCTATTACTACCTCTTCACGCTTGCGTCACGCAACAGCTGAACCGATTTTGAAGTTATTTGATATGGTGATAGTCCCACGTAAGGATATGTTATAATACTTTTTATCCCGGGAAAAATTTACAGTTCCTGCTAGAATTTCTGCGCAATGAAAATGTAAGCGTCGTCTAGTGGTCATATTATCGTGTCATTTAGCAGTCTAGTTTTTGGTATCATTTTAATCATTATTATTATTATTTATTATTATAGTTAATAATCGTAACAGCAATCAGTGGCGAAGCGTCCATATAACCCGATTCCCATCGGCTTCCCTTAGGGCTTAGAAAAATCGAATATATGGGCCAACGACATATTTATCTAATAAATATTTTACATACCTACTTAAAAAACTTTGAATTCACAATGTTATATGCAATAAATTTTTCTCTCACTTGAAATACATAGTTTGAATTAATAACTATCGCCTACAAATTTTAAAAGGCAATGCAATGTGCGGGCGCAGAGAATCAAATAAGCCGCAGGATTAGCGGCTTATTTCTCCATACAACGACAGTTCATAGTAAGCATCTGTCCTTTTCATTCCTGTGAACTGGTCGTCATGTTCTGTCTCGTTCTAGCACGCGCGATATATACTTGGAAATAACTCGATGCCCGACGAGTTATTACGGAGAAAGGTTAATTAGCAACGCACAAGTGCAAGCGAGATAGATGAGTCATGAAGTAAAATTGTTATGATTCGAATTTAAGAATGAATGTAGCGACATTATACTTTTGCTGGCGCGTAATACATTTTATTTTGGTAGGATTTTTTGTAATACGACTTTATTAAGAATGCCTTTAGCGGTACTAAATATGACAGGCGCGTAATACATTTTTATTTTGCTGGTTTTTAGATTGACATATTAATATGGCGGATAGTGTGTTTGTAAACAACATGTCGTTTGTTTTGTTTTGTCGAATTTAAATTTTGTTTTAGCGTTAGAACTTAGAAGAGTGTCGTGAATTAAATTAATTTATATTGTGACTTGTGAATAATTGTGAGTCGTACGACGTAATCGTGTAGTTCGGAAAATATGGCATTAATTCAGAAAGACTGTTGTCTGACAGATTATATTTTGCTGTCGAAGGAAACTTTGTTTTCCAAACTTAGTTTTGAAAATTAAAAGCATGTCATTCAATTATAAATTACCAAAATTGGTAAGTAGATTTTTTACTCCGGCTTCCCTTCTCAAAATATTCACCCCTCGCCACTGACAGCAATCATAATATTATGTAGTCCAAGCCACGAACAACGTGACGTAACTACATTCAAAACAACATTCGTATGTGTCCTTATCTTCTGGTAATGTGCATCACTCACCATGATGCGCTGTATGAGCCGCTTGCGTCGTCGCGGCCGGCCCCTCGATCAGCTAACCTCCATCCTCAGGTCTGCGCGCGCGGTCTCGCACATCGCCCCATCCGCGCCGCCTAGCTCATCCTACACGGAGATCTGAAACATGGAGTGAGATGGAGAACCTGTGCTATAGAGTCCGGATAGAGTTCGTCAATTGACCTATCGCTGCTTTCAGCCAAACCGTAAGGCTTTCACGCATACCTTATGTAAGCCGGTTACCAAAGTGTGTGTGTAAAATAGAGCTAAAGGTCAATGTCCAAATATCTCTACATCTAAGGACTGGACTTTAGCAACACCTTTTATATAATTGCAGTTCGTTCGCAGCAAACAGTGACGAATTTTTTTTTGTTTCTCTTAAAATTACTATCATAATTCATAAACATCAAAACCTTTGTTTTATAGAAGAGAACACGTATTAAACTGTTCCAAATATTGGTAGATACTTTCATAATATTCCAAACTCCTAAGAGTAGAGATTCTTGCCAAACAAAACACATTAATATGAACCAACCACTAACGCAATACACAAAATATCTTAAAACTGATGGCGATTAAATGTTCATAATGACATTCATACACAAACAACTAACGTTTCCTACAAAGAAGACCAGCGTGGCAGCGTGTGGAATCAAATCAACATAGCGACAAGTTTTCATTCAAGTATAAAGTTAGAACTTCGAGTACTGTATATATTTACATTGTGATATAATAGAGTAAACCATTAATGGAAGTTCGTTTTTCAGGCATAAAAACTTGTATAACGACTCAATAACCGACAGCTATCCAGCTATCCATTTTAATCATGATATTTTTAATATAATTTCGATATTTATGTGGAAACGTGTGCCAGATTTGTATTCCGATTTTAAGAAAATATGAATATAAAACCTGTAATGGATTATTTGTTTGAAAGCATAAAATATGTGGATTGTTTATACTTTATTGTATTGTTTTCGGAGCTATTCAAAACTATAACGGAACAACTGACTCATAACGCTCATATTATACATATAATTATTAATTATATAATACTGTTAAATATGAAAGTTTCTGCTGGTTGTAAGGACGTCACTTTTTATGCAAAACTATTGAACAGATTATGATGTAATTTGGCATGTTTATATTTGAAGCTCGCCTACACATAGGCTTCTTTTATTTAATGATATTTACAAAGCTGTGGGCAAAAACTCTAAGCTTTAATACCGATAAAGATACAAAAACTGACTTAACAAAGCTAACGATTAGAAACCACGGAAATAGCAATAGAAAGCGAGCTCAATTTGAGTCCACTCTCTCGCGGCTACCACAGCCTGCGGTTTCTGCTGGCAGCTCCGGAGCTTCCTACCAGTTCATTACGTTTCAAAGTTTCGTGATTAACTTTCAGCCGTGGCGGCATACAATTTTCGCGTGACACGTGAGCCGTGTCATACGCCATAGAAGTAAATGACACGGCTACCGTGTCACCCGCCACGTTCAAAAAGGTTTATTGTTTTTCTTGTTTTTTACGCCTGTATTCACTTGATTTATTTAGTTGAGCCCAAGCCATTGTTATTGACGGAAGGCTACGTTGTTTTAAGTTGATTTCGAGTAGTTTTAGTAAGTGTTAACCTGAAAATGACAGGTAAGCGATTTTTTTATTCAGATGTTGCAAACCTTTGGTAGGTTTCAAAGTTAGAAAAATGAGTATATTAAATAGATCTGGGTTTCCGATGTAAATTATACGTTCCTAGATAAATTTAAAGAAGTTCGAAGTTTTTTTAACCGACTTCCAAAAGGGAGGAGGTTATACGTTTGGCTGTGGATATTTTTTTTATGTGTGTTAAACGATTACTCCGCCGTATGTGAACCGATTTTCAAAATTTTTCTTTTGATGTATAGGGTATTTGTTTCGATTGATCCGGTTCCGAGTTGGTACCATTTTCACAAAAGTGGTGGTCTGATGATGGGAACCATGAGGGATCCAGGAGACTTCTTAAAAATCAAATGGGAACATAATATGGTGATTTTGGTTTTATGGGATGTGTTATGATCAGATACTACCAAAAAGTAAAATTTTGCACCATGGTATACCACGGTTCCGAAGGTGCTGAACAGAATTGCTGATTCCTTATAGATACGTGTTTGGGAGTTTCGCTGTTGTTTAAAATACCAAAATCATAAGCTACTACGCTGATTACATTAATCATCATCATCATCATCAACAAATAATTTACAATTCACAGAATATTTTATATTAAGACGGTTTTGTTCGGAGTAGACCCTTCTAAAGTGTAATTTGAATGAGATACAATCGTTTTTTAAATGACACGGTTCACGTGTCATACGCCACACGTTAAAAACGTGTATGACACGGCTCCCGTGTCATCCGCACTAAATAGGTTAAGCCCTTAGCTCTTAACTATTGTAATTTGTGACTGAATACGTGATTTAATAAAGCTCGCAAGTTAAATAAAAAACTTTAGATGTCTTTATTTGCCTATGTTCTCTACGTTTCGAGTGGCCAGTTTCAGGCCCCTGCGACCTTTTTCAGGTATGTTTAACTAGTGGAAGGACATCGAACATATCGACTTCGAGATCCAGTCTCAATCTGATATATAGCGGCATAAATCATTAATGCCGCTTGTAGCTGGGCCATATTATGTCCAGAAGATGTAGAGAATAATGATGTTCATACAATATGATGTAACTTCTAGCTGCTAGAAGTTACATCATATTGTATGAAATATAGGCAATCTAATAACAAATTATAATTGGCATTTAACCACTGCATCTCCGCGTCTATACCGATTAGTACAGTCATTGAAGGCAAAAATCAGGTGCAACCTCCGATTTCGTTGAACCTGCATCGATTTGGATGAAAATTTGGGATTAAGTACGTTAAACCCTCTACTTCAAAAGTGACATACGCTCGTATTGCGCTTTTTGTATTTCAGGGGTGAAATCCACCCCTTTTGTTAAAAATAGAAAAATGCAGATTTAACCATTCTGGTTTAACTAATTGTGTTTAATTTGATAAAATAAGATATGTTTTAATGTTTTTATTCATGATTTATGATTATTTAATTATTTTTTACCCCTTTTAGCAACCATCTCTTTAATCGCGAAAAAAACATTTTTTGTATTCCTGAGCTTTAAAATCGCATATCGCAGTTTGTTTGATATTTGTGATATAATTTTTGGATAAGAGTGAAATATTCCCTAAAAGTACCCCTTAATTGCAGAATCACTTTAAAAATTGGGTTCAAAAGCTTAATAGGTTTAAGTTTTTGAACCCAATTTTTTCTGCTTATTTACTTACTTATTAATTTATTATTTAGTTTATTTTTAGAAATTTTTTCATCCCTGTAAACTACCCAATGTCTGAATAATAAGCTTTAAGTTTTTATTTTAAGTTTTTTATCAGCTTTAATGAGTTCGAATACTTTTTTCATTTTTAAGATAAATTTTATTAATATATTTCAAACATTGATATTATTTAGTCCAAAATATTCAAACAACGATTTCAAACTACTATCTGTGCAAAAAATTGACGCAAAGGCTAAATCTGCTAGTTTGAAATATTTAATAGACGCACATCACTATAAAAAGCCCCTAATTAATAATAATTATATATTATATTATTATTAATTGTTTATAATTTGGATGTAATTTATGAGGCTGGCATTGTCGGTTTCGACACAAGCCTAATAAATAAGAAAAAAAAAAAAAAAAAAAAAAAAGCCCCTCTCTTATCGAGTAGACGTTAACCGTTTCGTTTACTTTCTGAATATTTAAATACTTAAAAAGATTGACGTGTATTTAGTATGGATTAGATGACGCCTGCAATCGCGCTGGAACCGTACATTTTTCCGAGATGAAAAGTATCCTACATTCCCGAGACTCGAAAGTATTTTCACACTAAATTTTAGCAAAATCGGTTGAATCGTTTGGGTGTTAAGAGGTAACAGATAGACAAAAACACTTAAGCAATTATAATATCAGTATAGATGTACCTATTAACAGGTTTTCCTACAATATTTGCATCCCAAATATCTGCTTCAAAATTGTTTAAAAAAAATTATTCGTTTTATCACAATAGCTCTGTTAATTTTTAAGTTATCGGGTTAATTTATGGACCATTTTAAAGGTAATTTGAAGAGCTTTAAGATCAATTTGAAAAATACATTTTAAAGTCTTCGATAAAAAAAAGGGTTAAAGGGTCCCGGTTTCATGGTTCTCGCAGTGAAAGTTAGGCTTTAAACGTCTCTATCTTGGTTATTTTTGATCCTATGAAAATAAAAAAAGAACCCAAGGGATTTCTTATAAAATAGACAAAATTTTCTTGCTTTGTAATTTTTTACAAAGGTTTAATATTTTCGAAGTTATGTTCAAATCAAAATGATATTTACGAAAATTGGAATAATTTTGATTTTACCAAATCATTCTTTTTTTCGAAACTAAGCATTCTAAATCGGTAAAAAATTTTGAGGTCATCACTTATGCTAAAGTAAAGAAAGGCCTTTGGGGATAACCATAAATTTGAATTATTATAGAAATGGTCAACGTTTTACTTTTGGTTTTTTCCAAAAAAAAATTGAAAGTGTCATCTAGTTTTTATTATAACTTGCTCAAATTTTATGCTATTAACTTTTTATAATACTCATTAGAAAGGTATTTTTAAGCACTTTAAAAAGTTTTAAGGAAACACATGTCATAAAATGCATCGGTTAGCCGTTATTCAAGTTTGAATGCTTAGATTTAGGTACTCGCCGAAAGAAAATATATATACAACTAGCTGTTGCCCGCGACTTCGTCCGCGTGGACTTCAGTTTATAGCGCGCGGTGTCAACAAAATTGGTGTCAAATTTAAAAGCTTTTTATTAAAACCCTGGTACCCCTTAAAATATCAAAATACCCAAAAATAACTGTGCAGTGTGCACATAATATTTTTTTAAATTAAGTAAACTTTATTAATACCAAATTTACAGCTTACTTAGCCCCCCATTACACAACTTTAGCTTTACTCATAAACTATTTATCATTGGTAGGTTTAAGCCTTAAGGTCACGTCACTGCATAGATAAAGACTAAAGTACTGAGTAGTGAGTTATTTAATTACGTGAATAAAAATCGAAAGATTCGAAAAACATTACTCGATATGGTGCCACCTCTTATAGAAAGACTTATGAGCAAGCGATAGCGAGATGTAGGCGACTCTTAGCGCCATCTGTTATGAATTTTTGGAACTAACTTAATTTGAACAAATTTACGCATTTTCACCCCCTTACAACACCCTTTTTTCCAGTTAAAAAGTAGCCTATGTCCTTCTCAGGCTATAGATTATGTGTACAAAATTTCAGTACAATCGGTTCAGTAGTTTTGGCGTGAAAGCGAGACAGACAGACAGAGATACTTTCGCATTTATAATATTAGTATAGATAAAAACATAAAGTATGATTATTGATTAGTTCTGATGTGAAGTAAAAAAGTAAACGCCATCTGTTTTTATACATTAGAACTAAAATGTTCATTGCATTGATATATTTCTGGATGGAATATTATAGGCCAACACGATACATTCCTTTATTTTAGAGTGCCATCTGTTGTGCAGTAGGAATTCAATTTATAATATAGATAACTTATAAGATAAGATAGATTGATTATACCAAGTGATAATATTATGAAACAAAATATATCTAATTATAATTAAAAACATAATAAGTATGATTAATTATATCTATGGTTAGACTATGTTACAATGAAGTAAAAAATTAAACGCCATCTGTTGTCATGTATTAGAATTAAAATGTTCATTGCCCATAGGCTCCAACAGTACTACTCCTTTAAAACGCCATCTGTGTGTCATATTTTAAAACTGCAGTAGGAATTTATTTTATCGTTATTTTCATGAAAATAATATATTTTCCCTCATCAAAATGTAGCCTATGTCCTTTCTCAGGCTCTACACTATCTGTGAACAAAATTTCATTACAATAGGTTCGGTACTTTTGGCGTGAAAGCGAGACAGACAGACAGACAGACAGACAAACAGACAAGACAGACAGAGATACTTTCGCATTTATAATATTAGTATGGATCACCTATAGCTCACTATGGATGATTACAAGAAGGTATTTTAGAGTAGAAATTGATTTGTTTTTTTTATTGGCTTTAATTTTGGTGATTACACATTTAAAAAACCTTTAGTTTCTTAGATAATTATAAAAAACCGCTTTAAGACATGTATTTTTCTCACGCAAAAACATAATCCTTGATATTCAATAATTCAGAAAGTGTTGATTTCATCGAAGAACTTTATATAACAAATTTTGCTAAGAATTTGTGTGTCTATTGATTTCTAATGTTATTTTTATTTAAAACCCACCCCCAGGGCAAAAGCGCAAGTTGGCACTATGTCACTTTTGTTTCTTAGGGTATCCTACTCACCAATTTTCATGAAAATCGATCGAGGTTCAACGAAATCGGAGGTGAATACCTTTACTGACTCCACTAGATATAGTAGTACAATGTTCGCGTATCCCAGCATGTAATTATATGTAACACGCTCGTTAGCGCCCCGCGCGGCGGTTGTCAACACACCACACCACACCACACGGGGTTAATTGATATCATTAGTACTTGTTAAGCTCTCTCTCACTTGAAACAAGACAGATTATTGCTGTCATACAAAACACATAAGATGCACACAGACAAATATTTTGTACTAAATGACGCCCGAAACAGGAAACTCCATTGCGCCAAAATTCATACATTTTCAGGGATAAAAAGTATATTCTTTCCCGAGACTCAAAGTATCTCCATACCAAATTTCAGCAAAATCGGTTCAGTAGTTTGTGGGGGCGAAGAGGTAACAGACAGACAGACACAATTTCACATTTTATAATACCACGCTCACTACCAATTTCATTAACATATTTTGTTGAAATATTTTGCCCGAAAAACGCAGGCTTCGCATTAGTAAATTCATTCCATTTCCATATTATAGGTTTTCGCGCTATAATGATGAATAATGAAAATGTTTTTCCAACACCACCATTTTAATGTTATCGATTCGGTACTATCCACAGACGTTTTACATTAAAGGTATTCTACGAGTACGGTTAGCTTTTATCATTTTCGTTATGGAAATTCAATAATTTTATGATGCACGATTACAGCTACATTACTTATTCAACACTCTTTCGCTATGAAAAGATAAACTGTCGAAAACTTTTCAGTGTGCTTTATACCTACAAATATAGTGGTACATTACGCGCCTAGGGCACGGTCGGACTCGATCAACAATTACATGTGATCTGAGGCTTTCTTATTTACTGCCCGTGGTGACTGGTGCGTATACTATTTTTCTCATCGACGGAGGCGGAAAACGGCAACATCGGTAAGCGCAGCGGGAAGAAAGTTGACGTTTTCCGCCCGGAGGTGAGAAAAAGTCTTTCATTATATCACATATTGTTACAATTCACACTGTAACAGTTACAGTTCTGATTTTGACATTACACAAAAAGCCTTGTGAGCCTGTAAGTTACCAATTTACTTAAGTGGTTGACATACTTAAGGTCTTAACTCCAGCACAACCAGAGTCCGTAATTAGGTTGTGTTGGAGTTAAGGCCATGAGTTACGGTTACGTAGACAAAGGGAATAAGTCAATAGGCTTTGCCGATTGCTCTCCCGTAAAGAATTATCCACAATATGCCCGTACGATACAAATCTAGAGTTCAAGCGAGAGTCGTTCTTATGTAGTCGACATAAAGGTGCAATGTCATAGTACTTGGTACATTAACCACGCTTCTAGACGTACAAATTGTAAAGGTAGTATGTAAATCTTACCATGTATAAATATTGTATATGTAGTATGTTCGATATAGCCGTATTATATACAAGTAATGCATGTCAATGAGAGATCATTATCATCACCTAGTACAAAGCACGAGCCGCCAGTCTAACTCCTAAGATGCCTTACTACAGACTGTACATAGATAGAGCCAAAGGCAAATCAGTGAACCAAAGATGACCACAGATGACCACAAGACACCAAAGATATGGCACCACGTTTATACGTGGGAGAGCCATGCTGCGGCACGAATGGGCCGGCTCGACTGGAGAAATACCACGTTCTCACAGAAAAACGGCGTGAAACGCTTGCGCTGTGTTTCGCCGTGTGAGTGATTTGTCCGGAGGCCCAATCCCCTACCCTATTCCCTTCCCATCCCTATCCTCACCTATTACCCTATTCCCTCTTAAAGGCCGGCAACGAACCTCCAGCTCTTCTGACGCTGCGAGTGTCCATGGGCGACGGAAGTTGCTTTCCATCAGGTGACCCGTTTGCTCGTTTGCCCCCCTATTTCATTTAAAAAAAAACACGTAGGTGTATTTGGTAGAAACATCCTTAAACGAGAAATAGTTACGTGAATTACATGAATCCATCTGTATTTTATACCCAGCTACACAAGAACTACAATTACTCCAAACTAATATCCGTTGTTATAACGAACGGATAAACTCGGGGATAAAAACTGACCACAATCGACAAGCGGGGCTCCGGCGGGGGCCACGGTGGGGCAACGGGCCCCCACTCCCCGGGCTGGGGCCCCGGATGAGATTACCCGAGACAATTGAAACTCGATTCAATGGAGCTATTGCCGATAGTTTTATGACTATCGGATATCAGCGCTTTGTGAATTAACGTTATAACGTTATATAGTCTGGTCACCGAACGCGTACAAATTGAGTAGACTTATCGCTCGTTCTCTCTTTCACTTTACGCACGAATATACAGCTTTTCATCAATATTTCGAAAAAAAAAACTTTTTTGCTAACTTGAAACGAGTAGACTTATCCTCTGATAGGAAGCGGCAGCACCAGATGAGTAATACGCTCTCTAGTGTTGCGAGTTACGTTTCTTTTAATCCCCATCGATAGCCGATTATGGCGATTAAGGATTGTGACAAATACAGCGGGCCGCATTATATGAATTACTAGCTGCTGCCCGCGACTTCGTCGGCGTGGACTTCAGTTTATAGTCGTTCCCGTACATCGATTGAATAGTTTACGCACAAAGGTACATTTTGTGGGAACTATCTTTATAATAAATTTCATCAAAATATATTGAATAGTTTAGGCGAAATAACAGAAAAATTGTTCTAGTAGTTTGTAAGATAAGCCCTATCAAATAACTTCCCCCGTTTATTCCACATTTTCCTCTATCTCTTCGCTCCTATTGGTCTTAGCGTGATAAAATATAGCCTATAAGCCTTTCTCGATAAATGAGCTATCTAACATTGAATTATTTTTTTTAAATCGGACCAGTAGTTCCTGAGATTAGCGCGTTCAAATAAGCCCTTTCAAATATTTTCCCTCGTTTTTCCCCTATTTTCCTCCATTTCTTTGCTCCTATTAGTTTTAGCGTGATAAAATATAGCCTATAGCCTTCCTCAATAAATGGGCTATCTAACACTGAAATAATTTTTCAAATCGGACCAGTAGATCCTTAGATTAGCGCGTTCAAATAAGCCCTTACAAATAATTTCCCCCCGTTTTTTCCACATTTTCCTCTATTTATTCGCTCCTATAAGTCTTAGCGTGATAAAATATAGCCTATAGCCTTCCTCGATAAATGGACTATCTAACACTGAAAGAATTTTTCAAATCGGACTAGTAGTTCCTGAGATTAGCGCGTTCAAACAAACAAACAAACAAACAAACTCTTCCGCTTTATAATATTTTTATGAATTATGTCCAAGTGCGCGATAGCCGAAAAAATCATAATTTAAAATATATGAAAAATGCGGCCCACCCACTGACCTTCATTATACAAGTACGCTGGACTTATGATACCCACCTGTTTTTGTGCCTATTTGAAGCGGAATCAGCGCCCCCAATGCGGTAAAAGAGAACTAAAGTGGAAAGGAGAAGTCAGTGGGCCCACCCCACTACGCCTCGTCACAATATGCGCTATCTTTAGTAATTCTTCCTTTCCTTTAACGTATTATAATATTTTCAATCGATTCTCATTCCAATTGCGCTATCGCATTGCCGTAAGCTATTGTAGCGCTTATTGTCCCTGACGTACGAGATTACGAAGAATTCGAAATCGGCGAACAAATAATACTAAATAATAATATAATATAATATCTATGGACGCTTCACACCACGTCAGTCTGGCCCCGTGCTAAGTACCTGAAGGACTTGTGTTACAGGTACCAGACAACGGAAATATATTTAATACTTTTATACTATACATATATTTAAGATTTTTATTATATGATACACATATTTAATACACATCCATGACCCAGGAACTTCATTAACCTTTTATCCGTCGGCGGGACTCGAACCCGCAACCTCCGGCTTGAGCTACCAACGCGCTCACCACTGCGCCACGGAGGTCGTCA
The DNA here is from genome assembly GCA_905333045.1 of Lysandra bellargus. Lineage (NCBI taxonomy): Eukaryota > Metazoa > Arthropoda > Insecta > Lepidoptera > Lycaenidae > Lysandra > Lysandra bellargus. The sequence goes on along the minus strand of HG995327.1, from coordinate 11,968,757 downwards.
ATTGAAGCTGTATTATATATTAAACTATTTTTAACAGGAAAATGATTGTCTGATGAATATATAAAATTTTCAAACACAGCTCAAACTATAAAATAATTTAAGATGGGTATGAAAAAATAAAAATAAAGCGTAAAGCTTTTCCAAATAAGGTATTGATTGTCCTATTTAAATGTTCCATTATTTTTAATTTTGTCGCAATTATTGCCTTTTTTTTCCTATACCAACAACTTTACGGAATGAAACCACAAATCAAACACGAAGCGATATCAATTCTCATCTCTTTTCCTCTTTACCCGACCTCTATAAATCAATTACGGTAAGTTTTTCTAATTGGCAAAGTTAGACGGACGGCCACTCCAACTTATATTCTTTACAGGAGTGCCCTCAATTAGCGGAGTGCCGCCTGATACTGTTGCGGTGTAACTTCACACCTTGCCGACACCCATCAATCATCATCATCGTATCATACAAAACGACAGAAAACGAACAAGGTTTAAAAAGAATGGCACAAAACGAACAAAGTTATAAATGAAAAGAAGAATAAGGGTACAAGTTTAACCACATAATCCGATAACGTGGAAATGTATTTTTCGTTATCATTTTGTCGTAGGCCGTAGCCCGTAGGCGTAGCCCCCGGGACGCGTAGCACTGCTACGAATCTTTGCTACGAAAGGCGATGCATGTGAAATAACAAGCGTTTTCTATTTTAACCTTTTTTGCGCCGAGAAAATGTTTTAAACATATCGACCCCTCTGGGTGGAAACGTCGTAAGAGCCAAATAGCCATTTTACAGTACGGCCAAAAAACAAAAATCGTAATTTTGTTTCACGCATATTTTTTTATTCTTTGAAGTTATAATAAATCACTATAGCTCATTAAGCTTAGATTTTCGGGTAGTTTACTATATAGAAACTCAAAATATTCTACATTCAATAGTTTCAGAGATCGCATGGCTTTTACTACAAAAAATCTGGTTGTAAATGGCTTTTACAACATTTTTATGTCGCTTCACGACTATAACCATTTATTCATTTGGTTGTATAAGACTTAAAACAACGTTTTATTGAAGGTATTTTTTGAATTAAAAGACAAGTGTATTAATGAGAAAGTGTAATTTGTGCATTAAATGCGACAAACATTAGTGACGTATATCAAATTATTTTATATTTTCATTATTTTAATGTATAATTGTAGTTTTCCGACAAACTTTAATAAAATTATCAAAATAATCGGCCAAATATGAGTCGAACTCGCGCACGATGGGTTCCGTACCGTTATAGAGCAAAAATTGTGTTTTTTTGTATGGGAGCCCCCCTTCAATGTTTATTTTATTTAAAAATTATTATTAATTATTAAATAACACATATTAATAAGGCTTTTGTGAAAATTTCAAGTGCCTACCTGTTGCCATTATTGATATCAAGCAAAAAAGGCTAAGAAAAATCTTATTTGTTGTATGAGAGGTCCTCTATAATATTAAGAGGCCGGGTTACCCTCGAAATTCTCATACATACGTAATACCAAAATCATTTTCTCATACGAAAATATTTAACATGTTTGAGTTATTTTTCAGCTTAAAACAGTAATTACCTAGGTTCCTGTACAAAAATTAACTTCAAAATATTTAAACACTAAAAAAATTTTTTTGTGTATAATTTTTTTTTTACTAAATTTACTACTAAATATTTAAACACTAAAAAATATATTAATAAATAGTAAATTTACTACTAAATATTTCAACTCTTAAAAAATGTTTTTAGTATTTAAATATTTTGTAGTAAATTTACTATTTATTTATATATATTTTTAGTGGTTTACTCTATTTTTTAGCGTTTAAATATTTAGTAGTAAATTTAGTTAAAAAAAATTATACACAGAAAACTTTTTTTAGTGTTTAAATATTTTGAAGTTAATTTTTGTACAGGAACCTAGGTAATTACTATTTTAAGCTGAAAAATAACTCAAACATGTTAAATATTTTCGTATGAGAAAATGATTTTGGTATTACGTATGTATGAAAATTTCGAGGGTAGCCCGGCCCCTTAATATTATTTTGTTTTTAGTATTTATTGTTATAGCGGCAATAGATATACACAATCTGTGTAAATTTCAAAAGTCTAGCTAGAGCGGTTCTTAAGATAAAGTCTGGAGACAGACAGGCGGACAGGCAGCGAAGTCTTAGTAATAGGGTCCCGTTCTTACCCTTTGGGTACGGAACCCTAAATTTTAGGGTTTTTTAGGGCCTAAGAACATGAAAGTTATTAAAGATATCTTTGGAAATAACAGGATATTGTATACAAATTTAACAACAAAAAATTAACGACATACGTAATTTGTTAATCAGTCAACTCACTCATCACTGCAGTAACATTATCAATATAAGATCAACACAATCTCTTAACTATGCCGAAATAGTAAGCATTTAATAATAATAACATTATCTTAATAAAATCAGTTCTTTGTGGTGTATTCGTAATGTCTACGGTATAAATATTTTTGAGGAAAACTGCTCAGGTACATTTTGCTCAACTTGATATACGAAACAATCTTAGCTTCTTAAACTAAAGTAAACATTAGAGATATTTTCATCTTTGGAATAATAGTGAACGGCACATAATAATTAATAACACTATGCTTACAGTACAATAAAAAACGTAAAGAACTGATTTTATTAAGATAATGTTATTATTGTTAAATTCTCACTATTTTTGCATATTTAAGAATGTTTTGTTAATTTTTTTTTTAATAATGTTACTGTAGTGACGAGTAAGTTGACTGAATAACAAATTACGTAATATTATGTCATTTATTTTTGTTGTTAAGTTTGTATACAATTTCCGGTTATTTCCAAAGACGTCTTCAATAACTTTCATTTTTTTTTTAGTTTTACAATCTAAGATTGTTTAATGTGTAAGTTGAGAAAATGTTTTAAAGAAGTTTTCCACCAAAAGACTTATTACCAAGAGTAACAATACGAAAAAACAGATTTTCTAACTAAAGCTATTTTTGTTAAATACTTACCTGCCTTTTGCATCATTTAGAGGTAATATAAGGTTAATTTTATTTCGATAAATTTATTAAAGTTTATCGGAAAAGTACAATTTTACGTTAAAATAATGAAAAACTGTACAACCAAATGAATAAATGGTTATAGTCGCGAAGCAAAAATGATGTTGTAAAAGCTATTCAAAACTAGATTTTTTGTAGTAAAAGCCATATGATCTCTGAAACTATTGAATGTAGAATATTTTTAGTTTCTATTTAGTAAACTACCCGAAGATCCAAGCTAACTGAGCTATAGTGGATTATTATAACTTCAAAGAATAAAAAAATGTTTGAAGTCGAGAAAATGTTGTAAAAGCCATATTTGTTGGTGACGTGTCTTTTACTACAAAATGTTTGATAGTATTATCTTCAAGTACTGTATACATTATGTAGTATTAACCACGAAATTAAAAAAATGTCGCTTACTACATAAATTTTAAAAATTTATTGAAAAAACTGCGCATTACAACATTTTCAAAGAACAAAACTGGGTTTATAATGAGTTGAAAAATGCTGTAAAAGACATTTTTTTTTGCGAATTCGACCATTTCGAATATACAGATCGATAGAGCTCGCGATTCTGAGTAAGAAACCGTTAAAAACTCATTTTGGCCAAAATGGCTTTTACGACGTTTCTACCCAGAGGGGTCGATATTCTTGTGGGGACGGGGGTACCAACTACTAAGTATGGGTGTATACTGCGCCCGAAAGATGATATAGGTCTACCAGAATCTGATGGCAAATTTTGACGGCAGATTTTCAAAAAATATCCTTGATCATTGGATAAATTCATATATTTGCATGTTCCACACAAAATCAGCCGTTATAAGGAAAAAAAGGGGATCACAATGTTTTATTCCAATTACCCCGATATTGCTAGAGTCAATTTGTTGTCTCACTTTTTGCCATCAGATTCTGGTACACCTATAGTGGCTGTGTCCACTGTATTACTAAAACACAGTGATTTTAGACTTAATGTTTATATACCCTAAATTAACTTTACATTGAATCTTAATAGTTTACCAAGTAAAGATTCAGAATAACTAGTCATAAAATAACATCGCTTTTCATGCATCAAGTTAATTACTCACACAAATTAATAAACATATTTCCAGTAAACAGTTAATCCCACTAAAACATGAAATGTAAAAGGAGCCAAGCAAAATATTGCATAGCTATTCAATTCAATACTTCTGTCGTAAAAAGTTTTCAGATCACATTCAAGCCAAGCCTTCAACTTATTTTGTAATTTAAATCAACATTCAGCAAATGTATCAATAGATTTCTTTATTTTATAATTATTATAGTGGCTTGGCAATGAGCACTAACTTAACGTAACGTAACGTAACTTTGACCATCCGTAACTATTAAACTATTTATCGAAATTTCATGTAATTTTGAGGTTAAGCTAGTTTTATTACTTGCTCCTAGTGACCAAAATTTGAAATCCTCAGCTTCGTTAACATCGAAGATAAAGGGGGGTGTGAAATAGCCGCGAACCGCTTCGAGAAAAGTATGGTACGGCCGTGCCTTTGCTAAAAAGCTTTGCTGGGGCACTACCGTGCCCCCAGAACACATTACATTTTTTATCATTCGAAAATAATATTATTATATAACATAAGTATTAAATCCTTTTAAGTAATAATCGACGTTTTTAACACTTTAATACCGGCGTACCCAGGTGCTGGAAGGAAATTAACTAGTGCAATCAGATTTTCCAATTAAATGTTAATTGGAAAAGTATAAAGGGTAAAATTCATAAATGTAGAACGATATTGGTATTGTTTCAACTTAACTGTTCTTACATTTTTTAAGCACATTGGTTAAGAAGATTGGAATCTCAGAATGCAATCCCGCAGCAGACTGGCAAACTTAGTCAACTAATGAAATATTCTTCACAATAAATTGCTCAATCCCTAATTGTCAAAGGCTATGCGACGCGCCTTTGAGTCTTAAAGCGGGCTCCACACTCACGGCGCGAAAGACCGCATAGGCCGCGAACCGCGAGTGTGGAGGGTTTCGCGGCTTCGCGTTCGCGCTTCGCGGCTTTCCCCGTCCGGTGTCGGTTTTTTTGGCCCGCGCCAAGGGGCTCGCGAAGCGCGAACGCGAACATCATCCACACTCGCTTTTATGCGCAGTCGCACAGCAGCAATAGTGACTTCAACGTCTATTTTACTCAGATGCGCGAACGCAAATGGGAAGATTGCGAGTGTAGAGGGCCGAGTGGGAGTGCGAGTGTATTCACGGATGCTACGCTCCGTAAGCACGACGCGAACAAATTCGCGTCGTGCTTACGGAGCGTAGCACCCGTGAATCGCGGCCGCTATTCGCGCCGCGAGTGTGGACTGGTATGCCCGTGCCCGTATTACATATGTCATACGGGCACGGGCACCGCATATAATAATATGCGGTGGCGCGAACGCGCGGATTGGCGGCTACCACAAAACTATATAGAATGCTAACGCATGGCGGCTACACCGCGAGATGACAAGCAAAATGTATGTAAGTGACAGCGCGACCACGCGCTATCAAATAAATCGTTACATACAATTACAATTTTTTGTGATCTCTTGTGATGTGTGTGAATCGGACAAACCGCTCTTTCGTGCGGAAAATGAAAATCTAGCCGAAGGCTACACACTATATTATTATAGGATACTTTGACGGATATAGGATGCTTAGTAAAACGACAGATTGTACAATTCCTGCCCAACAAACAAACTTTATAAACGAAACAGGGAAAATCTAATAAATAATAAAGCCTCCATTCTTCCTCATGCGCAATGAAAAATGTAATAGTGACGTCACTGCCATTACAAACGAAGATAATTATGTGCGTGACGCGTCGGTTTAATAACTGTTAGCCCGCAGTGGAGGGGGAGCTTTTATACTGATTAATTATTAATACAACCTCTTTGGTAAACATTTGAATGCTGTGTTATAAGCATTTAGTAGTGCTAATTAGATGACTATAGTCTTAAAACTGCGGAACGTAATTTGGGCTGAGCGTTTAAAATTTGTAAAGGCGCGATTCTGTTTTATACAGAATGCTCTATGAAGGGTCAGAGTCAACAATAGCAGCAAATGATTGGAACAATGTAAAACACTTCAAGACGTAATGCAATACAGAAGCGGCCAGTTCCTATCAACACGGACGCATATTTTCTACGATTAATGAAAATACGTACGTTTTTAAAATGTTGACTGGTCATTTGGTTAAATGGACGTAATTGATGCACGCCTTGATACTAGCGCTTGACAAAACCACCATAGAGAAAGTGTGTATTTCTACGAATAGAAGACAAAGAGACATATTTTGTCGCCGGTTACACGGTCAAATTTTCATTAATCTGATCCATCAATCTGGTAAAGATTGACGAAAATTTGATCGTCTAAACCACGGATTGATGGATTGATCATATTTTTAATATGAACTTTTTATAACCATCAATATTCCGTCAATCAGATTGATGGATCAGATTGATGAAAAGACCGTGTAACCGGCGACAAAAAGATAGCAGATCTGTCATTTTGTCCCTAAATCTTGTCAAAACCTCAATTTTATCGCATTACAACTGTGGTCATGATTATATTTCTCTATGGGTCATACTAACCCTACTGCTATGGTAATGCGGCATTGACCTATGAAAAACCAATTTTTTTGTGTCATCATACTTTGACAAACTTTAAAATACTTTTCGTAGAGGCATATACCTATCGTTATTATAAACGATATCGTTATAAACAGTTTATGTCTCTACCTTAATAGACTATCATTAAAATAGATGAACTATACGACATAATCTAACACAGAGCGTGTACTGTCGCGATATCACGACCGTAGCAGACGGGGTAGATGGCTGATGGCTGTATGTCGTGACGGGTAATGCATGCGAGCTGATGGTTTCATTGATTGAATGATGATTGATTTAACTTGCACTCCTGCATAGTAATGCAGGAGTGCAAGTTAAGGAGTTAAGGAGTGCAAACTAGTAAGTTAGTATACTTTTTATACGGGCCACAAACACCTTCTAGTCTTGGTGTCGCGGGCCACAACCAAAATTTTTAGGATTAAAAAAATTACGTAATACTTAATTCAAAATAATTGGTTTAAAAATGTCAAAAATTTCACGACTTTCACGAAGACTTAAATACTATTTTGCCATCGATAAAGTCCCGGCGGGCCACGGGTTGAGTATCGCCGATTCAGTAGTTGCAGCCTGAAATTTTGAAAAGGATCAACAGGTTTTTAGGGAGGATTCTTTGGGCAATTATTTCCATGTGTCAAAGTAAGATTTACATATAGCAGTTACCCAAAATTTTAAGGTTTCATATCCCCTACATTGGCTCTCTTCGCTACTGGTCACGAAAATATTTTTATCGGTGGCGACAAATTTCGTATGCCTATCGTAAACACGTGTAAAGCGATAGACATAATATTTAAATATTAGTGCACGAGTACGGAGTAAAAAAATACCAATCAACATGCGAAATTCGACGTGGTTTGAGACGCATTATAGACCCAATTGCAAAATAAGTAGTTAAGTAATTTTTACGATTGCTCGTGTTATTTTCAAAAACAACTCATGATGATAATGCTAATATAGCCTACGAATATAGCTAATACGTCTTATAGTAAGTGCTTTCCTAACGTATCGCCCAAACACACAATAAATAAACATTTTATTGCGTCACGGTGGTTATATCTAAGGACGAGCTCACACTAGCAATTTTAAGACATTTTTCGTTACATCTAGTTTAAGTCTGCTTTGTTCTACAAAGAAACGCCTGTTTAAATAAAGGTGTGCCGTCATAGAAATAGCTTTTACAGACAGTCGCGTCTAATGAAAAATTAACTCCGAAACTTTTGGACACACTTTGATAAATAATAGGTATGTATAACTTTGGATAAAGGAAACTATCATACCAATAGTGCCCCCGTGCGAGTTAGTCTACGAGCCGGTGGTAGGTCACTATAATATATAAATTCTAAAAGTATTTGCTTCAAATTTAAGAAATTAAACATTAGTTTATAAGGGCACTGATTTAAAGGAGCAGTTGTAAATTGCAGTTTTGGTAAGTTAAAAATTATAAATGGCACGTTTAATAACTAGTTTAGCTATTAAATAAACAAAAATGAGTAATAAAAAATAATGAAATGGATAATTGAAAACATTATTGAACTGTAAAATAATTAAATGGTCAGTAAAAATTAATGGTTTACGTGTGGGCAGTAACAAATCGTCAGTAAGAAATCTCATTCTAAGAAGTTCTTTAAACAATGAGGTGGTAAAATATAATAAAATCGGCCAAGTGCGAGTCAAACTCACCCATGAAGGGTTCCGTGCCGTTATAAAGCGAAAGTATAAGACGGTCGCCGGTTGCTGCCGCAGCACGCTCGCTGCGCTCGCTCGGCTCCCTCTGCCGTTGTGGTCTAAGTTCTAACCTAACCTAACCTACTCTTGGACTTTCTGGATTGTTTTTGTTTTGGCGGGGGCTACGCCCCTCGAGCCCCCCTTTCTCCGTGTATCCGTGGTTAAGTAGGCCTTCTGTTAAGTCGTTATCGAACCGCTCGTTCCATCATTTTTACCGTTCAATAGTTTTTTTATTACTATCCATGTTTTACAGTCACAATAATTAATCAACCGCCAGAAAATTCAATAACTGCTCAATATTTTTTTCAACTGATCATAATAACATCTCAAATATTTAAATAACTGATCAAAAAATTTGTTCCTGTTTATAAGAGTCTTAGTAGTGTGTCTCGACTCTTCAGACTCTATCCGTAGTGAGCGTTCGCCCTTACCGCCTTAGCGTATTCGGAGTAAATAAACAACTGTGTGGTTTTCTTAAATATTTTCCTGTTGTTTTCTTTCTTTTCTTAACTCGGGAAGTTAGGGAACTAGCAAAGTTTTATATTAGGCTGACTCAATTCAGAATACGAAATGTATGGCCCCACTTACGACATTATCATCAAATCGTCTATTCATTAATCAAAACATCCCACTCTTTCTTTCGATTAGTTAAAAATGAGAGGGACAATATTGTGATCTACGAACATTTTATTGTAATCTATACATATTATAAAACAAAGTCGCTTTTTTTCCCTCATGTCCCTTTGTTCCCTTTAATCTTTAAAACTACGCAACGGATTTTGATGATTCTTTCAGTATTAGATAGCCCATTTATCGAGGAAGGATAGGCTATATTTTATCACGCTAAGGGGCAATTTCACCAAAGAAATGGAACGCGTTCAATTCAAACTGAACCGGTTCAAAACGTATAAACGCGATTATAACATCGAATTACATTTCTCCAACATAAACTGAAAGCGTTCACAGCAAATCTGAGTTTTATTTCTGAACGCCCAAAGTCAAGACTAATAAGAGCGAAGAAATAGAGGAAAATGTGGAAAAAACGGGGAAAATTATTTGAAAGGGCTAACTTACACGCGCTAATCTCAGGAACTACTGGTCTGATTTGAAAAATTATTTCAGTGTCAGATAGCCCATTTCTTGAGGAAGACTATAGGCTATATTTTATCACGCTAAGACTAATAGAAGAATATGGAAAAAAAATATTAGAAAGGGCTTATCCCGCGAACTACTGGAGCAATTTTTATGTTATTTGACACAGATAAGAAGTAGACCACGTGGAAGGATCATAGGCTATCGATTTTAATAATTTTTTCAGTGGCTATATATTTTATAACCGTGCGACGCCGGGGCGGGTCGCTAGTTAAAAATATAAATTGAGATTGATCAAACAAGATTCTAGCATGGCGTCTGAAGACACAAACGCTTTCAAAATGTACTATCAGAGAAGTTGATTCCTAGGCAGATGGCGAACCTAAGTAATTTGGGCGCGTTACGTCAAACTCATCTGACCGATCACAGCTAACATTGACAGTATTGAGATAAGCCGACCACATGACGTAGGTCCGTCAACTGTATGCAATTTTGAATTAATTAGACTTCTGAAGAAACCACCAAGAAACCAACAAGAAACCACTTCTGTGGTACCTGTTGTAGAAAAGGTCCCATTTCTTTTAACTTTCCTTTTTCACCTTCAACTAACAAGAGCCTATTCACATTTAAAATGTCAAAAGCCTCTTGTAGGTCCTTTGGAGAATCAAGAAATTCATTTAAACTCATAAATAATTTGTATTTTATGAGCTACTGGTTATATACCGATCTAAAATACATTTTGACCTATCAAGTCCCATAAGAGCACCGGTGATCGCGACAACAGAATAACAATAGATTTCCAAGAATCCTCGATCGAAGGATTAAATTGTACAACTTAACAAAAATGTAGTAATTTCAAAAAACTTACAACCATCTCATCTTTTCATCCAAACGTTCCTTTGACGAAATGTGAATGAAGAGTATCACCACTCACCACCCAAATCAACATAACAGACAATACATACAGATTCAAGATCCAATCCAATCAAATCTGCATCAAATCTGTATCAAATCTTCGCATATTATTCCAAAATCAAATCCATTCGAAACATGAACAAAGGCTTCGACATTTGAAATTCAAATGGAACCAAATCTCCACTATCATCAAGAATTAAAACCGCCCGTCACTGAGGGAATGAAAACCTCATTTGAAACCAACTTCCAAAAAAGAGGTATTATATTGTTTTTATCGCTCCGATTACGTCAAATGAATTTAGGGATTAGTATTGCCTTATTTATGGTAATTTTGTGTTAAAAACATGAGTAATACTTGCTATATTTAAATAATTATTCGAAACGATTAAAAACAGGTTTTGGAATATTAAGATAGTATTTTTATCACAAACAAAACAAAGGAAGCGATGTTTATTACGTCTGCGAAGCATCACTCATAATATCTCGTCGGCTCTAATTCTACCCACCAGGTTAATTTGAGATAATGCAATCAGCACCCTCCCAAAAACACACAAAAAAAAATACTTACAATATTATTTAAGTATATCCACAGTGCACTAGCAAAAACGTCTCCCGTACACAACTGAGGCGAACGCTAACTGATAACACTATATTTTGGCGTGATCCTAGATTGATTTTTTGTGCTTAGACAGAGACGTGCGTTCGATGTGAGCGCTGACGCGGGACTGGCGTGCGGCGGGCGGGCACACTGCACATGCGCCGGCAGATCGATGCTCCCCAAAAAGGCGCCGCGTTCGAATCCGTCCTGTCAGCACTCCTCGTCCCATCAAAGTCACATTTGAGGACACCTAGCAGGGTCGTAAACAGGGACAATTTACGGCAGCGTATTCGTTACGTTATCGGAAGAGAAATGCATGATTTTGACAACTCTTAAATATATTATAATGTTTGTTAGGCCCACATGCATCAGGATTAAAGTTAAATCTTGATTAAATTATATTTTGTTATCACTCTCGTTCATTTTATGGATAAGAAAGTATGATATCTGACCAAAGATTAAATTGATCCCAAAGAGGCGTAGGTCGGCCTTTTAAGAACGGTGTTTGTTTTAAGAAGATGACCAAAAGATTATTTGATTAATTATAGGTCCATTTCAGAGGTGAAATAGTCGGACCGTAAAATTTCATTTGATTCATATTACGACTTAGGTTCAGCTTTCTGTACTGATAAGTTTAACTGCAATAACGACTTTTTTCAATTACCTCAATCACTCGGCAAAAGACAATTAATGTAAGTGAGATTACTGCCTGTTTATATATGTGTATATGCCTGTTTTTTGAGAGGTTCTGATTCAGTCAACCTGACTCATTCGCTCTCTAATACTCTGATGACATCAGCTATACAAATACAACTAAATATGCACTGAAAACTCAAGTTTTTTTTTTATATAATCTCAAAAATTCGACATAATAACCAAATATCTTGATCAACAATAACTAATAGTCAGGGAGCCCTAAAACATTTTTTTTATTAAGTACTTACTAACAAGCTAATTTTTTGTGAGTAGCTTTATTTTGACAAGACAAACAACTTTTTTATCTGCGAAAAATCTTGAAAGTGATAGCTAACAGAGATAGAAAGGATTTCATACTTTGATTTGATGGTCCTAAAATATGGATTGTTCTATTTGTAGGACAATATTACTCTTAAATTATATTATAACTATTGAGCTACCAATATACAAAAAAAAATCAGCTGGTTAGGGTTCCGTTTTAGGGTACCGTAGTCAACCAAGTTTTGTTGATTACAGAACCCTAAAACGGAACCCTAACCAGCAGATTTTTTGTACGTTGGTAGTTAATAGTTATATAATTTAAGAGTAACATTGTCCTACAAATAGAACAATCCATATTTTAGGACCATCAAATCAAAGTATGAAATCCTTTCTATCTCTGTTAGATTTACCACTTTCAAGATTTTTCGCAGACACAAAAGTTGTTTGTACAATCAAAATGAAGCTACTCAAAAAAAATTAGCTTGTTAGTAATAAAAAAAAATTGTTCTAGGGCTCCGTCACTATAAGTTTATATCAAACTCGTGCACATTTTATGCGCTATATTTCTTGAGAAAAGACGACTCTTTCGTTCCGAAACAAGGATGTAGTCAGTAAACGCCTATTTATTACGAAAATTCGGTCACCTACTATTGTACTATCCGAGAAGTTGATTAAAAGGCAGACGGCGGACATAATATTATTTAATTTGGTCGCGTTTTGTCAAACCCAGCCAACAGGCGACAGATCACGAGTAACATGGAATAGGCTACTTGACCCAATATTCAATTTCATTGAACTATAGAACTTGGCCTAAGAAACCGTATTTCACCCTTATCATCAAATAAAAGCTTATGATTTATAAATAAAATCGATTTGAAAATATGATTTTATATTTTTTTATTTCTACTGACCAAAACGCTTTTGCGGTAAGTACTTCCGACTTGGATGTGACGTCATTACACTAGTAATTTAATATATTTTATTTTTCACAATCGTTATATTATGTAAGTTTATTTGTACATAAATAATAAGAATAAGCCTAAAAAGATTTGTTCAATATATTTTAATTTGTTCAAATTATTTAGTTGGAAAATGAAATCGGCAAAATTTTTCAGTTTTGAACATTACAATTGATTTCTAAAATTTTTTCTAATTTTTTGGCACTGTTAGACTCGTACGTTTAGCACATAAAAATTGTTCCATAAAGAAAGTATAAAATACAAAAAATATGACGCCACACTATGGCGGACAGTGTTTTCGGCGCCATTTAAAAGGCATATTTTTCAATCAACATTTTTATGGGTTTCTACTGTTTAAAATATGAAAATATTAGTTTTTTTGGTGAAAATGAATGATTAAGAAGCGATTAGCATGAAGAAAAAAAGTAGATCAAGTAGCCTATTGACATAAGCCGACCTAATGACGTAGGCCCGTCAATTACTGCCTATGAACCAATTTCTTCGATGGTACTAACGTAAACCATAATAAGGACAGGGACGCGGAACTGCAAATTTTGGATACAACACAGGCCAAAAAAGTGGACACATTTTAATCGATATTAATTTTATTTATTGTTAATACGCATATGGTAGCTCACAGCGACTACGACACTAGTGGAAGATGTAACGTACACAGTCTGCTTTGCATTTGCCTATCAGATATCTAACAGCTGTATATATCATACATGACGCGTGCGAAACTTCTATATAATATTCAAATTACACTAATACAATCAATAAAATTATAATATTAAATGTATCTACGCGATTACATAAAAAACTTAGTGAATATACCTCTTAGTGTTACATACATAATTCAAATACATAGCTATTGAATAGATATATATACTTATAAAATATACTAAAGAAAGTTTACTAAGCCTCGCAAGCAACAAACGCAAGGCAGACTCTTTAGTAATAAATAATTATATCCTATAATGCGATTACAATACAAACAACATCCACGAAGCGGCCGCAACGTCTGCAGACTGTGACTAGCGGCCGGCCTGCTCCCTCACTCCCGATACGATCGAGAATCGAACTAACTCTATCTTAGTAGTTTTTGATAAAAGAGATTACGTATCTTGCGACAAGTAAGCAACAGACATTTGACAGCAAATATTACACAATATCTGCAATCACAATGCACAAAAATTACACAAAATCCGTATGCAAAATTTCTGACAGTTGTATCCACTATTAAACGTAACAGACGTTACTTGTCGTCGAAACCAGTCGAAACGAACGATTGCTGTCTGCAAAGTATCTGCTAAGATAGTCGTCGTCCTGTCGACATCTACAGTAGCGCACGATCGTGCGGCGGTTCAATTTGGAACTATCCAGAATCGAGAAGTTTGATCAACGCGGTGCCAAGTTTTTCAATTCGATTTTGTTCAGACTGATCACGATCGAAGCTGAATCCAAATCGACGTCGATCAGTCTCGTAAATCGAAATCCTATCAGTTTCGGGACTCGGGAGTGAGGACCCAGGCTGGCTCCAGCGGCGAACAACATCGGTGGGAGCGAGATCATCACGGCCGGTTCTACCTCGCAACTATACTGAATATTATATAGAACATATACTATGATACATATAATTATCGATTCGTTATCATGTATATATTGTAATCACACGAACGCTCGGAAATCAACACTTACGCTACGCTATGACTTAAAACATCAACAGATCCATCGGTTGACTAATTCGTCTAGAGATATAAATACACGGTGACCAGATTTCATGTACAAATAAATTATGTGTCACTATAAAATATTCTCATACTATAACTAGTTTTCGTCTAACAAATAAACGCATCTATTCTATGAATATCTCGTAACAACAGCACAAAAGAGTGAGCGCGCTCGGTCGGGAGCACCCGCGCCGGGCGCGCTTCGAATTGTTTCAATAGATTTATTTAACAAACCGTCGCTACGAAAATGTACTCTGATTCGGTAAACGAGAGTTCTAAATTGAATAACAACTTCGCTATCGAACATACACAACAATAAACGAAATTACCCTGTTTAGAAGACATTGTATATTTTTAAAATTGTGTCCTCAGCCTTTTCAATGATATTTGTTCACGTTATATCGGCGGATAACGGTTGCTCGCAAACGAAAAATTCTGACATCAAACTTGTGTGTTATCCAATAATGTGCCTGTGAGTGTAATGATAGCTGCCAGTAATTTTTTTTTTCATTTAGTGCAGTGCTGTATTTTTATTAGATAATAAGGTAATAGTACTTTTTACACCTATGACATGGTAAAGCTATTGTATGCAGTGACTAGTTTTGGTAGAATAAAAAGTATACCTTAGAAAAATGTAATCAAAATATCACCTGCCTTATCATACCGATCTCAATCGTATACACATATTTTGATGTCAGAACCTTGATTCATAAAAAACCAAAAAGGGGTTTGTAAAATACGACTGTAACTAATTAATTAAGAACACAATATCATTACATCTATAAAATTAATTTCAACTACTCAACCGAAACGAGCAACCTTATCCGTCGGATATAATACTAATTAGCTAAAGGATTTATGTATACAGGGTTTCAAAAGAACATCAAAACAATGTAATACTATGTCGGGATTTTCGTAGACGGACAGAGAGTGACAGTTAACCTTAACGCTAGGAATGTCAATACGTAATACGTACGTGCAGTGCGCACTGCGGGCTAGGTGGCGTTATGGCGTATTTTCAAACTATTTTTTTTTTTAATTCAAAATAATTTTTTGCAAATATTCTTTGAAAGTATACTATTTTGAATGTCGGGCTGACGTTATTCTAGCTTTTTAGGGTTCCGTAGCCAAAATGGCAAAAAACGAAACCCTTATAGATTCGTCATGTCTGTCTGTCTGTCCGTATGTCACAGCCACTACTATAAGAGATATACTATTGAAACTTGGTAAGTAGATGTAGTCTGTGAACCGCATTAAGATTTTGATACAAAAATGGAAGAAATATTAAAAATTTTAGGGGTCCCCATAGGTACAACTGAAACAAAATTTTTTTTTCGTCTAACCTACGCGTATAGGGTATCTATGGATAGGTCTTCAAAAATCATATTGAGGTTTCTAATATAATTTTTTTCTAATCTGATTAGTTTGCGAGAGAGACTCTTCCAAAGTGGTAAAATGTGTCGTCGTCGTCCCCCCCCTCTAACTTCTAAAGTGAGGGCATGATAATTCTAAAAAATGATGTACATTACTATAAAAACTACCAACGAAAATTGGTTTGAACGAGATCGATCAAGTAGTTTTTTTTTATACGTCATAAATGGTAAACCTTAATTTAACTTTCATTAAATCAACTAAAATATAAAAATAAATCAAAAACCTTTTAATTTTATAGAAATAAACCTTATTGCTGCTGCGGAACCCATCAGTGGCGAGTCTAATTGGCACTTGGCCGGTTTTTTATTTGTTATTGTGCTGAAGATATTTAAGTTAGTCGTTAAGACTGGCTAAGGTATGACTTGTATTATTATACAGCTGGGCCGAAGCAACTTTAGTTAGCCTTCCATATCCCATTTGACAGGATTTTATGAGCAGATCTGCTGGACTGAGTATACTTAAATAATTCATTCAAAGCCTCGACTAAAAGTCACTTTCTCTCAATGTTCACTTTCTCGTTTATATTAATTCATCGGTACATTAAGGGCATAAAGTCCAAACATTTTAATGTTCATCTTGCTAACATATTAGCAGCCCAGTCCATCTCCGATTTCGACCCTTAGTTATCGCAGTGCGCACTATGTCATAAAACACTAATATATTTGCAAATGAAGATAGTTTCTCGTACAACTCTAAATAAATATATCTATAAAACATTCAAAATATGAAAGGAAAACGCCTTTCATATTTCGAAATAACTTACATAATATATTATAGAGAAAAAAATTCGAGTAAAGTTTAGAAATGCAGTACAGATCGAGAGTTTAAGGAATCATAGTCGTTAAATGCTACAACCTCCTCACCGCTTTCTTATACTTAGCTTAGTTTAATCGCGCCAAAATTTTAAATACATAACAATATATATTACATATGTATATAAACGCCAGGTGATAAGACTAATACATATTCCCTCGTTTGATAAGACTGAGAAAGTACTACAACTTTTCAAATACAGGTTATAATATTATGTTAATCAAATAATACAAATATTATAGAGATACATTAGACATTGTGGTCATATTTTTTTTACGAGTTAGGACGTTTAAGGACTATGGACAGAAGATTGGTTTGGCGCGATTTTGTCGAATATAGGATAAAGGAGTAGCGGGCAGCGCCCGTACATAATGTACAATAACTAACTGTAGAGTGCCCCGTCGGCGAAAATGTTCCAAAACATGAGGTTCGGTATTTCCGTGTGCGAGTTTTCTTACAAATACTTCACTAATTAAAGTAGGATTGATATTTGGCATGGCATAGTATTCGTACGTCGTTCACTTACATACGTGGTGGGTAGATTAAAATTTCACTTACTAAATAACTAAATAGCTAAAACGATACAATTTAGCCGGGTAGTTGTGTCTTTCGAACGAAATGCATATTTACATGCTAGTTCGGTGCACCGTTTCGTGCACGTGAGTGTAACAGCAACCGTATACAATACACGAAAAATATTCGATAAGTTTGATAAAATACTTACAAACTAAATGTTCTCGTGGATGAATGACCGATTTATTATTTACATAGTCTATTTATTTTGACTCATGTCTCGTGAAATTTGACTTATAATAATAATAATATAGTTTCGATACCATTTTAGTTCAATATATTAATGTATATGCCGCCGCCAAGACGCGTACGCAAAGCGAACGGACTGCGATACAAAGGCGTGCGCGCACGTAGCACGCGACGCTAGCTGTATTTTGCATATTGCACAAAAGAGATCTTCGTA
The DNA here is from genome assembly GCA_905333045.1 of Lysandra bellargus. Classification (NCBI taxonomy): domain Eukaryota; kingdom Metazoa; phylum Arthropoda; class Insecta; order Lepidoptera; family Lycaenidae; genus Lysandra; species Lysandra bellargus. The sequence continues at coordinate 11,950,863 of HG995327.1, read as the reverse complement.
AGTTTTAAATTACAACCTATATAACAGTAGCATAGTAGGTGGTTGTCAAATACTGGACAATTTCAGGCAAAAATTTGGCGGTGTAAGGGATACACCTCGTAAAACTTATCGCGAAATAGCTCATACAACTAATAATATTCGAATAACAATCACACAATTTTGGATTAATTAACATACACGAATAAATAAAAAAATACGGCTTCTCAATGTCAACAGGCGCTTAAATCAATAAAATATAATCTGAACACGCTAAGAATTAAAGCCAATTCATAGTTCACAAACACGATGGGGGAGAGACAGTTGAACGTACCCGGCGGCGTTTGCGGCTCCATCACATTAGCACGACTTGTCGTTCCAAACGAAATTGAACTCTGCTGCAAGTTGATACTCGAAGACGCTTATATCAAGAACAATTGAAATTTTAACCATCACAAATATCCATTTCATGGGTGTGTGCAATATGTAAAGGTAAAAGTACACATTATTGCCGGTGCTACATTAAACACACTTCAAACACGTGCGCGTAATGCAGCTGAGATTTAAAGCGACTTGGGGCTGTTATATCCCTATCTACATAATATTTTGTCTTCCGTTCAATTTCGTTTGGCACAAAACGCGATAGACCATTAAAAAAACTCGTGCACCTTTAGAAATACCGAGAGCGGCGTTCACTTGGGCGGCTGCGCGAGAGTCGCGTACGTGGGCTCGGCGCCGCGGCGCAGCAGCAGCGGCAACGCGCGCCGCGCCCCGCCCCCCGCGGGCGCGGCTCCACCCCCCGCCGGCGCGGCCCCGCCCCCCGCAGCGGCCCCGCCCCCAGCCGCCGCCGCGCCTCATGTCTGCAGCGCCGTGCTGATCTCGCGGTGGATCGTCGACTGAAATAGCCGGTCAACACGTTAGGTTACCTGATTATGTTGTCATAAACCGTATGAATATGACTTAAAAGTATATTTAACTCGAGATACATCACATGTGTGAATGACTAAGACAGCACGTATCCTGAGAGTAACTTTAATCAAATACGGTGTTAATATTTAACGTAGCAAATATAAAAAAGAAATGCAATCTATCAAAATATATCAATTGCAAGCTTTTGGATCGCATGAATGTTAGTCGCCAAGCGCATTGGCGCACCACTGCAGGGTGTAGAGAAATTGAAGTAGGCAGCTCATGTCAGTGAGTAGTTTTATTTTAATCATTGTGACGTATTTTCGTAAAACATTGACATATTACTTACTATAATTTAATTAATTCTATGACATACAGTTATTTTAATTATCTCATATGAACTTGATGTGTTTTTTTGTTTTTCTTTTCTATAATAATTATGTAATAAACATGATAATTTTAAGCAATATTGTACTACATATTGTACGACAATATTGTATCTATACGATTTAATAGTCCATCACACTACCAATTTGTTATTTTGATTATTACTTAGAGTTTACTCTTTTTGTTGACTTCTAATAATATTAAAATATGATAAGTGATAACTTTAGAATAATAATTAGAGATAATTCATATTTTTATATATTTGCATGCTATCTTATATATATAAAATTACAAGTACTGACTGACTGACTGACTGACTGACTGATTCATCATCGCTGAGCAAAAACTTAGAGCTACAGCCACGAAATTTGGTGAGTAGGGTTGTTTTATTAAGTAGACACCCACTAAGGAAGGAAATTATGAAATTTTAACCCGAAGGGGTTGAAATAGGGGTTGAAAGTTTGTATGAAAGTCCGTCATTTCTTTAGTTAGAAACATGAAACTTTATTTTTGGGCTACTGAATAAAAATGAATGAATACGTATTAAGCGTCTTTGGAAATTCTACCCCCAAGGGGGTGAAATTGGGGTTGAAAGTTTGAATGAAAATCCGTCATTTCTTGAGTTAGAAACATGAAACTTTATTTTTGGGCTACTGATTAAAAATAAATAGATACGTATTTAAGTGTTTTTGGAAATTCTACCCCCAAGGGGGTGAAATTGGGGTTGAAAGTTTGAATGAAAGTCCGTCATTTCTTGAGTTAGAAACTTGAAACTTTATTTTTGGGCTACTGATTAAAAATCATTGGTTGAGATCGCTCATCACGTCTGCTAAATATGTAAAAAGTTAATTACTTTGTTAAATATTTTAAAAATCCTTTGTTTACATGTATTCTTAGTCCTTTTATTGTTAAACATAAAATATAAAACTAAGTTAAATTTGACCATTTAAAAATAAAATAAACATTTTTTGAGTTTTATCATTTCTGTTATCATCACTTCTGTTAACTAGGTGATAACAGAAGTGATTTTTCATCACAGAAATGACGCTTTTCTTATTAAAATATAGTAAAGTTAAAATTTTTTGTCATTTATTTGGTACAAAACATGTTAATTTTATTATATTTATAACATTTTTTTTCAATTATAAGAAATTTTAAGTATCTAAATTGTTGATAACAGGATTAATAATTTTGATAACAGAAATTATCATTTCAATATTCTTGCAGTGTTTTATTTTAATTATTAAAAATTTTAAAACTTTTTTTATATTTAGAAAAGATAATAAAAAGATAGAAAAGTGACTCAAAAATGTTATGTAGGTCATTAAACGACAACGATCCTAGAGCAAATAAAATCCTATGATTCCTCGGATGAAACAAATTTTTTGATCATTATTTTTTCTTCAAGGGTTGTAAAATGATGTACATTTCTTTAAAACATATTTTATATCGGACGTTTCTAATGATGCATTATAAAAGATTTTTAAAAATTAGTTTATAGATACCCATTTTGTTGTGCTAGATATTATGTTTAATGTACACCGTATTTTTTAACAGTTTTTAACAAATTCTTAATTTCGATCAAAATAAATATTTTATTAAAAATGAAATAAATTAAATAAATCAAATATATTATAATATTTAGGGCCTGTTTCACCGCTTCCTGATAAGGTGACCGATAGGCTTATTTGACAGATTCCCCATACTCTAAGTGTCAAGTTAAGTGGTGGATAGCCTTATCAGGAAGCGATGAAACAGGCCCTTAGTAAATAAAAATAAACCCATCGTATTGATAACAGAAGTGGTGCATCACACTAACGATATAATTTTTTTTCTCTTTATAATTTTAGAGCTTTGCTAAATCTAATTTTTAATATCGCTAATCTACAATACAGATTTCAAATATGCATCAGAATTATCGTTATAAACGTTTACAATTATAGGATTTATTTTGAAGTTCATCACTCCTGTTAGGCATTGCGTAATTTCTGTTATCAAGTAAAAACTTAAATTATTGAATTTTTAATTAATTATGGGCAAACGATCTCTGAAACTATTTTTAATAGTTTTATTACATTATAGTTAATAATTTTAAATAATAAGAATGTTGAATTTCACCAATTATTTTTTATTATTTTTTTTCGGCTCAAATCTAGAATGGCCCATTTAAGCGTTTCTAGAAATTCTACCTCCAAGGAGTGAAATTATGTTTGAAAGTTTGAATGACAGTCCGTCATTACTTAAGTTAGAAACATGAAAGCTTATTGATGTTTGCGTTTGACGTTTGCTTAAATAGGGTCCCGTTTTTACCCTTTGTATAAGGATCCACAAAAAGGGGAAAACTGTCCATCTTTGCTATTATACTATGAAACGCGGACGAAGTCGCGGGCAACAGCTAGTTTTATATATAGCTAAGAGTGTTAGACCATAAGAACCTCATTACCACCTATTTGTATTACACTTTTAGAGCAAATAAATGAATTGAATTGAATTGAATTGAATTAGGAGTTACGGGCTATAACTGTAACTTTAAGGAGGCAGCACGTCATGTCAGTAGTCGTAGTAAGGGCCGGGACACAAACACACGAAGCGCGTCGTAAAAAACTACGACACGACATCGTACGACGTCGCGTCGTAGAAACTCACGTAGAAATTCAAAGATGAGTTTCTACGACGCGACGTCGTACGATGTCGTAACGTAGTTTTTACGACGTTCGTCGTGGATTCCCATGACGCGACATCGCATCGTAAAACGACGCATCGTATCGTGTTTTTGTGTCCCGGCCCTTCCACGCGCCGTATTTTTGAGCGCTGACGACACGCGTTTAAGATGCGCCCGTCTTCTGTGCGTTTTTTTTTCAGATAATAATTTAAAGTTTAAAAGGTGTCGGCTACGTTTGCTGAGCGTTCAACTTGCGTTTGTATCGATACAAACGAGCGTAAAAAACGGCGTGTGGAAGGGCCCATAGAGTTACAAACTCGTGCAACTTCCCTCAATTCGTATACTCACGAGCTCATCAATCTGGCGCGCGAGCTGGTCGTTGAGCGCCTGCACCACCTGCCGCTGGCCGTCCGCCGCCGCCAGCGCCAGCTCCAGCTGACTCTGCGCCAGCTTGGCTTCGGCGTCCTGGAGCACACGCCACGAGGTTGACAATGGAAAATGAGACCATTTTTTACAGATCAGGAATAAAGCAAAGGAAGCGCCTTGTCGCCTCCAATATATTTGAAGCAACAGATGTTACACTTTGAACTCTTCTGGTGCCAAAGTGCGTTCCTAGTTCTTAAAATCCCTGATATTCGGTGTTGCCGTGATACTTATCAGTTATCAGGGATGAATAGACCCGGCTCGTTCGTACAAAATATGATTTCTAAGTTTAAGGGTGAAGCCAAACGAGCGTAATTTGTGAGTTGTGAGTCGCAGAATTTCGGTCGCGTAAATATATTTTCATACAAAAATCATGACTCACAAAATTACGCTCGTGTGAATCAAACAGAATTTTTGTATGAAACTTAATGCTGCAGAATTTCTGCCAGCCGAAATTCAGCGACTCACAACTCAGAAATTACGCTTGCTTTTATACCAAAGAATGCACTTTGTACAATTGTGGCATCATCTATCATGAATCAGCATTCAATCCTAGCCTCCTGTAAGAACATATGCGTCACCCACCTGCTCGCTGCGCTTGGACTTGGTGATCTGCGCCAGCTCCTCGTTCTTCTGCGCCAGCTCGGCCTCCAGCTGCGCCACACGCTGTCTCAGCTGCTCTACCTCGCTTGCGTCACCACCTGGAAGTTAATACATTCCTTTATTTAATAAAAGACGATTGGTCATAAACTCGTCGTCCACTGTAAGAAGATCATCCCAACATAAGGCTTACATTTCGATGATCTGCAGTAAGCTTGAGACTTGTCTCCAAGGAGTTGAGTCTATGCAAACTTAGAACTTAAAATAATTTTACCATAATTCCATAATTTTACCAGTTATTTTACCCTATCAATGAAATATCATGAGGCATATTTTACCTTTCCCAGTGGCGTAGTGTCTAGCGCGGGCCACCTCCTCGCGGTACTGGTGCAGCTGGCGCTTCCACTCGTCGACGTTGGCGGTGCTCTCCTGCAGCGCCGCCGTCAGCCGCAGGTTGTTGCTCTTCAGCGTCGCCAGCTCCACCTCCCACTTCTTGGCGTTCGCTGAGCTGGAAATTACATTTACTCGTTAATACACGAACACAATAATAAAAAAAAATGAAATTGATTCATCCGTTAGGGAGCTATGATGCCACAGACAGACATGAGACAGACACGTCAAACTTATAACACCCCTCTTTTTGCGTCCTGGGAAGGTCGGGGGTTAAAAAGAATGGCAGCATACAATGCAAAGGTCCTTCAGGAGTCAGGACTTCAGACATTCTTGGGTCATGAGTTCATGGCTCATGCTGCGCATGTATAGCTGATGTGCATGCCCATGGTGCTCTTAAGGTGGGTCATGAGTTCATGGCAGATAACCAACGAATAATGAATATGTCCTACAGATTCACTTTTGCGCCTATTTGTTCATGATGGGCCAACATTTTATGGAAATATAGCATGATAATGTTCTATCAAGGGCCAACTCAATTTTATAAGATCGTTCCTAATTAGACTTTCTTCTTCAGTAAGTGAAACACCAGTCTTCGAAACTTGTAATGAGATTTCTCATGTTCGAGTCCGTAAACGTTTTAAAGTTCATTAAAATCGATCACTGAGTCGTAACTTTATTAAACAAAGTCAGACCTCCGAAAAAGATGCCATTAGCGACAACGACAGACACCAAATTAAACAAGCGTAACGGTGCTCTGTGTGAAAACATCCGAAACACTTTCGATCGTAAGCTGCGAGATTGTCACGTAACGAGAGCTCACATATGGGCGCTACTCACGAGTCACGGCATTGACACAGTATGCATAGATATACAGTACTCCATGTTTAAAATGCACGACGTTGATGATGGAAATTATAAAAAAAATATTATAATCTTACGGAATGAGAGTTCATCACGTTTTTTGCTTGGAGGCAATTGCATACAAATTATGATTGCTCAAAGTCCGTGAGAAGAAATTGTTGAACAAATTAGGAAGCCAATTCACCTTGTTAATCCGTTGTTGGATTATTATTAACATAATTTGTTTATGAGTTTGAGCTGTGGATATCCACAAATTTCATATATTATTTAAATCGTAGTCCTAAACACCATTACATACGCTCAACTGCACAGGAGTAGCGATACGCAACATGCGTTATTTAACTTTTTACTCGTATTCTGATAAGCTATCTCTTTTTCCCAACACGTTGCTAATATCCTAAGATCCCACCGTAAAATCCTGCATGAATCGTTTTTTCGATTAAATATATTTTAAAATAATCTTTAGAACGTATAGAGTGGATTAATGTTGGGTTGCCTTGTCAAAAGTAGCCGCAAGTACTTCTAATTAAGTTTAATATTTTTTTTTTCAATAAATTTTACACTATTTTAAAGAAAATGACGAGAAAAAATAAGGTATAAATGGTTGCCAGCTCTAAGTCGGCCGCAACCTAGGGTTGCCAGCCCGTAAACAGACATAGTTCTTCATAAAAATTGAAGCATCGATTTTTTAAATAATTTTGATACAGAATTAAAGTTTTATGCATTTTGTACATGAATATCCATGGTTGCCAGTTGCACGATAGCCGCAAACTGGGGTTGAAATCACTTTTGTATACGACATCGCGTGAGGTTAGGAAGCGCAAAAGAAAAGAAGCAGGCATTGTTACGTGCGATAAATGAGGATATTGCATAGCAGCTGCGACACTGATAGCCTAGTCAACAAATATTTGTGGATGGAAAAGTCCAAAACAGAATTTGACTTAGAATTGGAGAGAAAAGTTCCTTTATACTTCCTATTTTTTTTGTGTTAAACGAGTATCCATACTATACACTTATACTATAATAATATTATAAAAGCGAAAGTGTGTCTGACCATCTGTTGCTTCTTCAAGCCCAAACCATTGAACTGATTGATTTTGCTGAATATTGGTATATCTATAGATGCTTTGAGTCCCGGGAAAGGACAAAATACTTTTTATCTCCGAACAATATATAATTTTGGCGCAACGGAGTTGCGAGTGTCATCTAGTTGTTCAATAAATTATGAATAATTCTTAGCCGTGATAGTTTTCCTTTTACCATATTAGGTATAATTTTTTAAAGATTTACAATTTTGTCGGCATCAATAATATGCGCATAATACGCCAAACTACGACTTTAAACATTAAAGATCCTGTAGTCTCTGAGCATAACCGCGGACAGACAGACGGACAGACCGAAGCTATAAATTCCCTGTTGACTACGCACTCGTGTACGTCGCATTGTTTCGTGTAGGATTCAGAGTTAGTTCTTTATTTTTAATTTATAAGAGATTGTATATTCGTTTAACGGTCACGCCATTTTCAAAATTTTTTAATTTTCGAAAATGCCATTATCAATATCTATCAGATTTTAAAACATGACACTCACACTTATATATACATATATATCTATGGACGCTTCACACTACGTCAGTCTGGCCCCGTGTTAAGTAGCCAGTGCTAAGGACCCCGTGCTAAGTACCCGACAACGGAAATATATTTAATACTTTTATACTATACATATATTTAAGATTTTTATTATATGATACACATATTTAATACACATCCATGACCCAGGAACTTTATAAACTTTTTGTTCCGTCGGCGGGACTTGAACCCGCGCTTGAGCTCAACGCGCTCACCACTGCGCCACGGAGGTCGTCGTCACTTACACCAATTAATAATTATATTATAAATATTTGCATCTCTGTGTTATTGTTTACGTTGTAAGAATTACAACGTAACAATAAACAAGTAGGTACACCTAGTCAACGAATATTTGTGGATGGAAAAGTCCCAAACAGAATTATTTGTTTTACTAGTATATTGTAGTACAAAAAAAAATCATAGGAACAGACGGACGGACAGACTGGCAGGTAGGCAGGCAGGCAGGCAGGCAAGCAGGCAGGCAGGCAGGCAAGCAAGTAGACAGGCGGGCAGGCAGGCAAGCAAGTAGACAGGCGGGCAAGCAGGCAAAAAATTTAATAGAAATGAGTGGGCGGGCGTTCGGACTGAACTAAATAACTAAATTTGACTGACATAATATAATAATAATAAGTAATTACACTAAATAATACCAGAAAATCTGTTGCGCTAAGGCTCGTTTATCACGCAGGAACCATACGTTTTTTCGGGATAAAAAAATATCATACTTATGTCCTTTTCCGGGACTCATAGTATCTCCATACGAAATTTCAGCAAAATTGGCTCAGTGGTTTAGGCGTAAACAGGTGACAGACAGACAGACAGATAGACAGACAAGTAGAAAGACAGGCAGACAGACAGTGGTATGGACATGGTAAAAAAAATTAATATTGAATATCATATCTTATTAATCAACGCTCTACGCTACAGGAGGAGATACTTACATATTTTGTTAATACCTTGTATACGACAGGGTGTATCAAAAGTAAGTGATAATACTTTAGAGTGTGTATGGGTCTCATGTATAGAGTTCGCTGTGAATTTATATGGTAGATACTTTATTTGGTAAATAGATATTTGGAGCTTTATCAGGAAGCCGTGAAACAGGTTCCAAATCTTTAAAAAAATATAATAATATGGCAAAAGGAAAACTATCACGGCTAAAAATCCATACTAATATTATAAATGCGAAAGTGTGTCTGTCTGTCTGTTACCACTTCACGCCCAAACCGCTGAACCGATTTGGTATGGATATATTTTGAGTCCCGGGAAAGGACATAGGATACTTTTTATCCCGAAAAAATGTACGGTTCCCGCGCGATAAACGAATTTTGGCGCAACGGAGTTGCGGGTCTTCTAGTTCTTCATAATTTATTGAGTAACTCGATAACACCCGCAACTCCGTTGCGCCAAAATTTGTTTATCGCGAATGAACCGTGTATTGTTCGGGGATAAAAAGTATTTTGTCCTTTCCCGGGACTCAAAGCATCTATAGATATACCAATATTCAGCAAAATCAGTTCAATGGTTTGGGCTTGAAGAAGCAACAGATAGTCAGACACACTTTCGCTTTTATAATATTACTAGCTGTCCCGGCAAACGTTGCTTTGCCATAAAATAATATGGGAGTATTTCGCCCATATTATTTTATTGAAGTGACTAAATAAACTGTATGTCGCCATGGCAACGTCGATCGCTATCCCGTCGTACAAACAATGGTCGCCGTCAGTCTCAGGTTGTAATAATTTACTATTATTTATTCAACAAATGCAATATATAAAGTACCCAGTAGACAATTCTCAGACCTACTGAATATGCATATAAAATTTGGTAAAAATCAGCAAAGCCGTTTCGGAGGAGTTCGTGGACTAACATTGTGACACGAGAATTTTATATATTAGATAGTATAAGTGTATAGTATGGATACTCGTTTAACACAAAAAAATAGGAAGTATAAAGGAACTTTTCGCTCAAATTCTAAGTCAAATTCTGTTTTGAAATTTTCCATCCACAAATATTTGTTGACTAGGCTTAGTGTCGCAGCTGCTATGCAATATCCTCATTTATCGCACGTAACAATGTGTGCTTCTTTTGTCTTGCGCTTCCTAACCTTACGCGATGTCGTATACAAAAGTGATGGCAACCCCAGTTTGCGGCTATCGTGCAACTGGTAACCATGGATATTTATGTACAAAATGCATAAAACTTTAATTCTGTATCAAAATTATTAAAAAAATCGATGCTTCAATTTTGATGAAGTACTATGTCTGTTTACGGGCTGGCAACCCTAGGTTGCGGCCGACTTAGAGCTGGCAACCATTCATACCTTATTTTGTCTCGTCATTTTCTTTCAAATGATGTAAAATTTATTGAAAAAAAGATACATGCAAATTTATGCATTTATCTCATGAACATTGAACTTAATTAGAGGTACTTGCGGCTACTTTTAACAAGGCAACCCAACATTAATCCATTCTATACGTTCTAAAGATTATTTAAAAATATATTTGATCGAAAAAAACGATTCATGCAGGATTTTACGGTGGGATCCAAGATTATAAGGAATTAGGAAGTTTAGAATTTAGATGAACCTCGATTAAACGATATTATACAAGATAATAGATTTTTTTTAACCCGAAAACGCGTTATTTTTAGCGCGTATTGATTGAAGCCACTTGCTTCGTTGTCTTAGGTTATCGCAGCGTCAAAATTATGAATTATTTTATGATATTTTAACGTTGTTAGTGGCGGCCGAAAAGGAACATCTTCCGACCGAGAGAGATAGCATGCTCGGTCAGACCGAAGCCCACTGACGTCATTTCAGACGTTGTATATATCTTGCCGTTCTCCGAAACTTCGATAGCGCGATGCAGGATTGTTAGGCGAATTGTGGGTACCGCCACAATATTAAACGATACGGCTCCAACTCTACTATACGAAATATACACTAATAGTTTTTGTACTTACCGAGTATTGATACTTGTAAATACTTCATTTCAGCTACTTTCAAATCTATTCTTGTAGACCAAATCGATAACAAATAGGTATTTACTGCAATACCAAAGAGTAATTAACACAAAATAACCCTAAGAATGACTAATTAGCAATTAATATAATAGATTAACTCCTTAAGTTTGTCAGGGCCGGCCGAAGCCTTGACTAAATAAACTTTGACAACCCTCTGACCTTTGAGGGACGAATGAGGGTCTAGCCGCCAGATGACCCTACGTAAATATAGTGATTAAATAATTCATTATTCGGTGTGATGACTTAGATTGAGGACACTATAACACTTTACGACTTGCTTTCTGACTAAAATTTAAGTTATATTAACTTGCCAGGAAGGGAAATACTTAAGGAACATTTTTATAATGAGGAGTCACAATAGTAGAAAATCAATATTGAAAATTGTATATCTTGTGGGATGAGGGAACTATGTGGGAACTTCATAGAGTCAGTGTATCATCAGTGAATTTTATTCATAGGCAGACAGCGAACCTACATCTTTGAAGTCATGTCAAGTCAATGTTGATGTAGGCATGTGTACTGTCGGCTGGGCTTAGCCAGAGACCAGCCATTCTTAACATAACAATTAACATGACCGAATACATAGGACCGTTATCTGCTTAGGCATCAATTTCTCTGGTGGTACAAAACTACATGCTCCGCGATCGCACTTTACTCATATAGGTCTTAGTTCTGTCCAGTCTGTATAGCGACAATGCGTTTCTCGCGAGTCCACTCCGCCGTTTTAACGGTAGCTCACTGTGTCAAATAACCTCATAATAAAATCATATTCAAATTGGAAAAGCAATGACTGGCGTTTGATGATGATGCGATGTTTTTATAATGATCGGTTGCGTAACCGTTACGATCGATGTGGATGTTCACGTGCGTGAAGATCGGCTATCGAATGCACAACTAGATCTCGGCAGGCCTAAAAAATAACGGCTTGTTAGTTGATGAAATACCTCACCTAGCTTAGCCTGAGACCCCGCACGCACGATCGACGTAAACGTAGACGTATAGAGTACTTTTCTACAAAGGATGAATGCGTAGTCTTTAGACATTATGACCAGATTTCTACGTCATTTGCAAATAAACGTTTGAGTTTATGATTGCTCTATTTGTCAAGGCTTTAGACCGTATCTACCGTAACTAAAAGTTCTAGGTAAATCAACGACAGAACAGCGAATGCACTAACAAAGTTAACACAAGTTCGTCAAAAGAAATCAAAACTAATGAAGCGATCAATAATTTGATTGATTGATAAAACGAAGGAGTGTTTAGCGTAATGAAGCATGGATGATACATCGTGGAGCGGAACTCCAGCACGTGTGATTTACCGATCCTGTGCAGTTTACGGATAACAAGCATGTAATTTACCACGGAACATAATATAACTTAATCAGCACAGTAAAAACCACTACTTTTTTTAACAACCAAAAGTTTTATCATGATTCATGATTTATGAACGACCACTTATATTTTAAGCTTAGGTCACCACGATTATGACAAGGACGGTCACATCTGTATTGATATCAAAATGAGAGTGAAGAATAATATTGTATGACACAGCAGTCCAAATTAAGAGGTAAGAGAAGAATCCATCGCAGAGAGGGATTTTCACCCTAGAATATACAGTAGAAGAAAATGTGTTCGTTCCATTAAATCTTAGTATTTCTAATCTGTTGCATTTCTAGTGCGACCATGGTAAATCTTCTAGAGCTTCTCTAGCTTCAGCCAGTTTAGGCGCAATACAAAATAACCTGGATGTTAGTTACATTTATCACCTAAACTCCCGTTTGTTGACAGCATCGGCGAAGTGTGTCATAAATATCGGTCGTTCTTCCGCGGTGTCCACTCGGTCACGCGACTGGTGCTGGTTAGCGGTTGCAGGAAGAGTTTCCGCTACATTGCCTTTACGATACAAGATAAGTATGCAAATTGGTTTCCAGCAATAATTATTGGACGCTACTGAATTTATTCTTTGAGGATATCGGCTTTGGCAATTAGATCGATATTACCTTTCACTACCAACACTGAAGTGTCTATCATTGGCTGGCAGTGGGGTGAGCATGAGTGCAGACTGTAGGCTGTAGCTCATATACTGTCAACAGGAACTCATGCTAACTTCTCTGGTCCCGATTATTTCCTTACTAAATGAAAACCGCCACTCCGTAGCGCCAAAATGCCAAAATCGCGTAAATTTTTCATAAATAGTATTCCATATGTCCTTTCCCAGGACTCTTAGTATCTCCAATTGCAGCAAAAAAAATCAGCAAAATAGGTTCAGCGTTTGGCCGTAAAAAAGGTGACAGACAGACAGACAGACATACTTTTGCATTGATAATATTAGTATGAATAACTGCAGCTAAATAATAATTGTAAGAAGCGCAAATGTCAAGTGCGCGACATCACAGTTATTTGTAACTGTGTGCTGTGGTATTCTATTAATGTATGTACTTAGCCATCCGGCTAAAATCATATGGTGAACTATGAAGTTATATTATTGAATTTGCAAGTATTATTTAGGTGTGGAAGTTATTAAGGTTAATTAATTTTTATAAGGTACTGAACATAAAAATTTTAGTGCTCGGATTAGCTTCAGTATATCACATCCAAAATCACGATGCTTGTCGATATTTCTTTACTCTTATTACTATAAGAATAAAGTTCAAATTACAAGTGCAATTCTGGAAAGTACAATCGCGTATACGAAGAGAAGGGGGCATCAGACTTAACCATTTCTTGGGTATAAGTGCGCACGCACTTGCTAAATTTGCATTATGCCAAGTGACTGAGACAAAATAGTGTTGCACTTTTTGCCGAAAAAATGGAATTAATTGTGAGTGTTTTTGTTTTTATTTGTGTCGTTATATTTTTTTCATAATTTTATCAAAATTATTAACAACAATTAATAATAATTTATGGATTTTGATAGAATAGATGAGAGAATCTTTATTGAAGGAATGTGGTATACGGAAGATATAATTTTATGATTATTTATCGACTCGTTAATTTAGAGTTATAAATTATAATTATTTTCATTATGATGATAATAATAATAAATATTATTATTGTTTTTTTGGAAGTTGGAAATTGGTTACAATAAAAAAAATATAACAGCAGCCACAGCCGAACATAATAATATAACCTCCTCCTTTTTGGAAGTCGGTTAAAAAGGATAGCTCTCAGTTCTCACAATAGTCGTTTTGCTGAACATTTCAGTTTTGTGTATTTTTTGTAACTTAAAAATTTTGATTTTGGATTACTTCACAACTTAATTTGACCCTATATTTACGAAGACAGCCCGCGCGGGAACCGTACACTTTTCCGGGATAAAAAGTATCCTATGTCCTTTCGCGGGACTCAAGAGTATCTCCATACCAAATTTCAGCAAAATCGGTTCAGCGGTTTGGGCGTGAAGAAGTAACAGACAGACAGACAGACAGACAGACAGACAGACAGACAGACAGACAGACAGACAGACAGATAGACCAGACACACTTTCGCATTTATAATATTAGCAAGTAAGTAAGTATAAGTATGGATTATTATATTTTTTCTGGCAACAATTTGACGACGTTTCACACACGCACGAACTGCGAATCGGAACCGACACTCGACCGATCCGCCGGACATGTGGACACGGAACTCTTATATAATCCAAATTGCATATAAAATTTAAAACTGTTATCGTTTAATGTTAACATAACAATGTTAAATATTATGTTGAAAAAAGTTCAGAAGTGGCGCGGACGGCCGGTCAGTGGCCATGTTACCAAACTAAAATTGGTCGCTGTTTTAAAGCATTTGTGTATTATATTAAGTATTAATTATATAACTGCAAAATAAATAATAATAAATCGTCACCAGCAAGAAATCAATAAGAAAGAAAATGTTTCTGATTATTTATCTCGCTAGTCGCTACGCATTGCGTGTCGGCCGTTTTCACTCGCTCATTCCTTTTACTTTTATCTTAAATCTGTACATTACTAGAGATGAGCAAATCTATTCAGGAAATTGGCCGCGGCTAATTTTGTTCAAACTCTACCAATCCTCAATTATAGCACCGATTTATGTCCCTAAATGGCGGATAATACTTTTAAATAATAATTATCAAAGATTCGCAACTGGCACTCTGATTTGTGATTCTTACTCTTAAGTCTTAGGCGTCAGCACCTACTCGCTATCTATACTATTTCAGAGGACAGATCTGTATTATATTGTAGAGTTTAGATTTGATAGTTAAATTCATGATGACAATCGAAACGGCTTATAATTAACTGATCACCAGAAATAGTAACATTTCACAGACAAAAATAGCAAACGATCACCAAAATACAGACCACCATTTTAATGTAAAATGAGACAACATTTCGCTATCCTATTTATGTAAAATGACTCCAAATAAATCATTGTAAAACCAAAAATAGTGAATGATCACCAAAATTAGTAAATGATCACCAAAATTAGTAAATGATCACCAACATAATTATACTAGCATTTTAATGTAAAATGATCACCAAAGATTTAACATCTTGCTATCCTATCTATGCAAAATGACTCCAAATAAATCATAGTAAATCAAAAAAAATTATAACCAAAGTATTTTCATTTTGCTATCCCTTTAAAGAAAAATGAACCAAAACATATTACTAACCGAAAAATAATAAAAAATAAAAACCAAATTTGAACTACATTTTAATGAGAAACAAAAGAATTACATCTCGTTATTTGACTATCGTAAATAAATAATAATATACCTAATAGTGATAACGGGACTCAGTAAAGTAGGGTAGGTGTCCGTCTGTTAACTCTTCAGGTCCAAGCTGCTGAATATAACATAATATGGAGTTATTATACTTTTTTGTTAATATTATGCTTACATTTTTTTGTTAATCGTAGTGATTTATTCGAACAGAAATATCGCATTGGTTTGCTCGCTTTGGTGATCATTTACTATATTTGGTGATCATTCACTATATTTGGTGATCATTTACTATAATTGGTGATCATTTACTATTTTTGGTGATCATTTCCTATATTTGGCGTTCGATTACAATTTGAAGTGTAGCCGTGACTAAAATAGCTGGTAGTATTGCAATTTTAGACTTTCTTTTTTTGGTGGTAAATATCTTTTTTTGGTAAACAAGTTTAGGGTATCAGTGCATTTTTTGGTGGTCATTATATTTGTTCCCAATAGAAACCCAATAAGAAACCGAAAAAAGATTCGATTTACCACTTTTCGAGCTTGACACTAAGAAATAAGTGTATGTATTGTTCCATCCTTACTTTAAAAACCATTGTGATAAACACTAAGCATAACAACATAAGCACACCTGTCACAGCTCTCTTCACAATTACACACGGTGATGGCGCGAAATCCGAAATCAGATGATCTAACCGCCAGCGCAGCGGTATTACATATTGGTGTAATAACAAGTTATTAAATAACACGCCTCAGCCACTACACTCTAGAGAAAACTGCAACATAATGACGGTATTACCGTAGTGATGTGTATCGACCTACTGATCTTAATAGATTTACTGATTCGCGCCAACAAGAATGCGCATAGATTAAGAAGAAATATATTTGGACGCTGCACTAACCTCCATTATACAAGTACGCTGGACAGATGATACCCATCTGTTTTTTGTGCCTATTTGAAGCGGAATCAGCGCCCCCAAAATTGGGGGAAGAGAACTAAAGCTGACGTAACTTGCAAATGGCCGCTCAGTCGCTATTGGCTGTAGAAACCAAAGAGAATATATAATCGCTACGGTGGTAGAAACTAGTATTAGTTCCAAGTACTCCCACTACTGCTATCAGCGCCAATATAACGACTTAAACGTCATGTTTACGTCAGTTTTAGTTCTCTTTCCCCGATTTTGGGGGCGTTGATCTCGCTTCAAATTGGCACAAAAAACAGCTGTCATTTCAAAGGGTATCATAGGTCCAGCGTACTTGTATAATGGAGGTCAGTGGGACGCTGTTAAGCATTTGTGGTACACATCCAATCCCACAAAAAAATACGTTTTATAAATGCAGTAATATTTAATTTAGAACAAGACTGCATTCATAATTCAACAAAAAAAATGAGTTAGTGCACAATTTTTTAATAGTGACCAATTAATTTATGAATGTCAAAGAGTTTTTCGGCCCAATGTCACATGGGGTGTCCAGTGTCCAGTATCAAACGATGAGACTTTGTTGATTCACATCATTAATTGAGCAAAAATCTAATTTGTGCGTGAAGCAATAACGAAAGTTGAAAATAACGAAAGTAGAGTTACAAAATTATAGAGTCCGACATTTATAGATACGTTGATATGCAGCTCGCAATCATAATGCAATTATTATATCAGTATTGCACTTTCCCGTAATACTGCGTACGTGACGTCCTCGCTTCCTTGTTCGATGAAATATATTTATTTATACATCTAGAAACTTTCAGATACGCAAGTGACGAAATGATTTATATGCCAAGTTAATAAGACATTAATAAAGAAAGACTGGTCTTAAATAGAACCCTGTGGTACACCACATGATAGCATTATTTAGATAATTGAATAAAACAAACTTATAAGCCCTAATGTCGTATAAACTATTTATTATATAGCTGGGATTCTTGGGCACAAAATCAAAGTTCTCAAACACACAACTAACCTAACACCTAATTTAAACAACTAACCTAAACCTATAACATCTCTCCGAAAACTTACAAAAAAGCTTTTAGTTTGTAAATGAAAACTTGTTAATTGTTTAGATTATTTCACAAATTCACATTGGCGAGCGGCGATGAGCACGTAACAAAATTAACACAAACTCCAACTTTTCGTGTGACACTTTGAAGCCCGGAGTTCAGACACAACTTGATCAAAGTTTCCCAATAAACAAACATTATAATTTCGGTCTCGACTTTATCGGAGATTCCCATTTAATGTATCAACTTTAACGGGGAACTCCGCAAATATTTGTATCGTATTCCGATAATTAGGTATTTAAATATATACATCGTATTTTAATATTGCTGAAATATCTATGAATAAATTCTGACGAAGACCTGAGGGTTCAAGGCCAATGGAATGTTTTTACTTTAGATTCCGAGGCAATCTTTTGAACAGTAGAAATTCGTCTAAGAGAGAAAAAACCCAGGGTAAACAAGCCTGTTGTACATTGACATCTCATAAAAGCTCAGGTACTACTGATACCACTATAGCCAGTTCTTGTCAATATAACATTCACATAATATAATCCTTCTATCATATTTTTTTTCAGAAATGTATACCCCTATTAGTGGTGATCGCTTCAGCGGCCGCCCAGTACGATAGTTACGACGGCTACGAGAACTACCACAGGCCGATAGTGCACCAGTCGTTGGATGAACACAGACACCAGTCGCTGGACGAACATCACGGCAATGAAGAGTACGATCTTGATTACCATGTAAGTTGAACCCAACTAAAATTGTCCATTCAGTCCGGGCTAGCGCTAATTTGGTCTAGAAGTTTGGCAATTAAGCCTTCTCAATCTAGTAGATACAGTGGCATTGTACGAGTGACGTTGTAAAACATCTTACAAATGGCTCGTCTTTCATGAGTCAGTGATGATAGTACTTAAGAGTCCGTATACGAAATTTTGCCGATGAATACGAAATTGCAAAGGTTCGCTACAGAAATATTATTAGGTTTTTTCCCCTTATTAGACTTAAAAAAATATATATTAATAATTAGATTTAAAATATATTTAAGCGCGGAAAGCCGACTCGAATCTTGCGGCGAGTAATATAATGTGAGATTTAGGTAGTTTTGAATCGGGTTTTTTGGCACAACTTTTTTTTTTCTCTTTTCTCGAATTGAATAGAATTTTATCTATAGATTATTTCTGTCGTTTTCTTTTTATGAATTACAGCTCCAAGTTGCCGAAATTAACAGCAGTTCTTTGCCCATTTTCTCTAAAATTTTGCCGAGTTACATATTTTTTTACTCACCTATTTCATATTAACGTGGTAAAAAGTAATTCCAACATTTTATAGACGACTTTCTCAACAGTACATTGTATTTTTTTCATACCGTTAAGACGTCAATACAATCCATAAACAGGTGATATTCTAAACCTTTTACAGCAAAAATCACAAAACTGTCGCGGGTTTGAGTTGGATTATTTAAAAATACTTAAAAAAAACTAGCTCCAACATTAGATTATAATTGAAATGATCTTACATGTTGTGCATTAAAACTTATAGAAATACTGTATTTTAACTGTTAAATCACGTCTGTTAAATCAGCGTAATCGGCAATGTCGTATACGGACCCTTAAACGGATTATCTTTTTGCTAGGGTCAAAGAGCATTGAATGAACTCTGTAATTTCAATTACACAACTTTGTTTCCAAGAATTAATAAGGTCATTGATCAAAGAGGAGCAACTCATTCCAAATTTGTTTAAAGCCTTTCATTCCAAAATAGTTTAAAGACATCATCACTATTATAGGTTTAAAACTTATGTAATGATCATGGTACTTTCCAGGCACATCCTAAATACGCGTTTGACTACTCTGTCAAGGATCCCCACACTGGCGACAACAAGGACCACTGGGAGACGAGAGACGGTGACAAAGTTAAAGGTATGATTTGGGTGTACTGCAAGGACGTATTCTAGGATCTCTATCATTTTAGAGTTACACAAATGACCAAATTATGATTTTTTATAGAAATATCATAAATATTTTTAACAATAGGTTGGTGACTTCAAAAACAAATTACAATTAATACGTCTTAGCAAGAAGATGAGTTTTATGTATATGTAAGTACTTACGTCATTTTTTAAAATTCCAGGTTCATACACTCTCCTAGAAACAGACGGAACAAAACGCGTGGTCGAATACGAAGCGGATGATAAGAACGGATTCAATGCGGTGGTTCACAAGATCGGCATACCTAAGGAAGAACCTGAGGAGTACAAGGTCGTGCAACCCAAACCTGTGTATGAGAATTACCAACACGAGTACAACGGTGAAAACTATCAACAATTGGACGGAGGCTTCGTACCTATAGTCGGCGGATATGAACATTAGATAAATATGCATTTTAGGTTAGGAGTAGGTTAGGTCTTATTACCAAATCTTGGAACTCGCTCTGTGTTATAGCTATAATACTTGGATTTGTTTTTGATGGTAGAACATACATTGACCACATTACTAATAAAATTACTTTTATATATAGATAAGCTGTTTATTCTAGCTGTCTCGCAAAGGGGTTTTTCCAATGTGTCAGACAACATTGAATACCTATTGTATAAATATTATTTTTAGTAATGGCCAATGGGTGAATGTTTGTTAATTAAATTGATAGGTCTGATGTTGTTAGTGTATGATATAATATTGGACAACGAAAATTATACACTTCAGATTAACTTAGTCTTTGCCTTATACCAGTTATACCATAAATATTATCTAGCTTAAAATTTTTCATTTAAGACTCTTATAAGACTGTTATTTCTTATCTTACTTTTGTTTATTATGATTTACATTTCTAACAATTGGTTTACTTATATTTGATTGTAAGTGTAAGGAAGTTGTATATTATTTATTACTTTCGAACTCAAAACAAACACTGTTTAGTTGTTAATTGTTGTACAAAATTATTTTTCATTAAATTTGACTATTTATCAGAAAGTTTTATTTACAAATAATTACAAAATAATTTAAGGCCAATATTCACTCATTTCTTTGTTGCTCTAGTTACTAGTACAAACATTTCTAAGCTAGCGCATTACATAAACTCCTAGATACTATGCTATAGTGAGGCTATCACTTTGTGGGAAATTGCTTGGCCGAATACCGATACCGATAGGCCGAAGCCCACGTGATTGATTTCAGCGTCGTGTGTATACCGACGTACTTAGAAAACTTCGAAAGCGCGATGGCTCTAATTGTACCGCCAGAATTTTTTTATTAGAAAAAATGTCACGCGTAATAGCTATACATATTATTTTATTACATACCTCTGTGCCAGTGCCAGTTTAAGGCGGTCGTTCTCGTAACGCAGCTGCTCGGCGCTGTCCGGCGGGGCGTCCGGTGGCCCGGCCGGCGGCGGAGGCCCGCGTGGCGCCCGACCCACTGTCGCATACCCACCACCCTATACATAAATATAGATATAAATAATAATGGTAGGACCGTCAATACGTCAAAAAGTAGCAAGCGACAAGAAATTCAATGTCATTCGTAAGCGCACGCAAGTATGTGCGGACGCATGTACGCAAATCCAAGAGCACACGAGCGCAAATGCGAGCACGTATTTGCAAATGCACTCGCAAATAAAAACATTTTTACGCATACATGCATACTTATATTACGATACGATATACTTATATACGATTTCATGCATACTTGAAGTACGCAGTGTGTATAAACAAAACAAATGTAAGCAAGGAAATCTGCCGTCTCAAAAGTCTAATGCGTATGTTGTTATGAAATTAATACTGAATCAATTACCTGTAGTGTAGACGAGACAGAGTGAGCTCTCTGATGGATCATCATCTCGTCGTTTTCCGCTTTGGGCTAAAACAAAAATAATATTACAATTAATATCCCATAACGCATTGGTGTTAAACTATTACTTAACAACTTTTGAAAGTCGTATGTAAATAACATGGATCATCCAAATTACTTCTATCTGCACCAATTGATAGCTTTAAACTGATTTACAAAGAATAAGAACGAGCGCCAGAGTTACTAGACACCGCGGTTCTGAATCAGCACTGTATCAATATGTCCAGCATCCAGTATCAATATCAGCATTAAGCAAGTGGGGAGTGTACCTGTGCGGGCGAGAGTGCGGGCGCGTCGTCGGCGGCGGGCGCGCGCGCGGCGAGCAGCGGGCTGGCGGTGGCGGACGCGACGGGCGTGGCGGCGCCGGAGCCGTTGCTCTTCGCCGCGCCGCACGCCTGCGCCTGGATCGCCTCCTTCACCTCTTGAAATTTCTCTATGAACTGTAAAACATACGGCATTGTTAGAATCTGAATGTGGTAATCGGTTTTTAAAGTGAATTTGACATTTCACCAACTGCAGCTCCCTAACTTTATTTGGGCATTAAGGGTGTTTATAACTTAAGACCTTTCAAAAGCTTGTGCCTCACCTAAGTTCTTAGAAAGAGGAAAGTATTGATGAAAACTTGTGTCTTATGAGATGACTTCATAAGGCCGCGACCGAAGCGGCACGCAACGTTAGGGGGCGAATGGTGGAATCAGGCATAACATACGTCTACTCAATAATGTGGCCAGTCGAGGCGTTATATCTATTGATTATAGCAAAAACCAAGCATGAACGAAATAATATTTTCGGTCAGTAAAAGCCACATAAAACCTAACTACCCTACAACGACGCTAAACCAATAAGTCAGGCGTGTGAGTTTAGATTTTAAAAGCCCGTATACTTTATTGGGTCGTAATTTGGCGTTTTACGGGTCTGACTATACGACGCGAGGGTCGTATACTGTCGAATTAGTTTAAAAAGCTGCTAGTTTCCAGAAAAACAATTCATCGCGACAGTGTCAAGCTGCTGCTTGCTTGCAAGCTGGTGAATATTTTTTTCAGAGCGCGTCCGCACAGTTTCATGCACAAACCAATGTAAGTTTTCCATCAAAATCAAGCCATTTTTCCGAACTACAAATAATCGGAGTCATCCGAAAGACCCAACGCTGAAGACACACTTTATAGATTAAACTTTCAGCCCAACAAGCTTGATGAACTTTAATGAACTCTTGTTAGACTTCTGATTCTTATCCGTGAGAATCTGTTTATCGGGTTTATTAACATTAGTTTCCGAATGGCCTCGGACGCGAAGCCCAGGCCGTAGACGGTGTTGGCGCGCGCACGTCGCTCCACTGCCCGAACTGTTAGCATGTTTAGCGACAGTCGACTGTACCTTGCCCAGCTCGGCCTCGGACGCGAAACCCAGGCCGTAGACGGTGTTGGCGCGCACGTCGCTCCACTGCCCGAACTTCTGCGACGTCTTCGTGAACGTCATGTTCGCCGTGAT
Source organism: Lysandra bellargus (assembly GCA_905333045.1). Taxonomy (NCBI): domain Eukaryota; kingdom Metazoa; phylum Arthropoda; class Insecta; order Lepidoptera; family Lycaenidae; genus Lysandra; species Lysandra bellargus. The sequence continues at coordinate 11,927,981 of HG995327.1, read as the reverse complement.
TGTGCTGTTGATCACCGCCTGGAACCACCAAAGAGGTGTTAGTGACATAGCAATAGCTTAAAACTACGTTGCTCGTCTATAGTCTATACTCTATTCTGTAAAATCTGAAATAAATTGCGTTGCGATGGATGTGTTGCTATAGGTCAGGTATCTAAACAACACAGCAACACAGCTTAGCTTTGCTCTGGTAATAACGTCCACTCCCGTATAGGCAACAAACTGTATCAACTACGAATAACTATAGGCGATTACGACGCATCAAAATATCAGGCTATTTTGAGTAACTTTATAGCTAGCATCGAAGAACATGTTTTGAATTAGAAATTAGAGTCTTGGTTCATGTGATATGCCCTTCCACGATTACCTACGTCGGTTAGTCCTAGCAATTTTTCCACAACATAGTTGCCCGTAAACTTTCTATTAAACCCTTTTAAACTATACAAGCAAATTTTTGTACGTAATTAAGAATTAAAATTCCCCATCTCAAAAACTACTGAACCGATTTTGATGAAACTTGCAGTATTCCCTAAGGTGAACAATATCTAGTACAATAAAAAAAGAATCACTAAAATCGGACGCGTGGTTCCAGAGATATGCGTGCACAAACATAAAAACATACATACATACAATACATACATACATACACTTTTGAAATTTGGCACATTTGTTCAGAAGCTGTCATAGATTAATATATATTCAAAAACTGGGCAGTTCTGGAAATATTACATACATACGCGTCGAATGGATAACCTCCTTTTTTTGAAGTCGGTTAAAAATATACTTTTTATTAGTGAAGGAGAAAATGTAGGTACACGAGCGGAAAATATCCAACACGACATCTCAGATTCCTACATAGCTTTGGACATAAATATTTAGGCTTTATTTCTGTACATACGGGAAGAATAATTCTGGGACATTCGGCGCAATTTACATAACATTACATGAGGTCACGAGGTGCAGAAAATTCAATCGTGTCACTCGATAAATACGAAAAATTCTCGCAGCATTTTCCGTTCCCCGCGCTGTATTGCTTTCGAGCGCCTGATATTTTTAAATAGACAAGTTTTCTTATGCTTCTTATTTATTACTAAACCTTCTGCGCGGCTCCGGAAATTAGTCAGTACATTTTTCCGTAAAAAGTTGTATTACGCCCCCACGGCCCCGTGGTCAATGGTCATCTTTTTAACCGACTTCAAAAAAGGAGGTTATCAATTCGACGCGTATGTATGTAATATTTCCAGAACTGCCCAGTTTTTGTATATGTTAATCTATAACAGCTTCTGAACAAATGTGCCAAATTTTAAAAGTGTATGCATGTATGTATGTATGATGTTTTTATGTTTGTGCACGCATACATAGACTGCACTAAAAATATCGGGAATGGAATACGTCCACTATTCCTGTTATATTAAAATATTTTTAATTGAAAACTCCTTGGTTTTAAAAATCGAATACCATTTATTTATTTAAAAAAAGATTCTCGGTCTTGTCACAAGGTCTTGTCAAACTTGTTTAGTCGTTGAGTAAATAGAATTGACTCGAGAAAATTCTAGAGCGATGATTTATTATGACTTTCGAAGTGGTTTAACACAAAAACAGTGTGTTGATCGGATGATTTCTGCATTTGGTGATGAAGCCCCATCCAAAACCACAATTTATCGCTGGTTTGCTGAATTTCAACGTGGACGTGTAAGGCTCAGTGATGATCCCCGTCAAGGTCGTCCAAAAACTGCAGTCACCCAAGATAACGTTGATACTGTGCGTAAGCTGGTTGAGGAAGATCGACATGTGACATACCGCGAAATTCAGGCAACTTTAGACATTAGCATGAGTCAAATACAAATAATATTGCATGAACAATTAGGTTTAAAAAAGTTGTTTTCCCGATGGATACCGCATTTGCTCTGTGAAGAGCAAAAATCGGCTCGCGTTACTTGGTGCGACAGAACTCTCGATAGATTCCACGCAGGATCCTCAAATACTGTAACAACATCGTATCAGGTGACGAATCCTGGATATACGCGTACGAACCCGAAACTAAAAACCAGTCACGAGTTTGGGTGTTCGAAAATGAGTTAAAGCCAACAAAAATTGTTCGTTCACGGAGTGTTGCAAAAAAAATGGTGGCCACGTTTGTCTCCAAAACCGGCCATATTGCGACTATTCCTCTTGAGGGACAAAGAACGGTTAATGTAGAATTGTATGCTAGCATTTGTTTGCCACAGGTCGTATATCTGAACTCCGTAATGAGAACTGCAACCGCCGCATCATCCTATATCACGACAATGCGAGTTCTCACACCGCGCACAGAACAAAGGGTTTTTAGAGCAAGAAAACATAGAATTATTAGACCATCCGCCGTACAGCACCGACTGTATACCCTAATGATTTCTATACTTTCCCTAAAATAAAGAATAAATTGCGTGGTCAGAGATTTTCATCACCTGAAGAAGCTGTGGACGCCTACAAAACGGCCATTTTGGAGACCCCAACTTCCGAATGGAATGGTTGCTTCAATGATTGGTTCCATCGTATGGAAAAATGTGTCAAATTTCGCGGAGAATACTTCGAAAAGCAATAAACACATTTTTAAATAGTACTGTTGTGTCACCTCCTTGATTCCCGAAATTTTCAGTGCCGCCCTCGTATCTCCGGAACCACAAGTCCGATTTTAGTGATTATTTTTTTATTGTACTAGGTATTGTTCAACTTAGGGAATACTGCAAGTTTCATCAAAATCGGTTCAGTAGTTTTTGAGAAAGGGAATTTTGATTCTTAATTAAGTACAAAAATTTGAAGTCGGTTTTATCTTTTTAAAATACTATTATTATCTGTGACAAATTACAAAAAGATCGGTCCAGTAAATCGTGAGAATATAAGCCCGTTCAAACAAAGAAACTTTTCAGCCTTATGTAAGTATATAAAATCGTTTTTAATATTAGTAAGTATAAATAGGGAGGCATAAGTTTTAAGATTGCTGCAGTATCTTATAGCTCTATTCTAGGAGGCTAAAATTATTTAGATGCTAGGATAAGTAGAGATAATAATACCAGCACTGGGTAGTAGACACCGAGTACAAAACAATCAAGTAAGATAATCGAGAGGACTGGACAAAAAACCTTTACTTATTTAAATAATCGACCAAGTGCGAGTCGGACTCGCGCACGAAGGGTTCCGTACCGTTATAGAGCAAAAATAGGCCAAAATTTGTGTTTTTTGTATGGGACCCCTTATTTTTTTATTTTATTTTATTATTATTATTAAATATTAAAGTGCACATATAATAAACTACCTTGTGAAAAATTCAAGTTCCTACCTGTTACCATTATTGATATAGAACAAAAATGCCGAAAAAATCACGTTTGTTGTATGGGAGCCCCCCTTAAATATTTAATTTATTTTGTTTTTAGTATTTGTTGTTATAGCGGCAACAGAAATACATACCCTGTGAAAATTTCAACTCTCTAGCTATTACCGTTGAGTTACAGCCTGGCGACAGACGGACAGACGGACAGACGGACAGACATCGAAGTCTCAGTAATAGGGTCCCGTTTTTACCCTTTGGGTACGGAACCCTAAAAACAAAAGAAACGAAAAATATTCAATTTGTCTGCAACGTTTTTTCCAAGAACACCTTTCCATATCCATAAAACGCCAAGCATGGATTTGAGGCTTTGTCGGGAGAAGAGAATTCGTTGTCATTTTGATCTGAATCCAAACAAATTCTAGGGTCGGTACCGTATAATGCTACCAATTCAAATGTTATTAACCTTCCAATATCTTCGAACGTTCTTATTCTAATTGGTCAAGTTTTTTTTTATTTTATCATAATGCTTAAAATTAATTGAACACACTAATCTCTCCGTCAAATTACTTTAAAACAGATTTTTAAGTAATTTGACAGATGTAGGGTAGGGTAGACCACGGGGAATAACATAGGCAACTTATTTGCGGGAAAATGTACGGTTATCGCGGAACTCCTTATACATACACGGGTGAAACCCCGCGGAACGTCTACAGAATAACATACAGAAGGATAATATTATATGTTAGGTACGTAAAGGACGTGTGGTTCGAGGGAATGAAACAATGTTTAATATTTCATCTCTTTTGACGTAAATGGGCGCAATCAGCTATTTATATTTCGTTTTATGTTTTAGATGCGCAGGCGTTACAATATGTTCTTTATTCTGCAAAAAACGCCAAAGTGTGTCTGTCTGTCTTTCTGTGTGTTCGTCTGTCTCTCTGTCTATTGATTCTTATTACCGCATGAACCAAGTCACGGGCAACGTCTATCATCATTATCTAGTGTTGTAGAGTTTCGGGGGCCAGCTGGTTTTTATTCTGAACTAACTATGTCAAAAACAACTTCTCGAGGAAAGCCTGCCTTAAGCCACGTTCACACGGCATTGTCCTGTATGTTTTTTTGTATTCGTTTGGCGATGGCTTGTAGGGGATTTGTTGGTACACGATTTGTTGTAGTATAATCGACGTGTGAATGGTTCTATATACATTGTATGCGCCATTATTTATTCGTTAAGACGTATACGTGCAGGAAACGTGCAGGATTGTGCCGTGTGAACATGGTCTTAGAGGCATTTTTAAAATATATCTGCATAATATATTTTAAGTACGAAAAGAATGCGTCTCGTGCTGAGTCCTCTCCCAAAGTCGACACACAGATAACACAGAACACCTGACTACAAAACCCATTACAGTTTAGAACAATTACCCAATTAGCACACAAAGGGCTATAATGAGAAACGAGGAGCTAAATAATTGTTATTTGAATTTCGCTAACGATAAAACTCGCCAACTTTTATTCCACGAAAGAAAATTACGAAATTTAAATCGAATTATGTAGGCGCAGGCTTAACGACGAAATCTTTATCGCTTCGAGACATTTTCTTTTCATAAACTTTTACTGTGCTCGTTTACATTGACACAGCAAAGCTGGCGCCAGCGCCACTGGCTCGCTTACAATCGAGCAATCAAGTCAATGTAAAATTGTCAATTCAAGGGACAGTGGAGTGGTCTCTAGGTCAAAAATTGCTAAAATTAGATGCAAAAATACTCCGTATGTCTTTGTTTTTACTTCACGCTTAATCTTAAACAAGTGTAATTTTGCATGGGAATAAAAATACGATTCCAGTGCGATAAAAAAATCTGTGCAAAAGAAGTGGCTCTAATTCTCATTCTATGTTCAGTATTTACGGAATATAAACACTGGATACCATACGCAGTGATGCTCATTGCTGGCACCCTCTACTGTGTCAATGTAAGCCAACACATGATCTGGACTTTTTTGCTGACCATGCAACTAAGTTGGAATATTGAAAGTGGTACACCGAATCTGTCGGCGACTACACGTCTATGTAGAATATCTCTGTCAGACGCTCCGGACAGTTCAAGGGTGTTCCATACGCGCGCGGAATAAACTTTACATATTTGGTTATCCTTCAAGCCCCATAAGAGCACCGGTGATCGCGACAACAATAGAATACAATAGCATTTCCAAGAATCCCCGATTATAAACTGGGAAAGAGATCGGTTTACAATAAATACAAAATTACCTGGTTTTATTTAAAACTATTGACGACAAGTGAAAAAAAATGGAGTTCATTTTATGAGGCCTCTACGTTGACCTTTGATGAAACAATACGAGCGTTGACGAGCATGTAGAGAGGAGGCATATAACATATTCATCATAAAAATTCTTTATGTAGTAATCACGGTTATTCATTATTCTATCTATTGTAAATAGCAATCCGCGAACGTAAACTCTAAGGGCCTGATTTGATTTCTGAGGGTACTGTCTCTCCGCCAGATTCTGCCTGTGCCCTCGGATGAGCACGTCCATACAAAACATATCGAGTATCCTCTATGGGTCGTATCACGGGGAGTGCTCTAAGGAATTGTTCGGAATCATACCTCCTGCAAATTTTCACCATCGTTCCACGCGAAAAATATGCCATCCTCATAATCTTGATGAGTGGCAGTCTTCCACCGTGCGTTTTTCTCGTAACTTTCTGCCGCGCACTGAAAAACTCTGGAAGGAACTGTCACCAGCAGTATTTCCGGACCTATACGACCTGCAAACTTTCAAGAAGAGAGCGTATTCCCTCTTAAAAGGCCGGCCGGCCGACCTGCAGCTCTTCTAATGTTGAATGTGACCCGTTTGCTCGTTTGCCCAGGGCCCCGCTACCATATGTGCAATGTGTGCAATGCACACGGGCGCCATCCTCTAGGGGCGCCAAATCGCCATTTTTTGGGGCGCCAAAACCAAGGACCCAAGAAATTTGCCTAAAGGGGTGCCAAAATCCTTTTTTTGCACACAGGCGCCAGTAGCCCTTACGGGGGCCCTGCGTTTGCCCCCTTACTTTATAAAAATAAATATAAAAAAAACGAGTGCTTGGCCGAGAGCACTTTCTCGCAACTCTTCTCGGTAGGTGTCATGGCATAAGGTGCTCACCTTGGTCCCCTCGACGCTGATGATGCGGTAGAGGTTGCGCGAGGAGTCGTAGAAGAAGGAGACAGAGACGGCGGCCGAGCTCGCCGACATCCACGACCGCTTCGTCTTCGGGTCTATGTGGAACACGTGCGCCTTGCACGTGAAGATCGGTTGTTCCCTGCGGGAGAGAGAGGGAGAGAGAGATTAGAGAAGAGGGTAATATATTAAAAGCAACACATTATAAGAATTTCTGAGTGCCTAGCCAAGTGGCAAGCGATTATCGTAAACGCCAACAAAATGTATGGGATTTGACATTAATATTCGTTAGCAAAGCTATGACTTAATCAGGCGGCGGTCTCTTTCTGCGAAATTGTTATGTCGCAGAAAGAGGCCTCGGAGCGGGACAGAGAGGACGATCCCACCTCTCTGCCGCTCCGCCGGCATAGGACGGGAGTGCGGAGGCGACGCTATGCGAACCTCCTAACTCTCGTCTAACGGGGCTCCGGGAGAGGATGGGAACCTCCCCGGCTTAGCCAGTCCCGGCGCCGAGGGGAACGCTTAAGTTTGCCTAAGCGTTCCTTTACTTTGGTGGAAGTCCGGTCCGAGGTAGACCGGCCAGTCGTGGAGGGAGTCCTGTGTTTGTTACATCCGGGATATCCCTCCTCTATACGGCTGAAGGCGAACCGCAGGTGGTTTTAGTGAGTAGGAGTCTCACATACCCCCGGGGTGCTTCAGCTAACTGAGGCACGTACCCAACCCGGGAGACCCATGATGGGTTTCCCCTGTGCATCAAAAAAAAAAGCTATGACTTAATGTTAAATCGCATACATTTAGTTGGCGTTTACGATAATCGCTTGCCACTTGTCTAGTAGGGCTGATCAGAAAAAATCTGACGCCCGCCGGACCAACACACCGCAGTCCGCACACCTATCAGAAACCTCCCTGCGAGTTCGAGTTTAGTACAAAATGTAGAAAGAGTGCAATCCGAATATCTGATCAGAAAAATTTCATCGGATGTCAGACACGTCAGAATTCTGATAGTATGCAGGGTTCCAGCGGGCGTCCGAATTTTTCTGATCAGAAATTCTTATAATGTCTGGAGTAAATGAGGGTTGGTGTTCCTCGTGAGAGAGTAGAGAATGATAAACATAAGGGTTGGTTATTCAGTGAGTAAGGTAAAGAGCCTCACATCAGCTCTCAGTTGTTTGATGTGGGAAAGATTAATAGTAAATGGTAAAGACATGTGAGGGCCGATGCCAATCATGTCACATGTAATAAAGGTATGTCTTTAACTCTCATGTAAATTTTGTAATATGCAAATTGCAAAGCTCAGACAAGCAGACCTAGTATAGTTATAAACTGTGAAAATATTTTATAACTATGGAGAATCAAGTAAAAGTGGACAAGTTAAAAATATTTTTTGTGAATACTTTTCAGTATAGAAGTTATGGAGTGGAGGATTTATGATATAACATTCTACTTACATCTTCCAGACAGACAATAAACTTTACAACCTCCAAACTTTACAGACACTCAACTATTTACTAGTTTCTAGTAAAATTTAATTGTTCAATTTATATTCAGTTCCTTTGCTTATGTTTACTTCAACAAAACTAATTACAAATTCTGAGAGACTCAATAAAGAGTTAAGTTTGTAGTAAATATTTCATTTTCATTTCATTTCATGAGCTTTAACAATAGGCCACTGAAATTTCAAGAATTGTATTAAAAGCAAGCATTGTTCACTATCAAATACCATTGCTGCAGAAACTCAATAATCTTCATCTCAGAGCCATGCATTTGCCAATTTAATATAGACTTTGTAGCTCTTCACTAAAGTTTCTATTCCGTTGCAGGTGCAGAACCAATAGAACAAGTGGGCTGATAAGATATGTCAATATAAACTATCAACAAAACTCGAATTGGATAAATCGGAACATATTGCATGGATGTGCTCCAAATTGTTATCAGCGAGACACATAGGTCTAGACTGATTTTATAATTGATTTTTGTTGTTGTGTTGGAATTGTATTATGGAAAAGATATTGTTTTCATTGGTTTATTTGATGAATGTTATACGAGACTCATCATATCTCTAAATAAGAGTTCATGAACATGATGTACTTAGTTAAAGGATTTGGTGTACATTTCTATTAGTATCTTCAAATTAATTTCAAAGGTGTTGGTGCTTCAAGATGGACAAGGCTGTTTGTTACAAAGTTCTTCAACCTTTCAATACTTATTATTATCTACTTTTGTCATGAGAACCCTACATTAATTTACATACATTTTAACAGAAATATTAACTACCACATTATTAATATTTTTTTATTGTGGGATAATCAGCTACTACACATTTGTTGTAACAAAAATTGTTGGTTATATACAATTTTCAGTAAAAACAAAACTTTGAGGCAAAGTGTGAGCCCCTGAACGGGTAATTAGCGTGTGTAATGTGCCCCTGACACACATCAACAGCCAACAGGGGCCCAGTGAAGTAGAAAATTCCAGTATAAATAGAACCGGCCCAACATCCCTCCGCACGCTCGGGCCTAAATTAAGTGCAATCAATGTGTAATGCAATCGAACGGGTCCTGCAGGCGTTGCGAAATTGTTACGAAAAATTCTTACTTCATATCGGCATACCAGCGCAGAGCTTGCTTGTATATTTATAAAACTTATATTAGGATGCTCGCTCCCCCAACGTAAACCCGAAAATATCGCTCCGCATTGGTACAGTGCATCCCCTCCCTAAAGATGAGGGAAAATGAATTTTCTCCGAAGAGATAGCGTATGCGGTGAAAGTATAGCGTTTAGGACAAAAAGATTTTTAACGGAACTCACCCCATGGTTTCTTTTCCAGCTGTCATTTAAGCACGATAATTTGGAAAATACTTTTACTTCATAATTTTCTAATTTTTCCCCACAAGTAACTACACAACTGTCATCAGAATCAGAAATTCGGGACACAGATAATACCAAATGGCAAATGCCAATCGCAGTTTGCCAAAGTGCTGCCATATAAAAAATAAAGAAGCTTCAGGATAGAATATTAGATCATAGAACAAGAAATTAATTTGAGTAAAAGATAGATAGAAACAGTAAAAGAGTGGATTTTTATTTTACAAATTATACTAGAGAAAACAATTAATATAAAATAATTCAAGAGTACAAAAATAGACTTGATTAAAATATTTTGTGACACAGAGACATCTGTTGACAATTAATGATAAAATGTTTCGGGTCATTTCTTTAACAATAGTGCATAGGTACTTCTTTAGATGGCGCTGATAACATATTGCTGTCAAATGCCATCTACTGTTGAATAGACCTACATCTTTTAGTCAAAAACTTTGTCACTAGATGGCTTTTGGAAAGAAAATTTCTCAACATATTATTGTAATTAAAAAAAACATATTAAATTAACTAAGTTAAAATAGCATATTCCAGACTGTGTAGTGTGTACCCAATGTGTACCCATAAGCAAATAAGAACCGGTGGTAGGCATCATTATAGCGATTTATACATTATAGATATATTGCGACGTTCGTATTCCGACGTTCAAAAAGTGTATTCATATAACACCATGGGCGTAGTCAGCCTTGGTGTTATGAATTAGGCGTTTTAATAAAATGTAATACATATTATTTGAAGTCTACGGTAATACGGCTCGCTTTCAAAAGATTCAAAAGATTTTCATGCCCAGGGTGGGGCAAGCCGCAAGCGCCCCAGCTTGCCCCAGTGTGGCTACGCCCATGTATAATACCTATTTATAAATAATAAAAAGATATTTTATTCTGACGTTAGTAGATAAGTTTTGCGATAGTAATTAAATTATATTAAACAACATATAAAAATGAGTTACCAATTGCCACTCACGATTTATACTTACATACAAAATTCACAGCTATATTATATCAATAATATTATACTTATCAACTAATCACCATTCACTTTTACTTTATTAGATATCATAGTCATGTATTAGATACAGCTGTAAATAGACATGTCAATGATAAACTAACATTAATAAATTATGTATTAGCTGACATTGAGGCGTCGGGCTTATCTCGGAACCGTGCTAATGCACGCGCAAAACATTTCTTTAGGCAGAAGCACAGAATAATAATATATTAGTAGTAGGTAAGTACCAAATACCAAGCAGAAGTCAGAACTCTATATTATGATGGGAGCTAGCCTAGGTTTAGTTAAAATTAAGGCCCTATTATACGTAAAGGAATGGATGAATTTCATTCTACCATATTGATAAATTAAGGTAGAATGAAAGATTCAATAGGTATTATCTAACCTGCAGTGCCGTAAATAGCCTTTTTGCGCCCTGTGCGAGCTTCTATAACTGCGCCCATGTATTTTTTTTAATATTATAGGTACCCAGAGCAATGCTTCCAGGCCCACAGGCCTCCCGTCTGGCTATTCTTGCGTCCCCCCAGAATTTGCGCCCTGTGCCTGGGCACCGCGCCAGTGGCACCGCCCTATTTACGGCACTGCTAACCTGTAACTTCATTCTGGCAATAAAATAATTTTTGAATTATTATGGACCGGATTTTTATACTTTCGTTTTCAGACTAATTTCTTAAATACTTACTTAATTTTATTTTATTTCAATCTCTACAGGAAAGAAATTTTAGACACGAGTTAACGTAGTATTTTTTTTTGTAAGTGGGACACACTATGTGACATGCGCACAGTGCAATATACAGGGTGTAACAGAACCAAGTGATAATACTTTAGGGTGTGTACGTATTCCTCGTAGAGAGTTCACTTTGAAAGTAGCAGCGCTGAAAGACCAAATTTTTTTTCACTTTTGTATAGGGAATCTCATGACTGACGTGGGAGGACCATGCTTCGGCACGAATGGGCCGGCTCGACCGGAGAAATACCACGTCCTCACAGAAAACCGGCTTGCGCTGTTTCGACGAGTGAGTGAGTTTACCGGAGGCCCAATCCCCTACCCTTTTCCCTTCCCTACCCTTCTCTATTTCCTTCCCTACCCTCCCCTATTACCCCTTAAAAGGCCGGCAACGCACCTGCAGCTCTTCTGATGCTGCGAGTGTCCATGGGCGACGGAAGTTGCTTTCCATCAGGTGACCCGTTTGCTCGTTTGCCCCCTTATTGCAAAAAAAAATATGACGCTGGGGCGCTTGCCCATACAAAAGTGAAAAAAATGGTCTTTCAGCGCTGCTACTTTTACATTGAACTCACTACATGTAGTTCACATTGACGCCCTAATTAAGTATTCGTTTTGTTACACCCAGTATACTTACATAATATGTGCAGCATATAATATGGTAATTAATGTCTCGTAGTTAGTCCGCCAATATGTCAGTCCCACTCACAGAAGACAGACAGACAGACGACCTTATCAAATATATCCCACGCCTGTCATGTTTAGAGAAAAGCCTTAGAATTGATAAATGATAGCTAAAATATTATATCCCATGATGGAATATAAGCAATTAAGACCGTGTAGAGGAACATGTTCGTCAGTATCTTTAACTTCCCGAATCCCGATCATGAAGACAATCATGGGTATCCATCGTTCCCCAACGTAAAAAGATTTAAGGGTTCCTATCGAAACTCAGCAATGCATTTTAACAATACTACAATTTTGATACATAAAAGTAAATACATAACTGCAAATTGCAATGTTTTCTTTCGCACTAGCGTAGACAGTAAACAAAAGTTCACTTCGACGTTTCAGTCAATATACCTATAAAATAAATGACGTGTTCAACATTTTTGATTGATTTTTGTCTGATTTAGCTCGCAAGCTTTCCCCAGAGTCAGCGTTTTACAATCCGAATCAATCAGTCTGTGGTAAAAATGTGGCTAAGGGGGTCACGGCGTTTCGTTAGATCCTGGTTTGGGAAACCCGACTGGTTGACGCTGTTATAATATAGCGAATTATTGACTCACTCGTGTAAAGTCGTGTAGTCAACAAACATTATAAAAATGTTGCAGTAGTTTATGCTGTGTGATATTATGTTATGGTGTGATAGACATGTAGATATAAATAAAGCAATGTAGATTGAGAGCTTAAAATATAGTATTATGTATTTTGCTTAATAAAGCAGAATACATAATACTATTTATTTTAGACTATATTACATTTCGTTCGGATATCTATACATATTAAAAAACAAAGTCGCTTTTTTTCCCTCATGTCCCTTTGTCCCCTTTAATCTTTAAAACTGCGCAACGGATTTTGATGATTCTTTCAGTGTAAGATATAAGATAGCCCATTTATCGAGAAAGGCTATAGGTTATATTTTATCACGCTAAGACTAATAGGAGCGAAGAAATAGAGGAAAATGAGGAAAAAATGGGGAAAATTATTGAATTATTGAAAGCGCTAATCTCAGGAACTACTACTGGTGCGATTAGAAAAATTCTTTCAGTTTTAGATACTTAGCCCATTTATTGAGGAAGGATATAGGTAATTTTTTTTATTACGCTGAGACTAATAATGTGGAAAAAACGGGGGAATTTATTTGAAAGGGCTTATCTCGCGAACTACTGGAACAATTTTATGTTATTTGGCACAGATAAGAAGTAGTAGAAAGGAAGGATCATAGGCTATCAATTTTAATATTTTTTTCAGTGGCTATATATTTTATACCCATGCGACGCCCGCGCCGAAGCGGGTCGCTAGTTAACTATAATCGATTCGGAATCATTATAATATTTTTATCATTATTATCATCATAGCCAAGATCCAAGAAATTAGGGGATTAGGGAATCATGTCTACAGTGTCATGATTATAGTCTGTATAGAACAAGTGCTCTTTTGGAAATGGGCAGAAAAGGAATATTTAGATGGATTCTGATTGTTAGGTACGGAATGCGAATTTTGTTGACCTTAAAGATGGCATTTCAGATGGCATTCGGATGTCTTCCGGGTCGCGGAAGCTCGGCGCCTACAGCGCGTTTGTTCGTATCACACGTACATTATGTCAAGGACATAAGGATCATTTTCCTAGAAACTTGGAGGTCAAATAGCGATGAATGGATTATGGCAAGGATTGATGTGACCCTTAGTGTAATTACTAATTAGTAATAACTAAAGCTGAAAGTCAAAACTTAAGAAGCAACTCACGTTTTTCGATTTCAAGGACTTTTTCGCGCTTTGACACCTTGACTCTAACCCAACCACCATAAGGACACCGGCGACCGCGAAAAACAATAGAATAACAGTAGATTTCCAAGAATCCGCGATCGAAGGATTAAGCCGCGAAAATAATGAAAATCTGTAAGAGCCGGGACACAAAAACACGGCACGACGTCGTACGGCGTCGTACGGCGCCGTGCGGACGCGCGTCGTAAAAAACCCACGCCACGGCGCCGTGCGGACGCGCGTCGTATAAAAACCACGGCACGGCGCCGTACGTCGTGCCGTGTTTTTGTCTCCCGGTCCTTAGACAAGTGTCTTCGCGAATAATGATAGCGAAAGGATGGAATTGACATCTAATGCGTCATCAAATTAAATATTTGAGACATCACTTTTTCGCTGCAGATGCAGATATCAGATTGTAAAGAGTCCATACTCCATATACCTAAGTGTAAGGCATCCATTATACGGTAGGTTAAAACTGACAAGTCAGTCATGGCTGTGACTGATGGATAACCTACCGTATAAGAGCGTGACAGACGATTGCATGAAGCTGATTGACGAAAATCTGGATATTATGATTTTTTCTTCATGCAACCAAATGCAACCATCAGTCACGAATTTTGAGTGAGTATTGTCCCATCAGACAAAATTGGAAATTTTTTTGAAACGTATACCTTTGAAAATGTTGGCTTTGACTGACATAAAACTGAAGAGAATTGAGTGACCGTCTAATACTCACCATCGTCCATCAGTCACCATCAATCAAACATAATTCATGATTGACGGAATTGACTGTCGCTTGCATGAGCGTGTAATGGATGCCTAACGTCAAACGTGTCTGAGCACAAAATAAACTCTGCCAAAAGTACCTACTTACTCACATGCTGGCGAATGAACCCCATGACCCATCCCATGCATTAATTTCAAAGTTCTTCATAACAGTTGGCTAAAGGCTAAATGTTACTGTCATCGATCGTGGTCAATACCTTTTCCTCGGTTCGGTTAAGGGAAACGACACAGCGCGCGAGCGGAATAATAAATTATATTTCTCTTCCTGTGCCGGCGCGGCGTTTCCTCGCGTCGGCCTCCGCCGGAGACGTCAAACATCTTCATACTGGGAATTACGACTCGTGTACGAACAGAAAATTATACATGCAGATGGTGGACCTACGTAATTTCGTCGGGTAATGGGTTATGCCAATTCCAGCCGGCAATTCACGAGTCACGCGGATTAATTATTGACTAAATTTCATGAAAATCGTTGAAGCCGATTCCGAGATTCCAATTATATATATATATATATATATATATATATATATATATATATATATATATATATATATACTAGAGCACGTGAAGGATCATAGGCTATTTTTTGTGGACTAATTTGTCTATGAAATATCTAATTTATGCGGGCGAAGCTGCGCGGAACACCTATCTATACTTATTATAAAACAAAGTCCCTTTTTCCCTCATGACCCTTTGTTCCCTTTAGTCTTTAAAACTATGCAACAGATTTTGATGATTCTTTCAGTGTTAGTTAGCCCATTTATTGAGGAAGGCTATAGGCTATATTTTATCACGCTAAGACTAATAGGAGAATGTGGAAAAAACGGGGGAAATTATTTCAAAGGGCTTATCTCGCCAATTACTGGAGCAATTTTTATGTTATTTGGCACAGATAAGAAGTAGACCACGTGAAGGATCATAGGATATCGATTTTGATCATTTTTTTAGTGGCTATATATTTTATACCCGTGCGACGCCGGGGCGGGTCGCTAGTAAATAATTTAATAAAGGGAACAAAGAGACACGAGGGAAAAAGCGACTTTGTTTTATAATATGTATATATTATGACCTATAGGCTATACACCAGTACATCCTCTGATATTTTGTTACAGAAAAAAAAACATAATATTTAATAGGCAGTATAGGCCTAAGACCAACCAGGAGACAATAGCATGATGATGCATCCGTACACTAAGGCAGTTAGCTAGTAGTAAACTATTAAAATTGTAGTAGATCTTACTATTAAGGCCATCCCCCGAGCAAACGACCTTGACCATACATTTGACGCGTTGTCGAGATGGCACAAAAATCCTATTTTTTTACTTATCTTAGTTCAAAATTGATCTAAAAAAACGGGGAATATGTAGTTAATGAAATTATCTACCTATTGTCGCGTGTTTCAAAGGAGGTGCTGAAAGTATGCTTCAATTTTGACCGACTTCCAAAAAGGAGGAGGTAATACGTTCGGCTGTATGTATCTTTTTTTTCTGTATGTTCCTCGATTACTCAGCCGTTTGTGGTCCGATTTTCAAAATTATTTTTGTGTTGTATAGGGTTTAACTCGAATTTGGTACCATGTTCACAAAAGTGGTGATCTAATGATGGGATCCTTGAGGAATCGAGGGGACTCCTTGAAATTTGTATGGAAACATATAGTGATTTCAATTTTTTCTGAAGCATTCGAGGTAAATGCTACCAAAATGTAAGACTTCGCACCAGGTTATACCCTGGATCCGAAGGTACCGAACAGAACTTTTGAATGCTTATAGGTACAGGTTCGGGGATTTCGGCGTTGCTTAAACAACTGAAAGCATAAGCCAAGACATCAATTTGATTAATCATCATCATCACAACTATAATTATACCATAGTCATCACACTAAGGCCCAATTATTGGTACTTTTCGTGATATTTTGCATCGAAGCAGATGTTTTTGACGATGATTTCACTGTTTGTGGACCGATTTTCGAAATTTTGGTGTTGATGTATAGGATATAATCTTAATTTTGTATAACAATTACAAAAATGGTGAGCTGATGATGGGATCTATGAGCAATCAAGGGAAATCCTTGAAATCTATCAAAACGCTCATAGTGGTTAAAATGTTGTTTCTAGTAAGTTGAACATATATAACGAATAAGAGAAATTTCATACAAAGGTGGATCTTGGTCCAAAGGCACTGAACAGAACTCCTGAACCTTTAAAGATAAAAGTTTGGAAATTGCAGCATCGCTTAGATAACTGCACTACACTAAAAAGTATTAAATAACTCTTACTCTTTAATAGTGCCTTTTTCAGAATTTGTCTAAATCTCGACTATTTCTGTACATGTATTACAGTCTTCATTACTTTGAAGTCGGTACCAGCTAATTACAGTAATCTCAGAATATCGAATTTCTGCTAAACAACTCATTTTCCTGACTGTACATTTCTGCTTAGCATAATTTTCCCCGACTGTACATTTCTGCTAAACAACTCATTGCCCCGACTGTACATTTCTGCTAAACAACTCATTTCCCTGACTGTACATATCTGCTTAACAACTCATTTCCCCGACTGTACATATCTGCTTAGCACAATTTTCCCCGACTGTACATTTCTGCTACACAACTCATTTCCCCGACTGTACATTTCTGCTAAACAACTAATTTCCCCGACTGTACATTTCTGCTAAACAACTCATTTCCCCGACTGTACATTTCTGCTAGATAACTCATTTCCCCGACTACATTTCTGCTAAACAACTCATTTCCCCGACTGTACATTTCTGCTAAACACCTCATTTCCCCGACTGTACATTTCTGCTAAACAACTCATTTCCCCGACTGTACATTTCTGCTTAACACAATTTTCTCCGACTGTACATTTCTGCTAAACAACTCATTTCCCCGACTGTACATTTCTGATAAACAACTCATTTCCCCGACTGTACATTTCTGATAAACAACTCTTTTCCCCGACTGTACATTTCTGCTTAGCACAATTTTCCCCGACTGTACATTTCTGCTAAACGACTCATTTCCTCGACTGTACATTTCTGCTAAACAACTCATTTCCCCGATTGTACATTTCTGTTAAACAACTCATTTCCCGGACTGTACATTTCTGCTAAACAACTCATTTCCCCGACTACATTTCTGCTAAACAACTCATTTCCCGACTGTACATTTCTGCTAAACAACTCATTTCCCCGAATGTACATTTCTGCTAAGCAACTCATTTCCTCGACTGTACATTTCGTTCCAGTTCGAGTTCGAGTTCGACACAAAACACTACTCTCCAACCGTCTTACGCGTTTTGTATGGTTTTTCGATCAACACGAAAATCTGGCGCGAGTTTCACAGTTTTTACCCATCCCACAGAAGTGCTCAACGCCGCTAAAGAAGTTTTCACTTCAAAAAATCGGGGAAAGGAATGTTGATATACTGAAAGATTATTGCTGTATTTTTATTATAACTTTGTAGCTTTTAAATTATGAGTTTATAAGGCTCTAAATACGGTAAATTACTGAATATCCGTAGGGGAAGGGCCTTAAAGTCATAACTATAGTAAATTGTAAACCTAACATTACAAATTGCAATTAAGTATGATTTACGAGATAATGCACCCCACGTTTCTAACATATTACTTATGCTGTACTATTATCTATTCTGTGATTATGTGTAATATACTTCCATACTTCCTCACTCCTCCCCAGTCGGCTGCGACCTCTCGCCGTCTCGCGACCTTGCACATTCGTGATAACGAGATGAGACGAGAGAATAATTGTTTATTTAGTACTTTACATTATATATTATACATATATTGCTATTATTATGTTACAAGATGAGTTGCGCCAAAATTTATTTACCGTAAATTTTTCAGGGATAAAAAGTATTCTATTCTCTTTCCGGGGACTCAAAGCATCAGCAAAATCGGTTCTGGGGTTGGGGCGTGAAGAAATAACAGACATACAGACAGAAAGACAGACACACTTTCGCATTTATAACATTAGTATTTGACGACCTCTGTGGCTCAATTGGTTGAGTGTGTGGCACAAGCCGGGGGTCGCGGGTTCGAATCCCGCCGACGGAACAAAAAGTTTTTCAATGTTCCCGGGTCTGGATGAGTATTAAATATGTGTATTATAATAAAAATCTTAAATATATGTATAGTATAAAAGTATTAAATATATTTCCGTTGTCTGGTACCTGTAACACAAGTCCTTCAGGTACTTAGCACGGGGCCAGACTGACGTGGTGTGAAGCGTCCACAGATATTATATTATATTATAGTATGGATTAGTTTTATTATTATGGATTAGTTGAAGATGTTGGTTTTGCATATACCTAGGCACTGTTATTGTACGTCGCCTAGCTTGCATTTCACGCACTTAACATTTCACGTCTAAGTGCGTGTGAGTGAATCTAATTAATATTATGGAGTTACGAAATACGTACAGTAGGATCTAAGCATTACCATAATCATCTCACCTCATTTCCCTCTTTTCTAATATGTTGTATCGTCTCCATACTAATATTATAAAATACTTATGTGAAAGTGTGTATCTCTTCACGCCCAAATCGCTGAACCGATTTTGCTGAAGTTTGGTATGGACATATTTTAAGTCCCAGGAAAGGACATATAATACTTTTTATCCCAGAAGAATGTACGGTTCCCGTGCGATACACGAATTTTGGTTCAATAGAGTTGTAGGCGTCATTTAGTATTATATGAATAGGTACATTAATCATCTTGTTATATAATTATATAACTATCTGCTATCATATTTATATTTCCTCATCTCTTGCTCCATTATAATATCAATCAAGTGATAATGAATATTCAGCGTGTGGCAGATATTCGCTTCCTCAGCCGTGACCCGGCCTTGACACTAGCATCTTCGGCCTTAAAGCTGTGACCGTTTGCACTTGTTTTACCTCCAACAGGATCCTATTTCAAGAGTATAAGGACTATTTTTATAGAAACTTGATGATGTAGATGTAAATTATTGTGTGTTGTGGGGTATGTAAATACTAGTTGCGCGGATATCGTAAAATGTAATGATAAAAGTAAGAGAAAATCCTCATAATAATATAGAGTTCTAACTTTTATTGTAGTATGTTTAATGTTTATAATATCTATATATCTATCATTTCTAATTGAGATAATAAATACAATTTTAGATCATCGCATAGTTTCGTTCTTTCTACATTTTTAAGTATAGTTACTAAAGCAGCTTCAAAAATTAACACAGAGTTTAGGAAAATTTTAGAATATTATTCCAACTCTTTCACCAAGAAAAAGAAAAGGGCGATAGTAGCAGACTTAGCATGGCCACCATAGAAATAGTTTATACTTTACTAGATGACGCCCGCAACTCCGTTGCGCCAAAACTCGTTTATTACGCGGGAACTCTTCATTTTTAGGGACAAAAAGTATCATGTGTACTTCCCGGGACTCAAAGTATCTCCATGCCAAATTTCAGCAAAATCGGTTCATCGGTTTGGGCGTAAAGAGGTAACAGACAGGCAGACGGACAGACAGACAGATAGACAGACAGACACAATTTCAAATTTATAATATTGTTACGTGCTAGGGTTCGAGGATTCGGAGAGAAAGACCTGGTGACTCTCTTGAAGACTTTATTCACAAACACTAGCTCACACAAATCACTAAGTCCAAACACCAAGCACTAGATCCAAATCACTGAGCACTATCACTGTCCTAGGTCGTAGCCGAGTCGTTAGTTCACTATCACAATCACTCACTATTGATCACTTGTTTCACTTTTGAAGTCGCCCTGATGATCGCTCGGATCGAACTGACTGACTGCCGGCTTGTTTACCTTTTATATGGCCCGCGTCGAATTCTGGAGCGTTCTATTTTGGATTGTTTACGTAAACACGCAATCACATAAACAAGGGTCGGGCTTTTCTAGAAGGTACGCGCAACTGTCGCGCGCAGGTAAACAACTGCCCGTATTCGTAACACGTAAACAACTTCCCGTATCCGTAACACTACTCCCCTCTTAGAGATGCTCGTCCCGAGCATCGTTGTTACTGCCATGATAACGTGCCAAACGGTCGATGTGTACCACTTTGAATGTGCCTCTTGGTGGCTTTTGAATCCTGTAAGTCACATCATTCAATCGGGTAACCACTTTATATGGGCCGTCCCACTTGGTCTGCAACTTTGGAGATTTCCCTTTTCGGCGAGTTGGGTTATGCAGCCATACCAGTGACCCTTCTTCGAAGCCGCTCGTGTTCGCTTTCCGGTCGTATCTGGTCTTCATGTTCTCACTTGACTGTAACCCATTTTCCCGAACCATGGCGTGTATGTAGTGCATCTTTTCCCTTAAATCACAGACATAGTCTGGTACGGTCTTTGGTTCCTCCGGTGACCCTCCTGTCAAAAGGTCTACTGGAACTCTTAGTTCCCTACCATAATTGACATACGCCGGGGTAGCTTTTATGCTTTCATGCTCGGCGGTACGGTACGACAGAAGGAAGAGTGGTATATACTTGTCCCAATCTTTTTGTTTGTCATCTACTAATTTCGCCAAATGCCTCTCAAGGGTCTGGTTAAATCTTTCGACCATTCCATCAGATTGTGGATGGTACGCGGTGGTCCTCGTCTTATGCATTCCCAAAATTCTGCACACTTCCTGGAAGACCTGCGATTCGAAGTTCCTGCCCTGATCGGAATGGATTTCGAGAGGCACACCAAAGCGAGATATCACTTCCTCGACCAGCTTAGAAGCAACTGTTGTAGCTTCCTGGTTTGGTATGGCGAACACTTCGGGCCATTTGGTGAAGTAGTCCATGACAACCATAAAATACTTGTTTCCCGATTCCGTTACAGGAAATGGCCCAGCTACGTCAACTGCAATTCGTTCCCAGGGTGCGCCAACGTTATACAACCGCAGGTTCCCACGGCTCCTGGTCTGTGGTCCCTTCACTGCAGCGCAAGTAGTGCATTTGCGGCACCAATCCTGTACATCATCTCGACAATGCAACCAGTAGAATCGTTCTCGCACTTTTGTTAACGTCCTCTTAACACCTAGATGACCTCCTGATACTCCATCGTGTATTTCACGGAGAACATCCGGTACTCTCGTCCTTGGGACAACTATCTGAAGATGGAACTCTCTGCCGTTAGTCTTCTCCCATTTTCGGTAAAGTATTCCATTTTGAAGTATCAGACTGTCCCATTGCGCCCAGTACGCCTTAGTGACAGCGCCAGTGGGTGCAACCTCACTCCAGATTGGTTTTTCGTCACCTCGTTTCTTCCATGTGATGATGTGCCGTAGGTCGTCATCTGTTTCTTGAGCCTCCCTCATAGCATCATTCTCCCATGGACCTAAAGGACTTGTTTTCGTTAACTTTAATGTCACTTCCTTAGATTCCTGCTTAACACAGTGTTTGCAGTCTTCTGAACACGGCCTTCGTGAAAGTGCGTCGGCATTCCCATGCGCCTTTCCGCTGCGGTGTTCCGTCTTGAAGTCGTACTCCTGGAGTTGTTCAATCCATCGAGCTACTTGGCCTTCTGGGTTCTTGAATTGCAGTAGCCACTTCAACGCTGCGTGATCAGTTCGCAGTAAAAACTGTCTGCCGATGAGATATTTGCTGAAATGTTGTAGCGTCTTTACAACAGCCAAGAGTTCTCTTCTTGTCACACAGTAGTTTCTCTCTGGCTTAGATAAAGATTTGCTGAAATATGCAATTACAACTTCTCTTTCGCCCTGTTTTTGAGATAACACCCCTCCAATGGCCGTGTTGCTTGCGTCAGTGTCGACTATAAACTGGCCTTCAGGTTGTGGATACCCCAGGATTGGTGTTTCACACAGATGTTTCTTCAGTTTCTGAAAAGAATCTTCAGAAGTCTCGTCCCACATAAACTGTCGTTTATCTTCCGTCAGCCGATGTAATGGCTTGGCTATCTCTGAGAATCCCTTGACAAAACGCCTGTAGTAGGAGCATAGGCCGAGAAATGCCCGCACTTCGGTTTTGTTCTTAGGGGTTGGCCAATTTTGAACTGCTTCCAGTTTCTCCGGGTCCGTCTGGATTCCATCACTGGAGATGACATGGCCGAGATAATTGACCTTACTCCTGAATAAACGACACTTTTTCGGATTCAACTTTAACTTGGCCCCCTCTATTTTAGCGAAAACTCGTTCTAGGTTTCGCAAATGGTCCTCGAAGTCGCGGCCAACAATGATGACGTCGTCCAAGTAGACTAAGCAAGCCTCTCCAACTAAGCCTGCCAGTACACACTCCATGAGTCGCTCAAATGTGGCAGGTGCGTTGCACAATCCAAAGGGCATGACGTTAAACTGCCATAAACCTTTACCGGTGGAGAAAGCTGTCTTCTCCTTGTCTTTTGGATGAATTTCGACCTGCCAGTATCCAGATTTCAGGTCCAGGGTCGAGAACCATTTCATGCCACTCAAGGTATCCAGAGTGTCGTCGATTCGAGGTAATGGATAGCTGTCCTTCTTAGTGACATCATTGAGACGCCTGTAGTCCACACAAAATCTTGTGCTGCCATCTTTCTTCTTCACCAACACAACAGGTGAGCACCACGGACTTGCAGACGGTTCAATAATCTTATGCCTTCTCATGTCCTCCAAAAGGCCTTCAACTTCTTTTTCCTTTGCAATAGGTATCCGTCTTGCTCGTTGACGAATTGGGTTCTCGCTTCCGGTATCTATCCTGTGCTGAACCATCGACGTTCTTCCAAGGTCGCCTTCCTGACTGGAGAAGATATTCGCGTGGCGTTGTAAAAACTTCTTAGCTTTCATGCTCTGCGAATAAGTCAGATTACTCTTGCAGTCGTCGAGTAGCTCAGTCACTAATCCGTAGTTGCTGCTTGCTTGGGAGACAACGGTTATTGGGGCTTCCTCCGCGTCAGCCAGTACACGCCTCTTAGTCCTGGCTGAAGCCCCCTGCTTCTTCAGCTTCTCTACTTGTTGCTCGAGCCTTTTCATCCTTGACATCTGGGTCTCCTTCTGCGGGCAGTTGAGCTGAAGATGGCCCCTCTTCCCGCACTTATAGCACCTGGCTTCAAATATTTTCCTTGCAGGAGCCTTTACTTCGGAGACCTTGCGGATCTTATGGGTCTGCTGTATCTCATGGCGAACAGCCTCGACCTCCAAAGCATGCGCCAACGCTTCCTTTAGCGAGGTGTGGTGACGTAGCCTTACTGCAGCTCTGACCTCCAGATCCCTGATTCCGTCGACAAATGCTTGTACAATATTCGTGTCGACCATTTTGGAATCGGCTCCTGGGTGTGCCTTCTTGACGAGTTTTTCAATTTCCAACGCCCATTGCTGTAGTCCCTCTCCTGAGCGTTGGACTCTGTCGCGAAGTTGAGCACGGAACACGTGCTCCAGGTGTCGCTCCCCGTATCTGGATTCAAGGGCCTCCATCAGGTCTTGGAACCCCTTCCCTGTATGTGCTTCTAGGACCGACAAAGCTTGCCCTCTGAGCGCAACAGTGAGAGCGGTCAGGCATTGTTCGTCAGTCCATCCGTTGGCAGAAGCAACCGTCTGGAATTGCTGACGATAAGCGTTCCATGAAGTAGTACCGTCGTATGGTGGCACTTTAACTCTTGGTCCTTGTACCACTTGCACCACTCCGGTAGTTCCACTTGACACCGCCACTCCTGTGGTTCCCAGGCGCACTACTTTCTTCTGAAGTTCAGTGAAGCCGGTTTTCACATTTTCCATATCCAATCCTAACCCCGTCACTCGTTCGTCCATTACGTCGACATCTTTACGAAGCTTTGTCACCGTGTCATTGACATCCTTTATAGCTCCAAGTGCTTTTTCTTGGAGGACTTTTTGTTGCTCTTGTGACTCCTGCAAGGCGCTGAGCTTGCGGTCTTGTGCCTCCATCATTGCCCTTTGAGAATCTTGCAAAGCCTGAATTAACCCAATTATGCTTTCCAATTGAGGAACCATTTGAGGGGCCGTAGAAACTACGGGCGATGCCTGGTGGCTGGAGCCAGTAGACGGAGCCCGGTGGGCGGGGCCAGTGGGCGTGGCCTGAGTAGTCTGGTGGGCGTGGCCAGTAGGCGTGGCCACGCCCAAAGTGGGCGGAGCCTGGGGGGCGTGGCCAGTGGGCGGGTCCCGGTGGGCGGAGCCAGTGGGCGGGGCCTGTCCCTCAGTGGGCGGAGCTTGGTCCCCAGTGGATGTGGCCTCCGCAGCCCGTTGCGCCCTTGTTCTGACACTTCCCTCGAAGTCCTCTCTCGGAGTCAATGGCATCTTCCAAATCTCACTTCCGACACCAGTTGTTACGTGCTAGGGTTCGAGGATTCGGAGAGAAAGACCTGGTGACTCTCTTGAAGACTTTATTCACAAACACTAGCTCACACAAATCACTAAGTCCAAACACCAAGCACTAGATCCAAATCACTGAGCACTATCACTGTCCTAGGTCGTAGCCGAGTCGTTAGTTCACTATCACAATCACTCACTATTGATCACTTGTTTCACTTTTGAAGTCGCCCTGATGATCGCTCGGATCGAACTGACTGACTGCCGGCTTGTTTACCTTTTATATGGCCCGCGTCGAATTCTGGAGCGTTCTATTTTGGATTGTT